>OU015529.1:1508844-1516344 GCA_907165065.1 Caprimulgus europaeus
GAAGGGGGGGTCCTGGCAAAATTGAAACGAGCTATACTCCCATATCCGTGCTTTTATACCTTCCCCAAACTATCGGAAGTGTGTTATAATTTGATATTCCAGAAGCATGAGAAGACATAAAAAAATAAAAAAAAAAAATCAGAAAACATTTGGTTAATGGGTTTATCATGTTTATTTGAATAAGGAAGATTGAGACTCCATTTATGCCTAGCATAAATGCTTTCGAGATCTTAATTATTGATGAAAAATCTGCTGTGCTTCTAAATTTAAAGATATGACAATTTTATAGGAATTTTAATCACCTTCTGCATTAGGAATTTTCAAGATTTCTTTATATTTTTTTTTCTTTATGAGGGTGCCATGTATTTTAGCCTTCTAAAGAGAGTTGTCACTTATCATGTCCAAATCCTGGGAGAACGTGGTTGCAAGGGGGTCGGTGCGAGGCGCGTCTTCTCGAGGTGGGCTTTGGAGGAACTGTCGGACGCGGTGTTGGCTACGAGCAAATCGCAGCAAATGTAGGAGGCAAGCACAGCAGCAAAAAACCCTCTGCAAGAGCTCAGTCCCCTGAAAGAACTGACGTGGATTTTAGATCCCTGGTATTGATGCTTTTGCCGGAGCCGTGCATTAATAGTTTGTTACCTAAATTTGTTGGTGTGGAATTTCAGGTTTGTGTTTCCTCTTGAGCATCCCAGAACAACATTTCCCCATCAGATTTGTGGGGTCAATTTACAGTTGCCCATCAGAAAGTGTTACCGCTTGGTTAGTTGGCTTAAAGAAAGAATTATATACAATATGCTTCACTAGATCCTTTTGTCCTTTGGATACATTTAGCAGCTTTTGACCAGATAAGGCATATTTGTCCTCAGGATATGAACCAATAATTCAATCCTGAATTGAGATCTATGGCCACCCATTTGTTCCAGCCCACACTAGGAGTCTCTGTGATAGTCTGAATTGTTTATTGCACCAGGGGAAAAAAAAAAAGAAAAGGAAAAAAAAAACCCAACCCCTTATGCACCTCAGGAATAATAATTTGTTAGCAATTAAGATATTTTAAATAAACTGATGGTAATTTAAACTTCTGTAATTATAGGTTTGAATCCTGCAGTGGGCTTTAAATGTAAAAAAAACCCCAAACCCAAAGCAGAGGCCTAGGAAGCAGCTTTCTGTGTTGCCTGCCTCTGCGACCTTTTAATTTGTGGAGGATTTTTATTTACGTCGGCTCGAGGTTTCTCACGGAGCGGGGCTGAGTGTGGAGGCTTTTAGCACTGTGTGCGTTTAAGGATCCGCTGGCATATCGGGGCTGTTCACACAGCGCAGTAACTCACCTATTCAAGAAGAAACCCACCATAAATTGCAGCGCAGTCAGGAAAAAAGATGCCACAGAAAAAGTGTCCCTGGGAAATTAGATTGACCCAAAGAAAAGCAAATAAAAGAAAGGAAAAGGCCCATATTTTCTTTGTGGTGTTGCTGAAAAGGATGGGAGTATCATTTTCATAGTGGAATAATGTTTTCTGGGAAAACACAAAAGCAGATGTTCCTCATTAGGAACACCCATTGTCTACATATCACAACTATGAACAGATAAATCTCTCCTATTTCACCCGAACATTCCAAGGGCTGTAAATGATTACAGGATGCCGCTGGAGCTGCTAAACCAAAACCACACTCTGTGCTAAAATAACTCCTCGGTGCCACCATCCTGTATCTCACTGGAAGGTACGGTCACTCCTGCTCGGATCCATCCTCTGGACTTTGCCATCCCTTCTCGGGCTGTTACCCGGAGGTTCTCCAGGACTGTTGGGCAGGGGTTGGGGTGGTGGTTGGTGGTGGTGATGGTGGGATCACACCCCGGTCCTGGCGTGGGGTGGCAGCTCGCTGGCGGAGCGCCGGCCGTGCTCGCGGTGCATCACCGCTCGCGTGTTCTGCAGCGGCTTTCCAGATGGTACCATCACAGTCCTACTGCTAGCTGGCATCTCCGTGGGTAGTAAATACCCCCCTCCCCAATAAATCTGGCATTATTCTACAGAGTTTCGGAGACTTATCATTCCAAGTGTGTCCTACTTTCCTGTACGGAAGCCAGACATCTGTTTATCCCATTTCTTTCATAGGGAGTTTGGAATCGCTTTAGTTTGGGGGAATAAAAAGTTTTGTCATATTTAACAGCTGTTACAAAATTTCAATCCCGTAGGCTCTTAAAATACTTTTCGACTGACCTCAGGTTTTGTAGATAATTGACATTGCTGGTAGCCACCCCCCTTAACCTTTCCCTGGCTGTAATTTCAGATTATTTTCCCTAAACGAGTTGACTGTTCACGCTGGGCTTTGGTGTTGTGTTTTGTTTGGTTTTTGGGTGGGTTTTTTTTTCCTCTTTTCTTTTTTTTTTTTTCCCAACCTTTTTTTATTTTTTTACGCTGGCTTGCCGGTGTAATGCTTTAATTCCTTCCTACTCCAAGTTTACACCTTCGGCGGCTGGAGGGCGGTGGGGTTTTTTTTTCGTCAGCAGCGTTTCCTTTCACTTCCCGTCACAAAGGTGAGAGCCGCTGACCTTTGCTGGCAGTCCCGGCCGCTGAATTATTCATGTGATTGACTTTTTGTCAGTGCACACAGTTGTGCTCTGGGACATTTTATTCATTTACCTCATTTAAAGCGCCTTTCTGCACCTGTTCAAGTATTAATATCATGTAATTTGGGCCTAATGCCGATTTTGCTGAACACTCATTATATTTTTTATTAGCTATATTTCCAAATGATTATGTATGATTATTACCAAGCCTTACAAACAGCAATGGGTTATTCCCTAGACCTTTACATCTTCTTGTCAGGTTGTTTTCAGAAGCAAGGAGGATAAACATTTGACCAGTCCCAATGTTTTTATTCCTACTCCATATCCAACCAGAGAACTTAAAGCTTTTTCCCTTATGGCTTTGCGAAAGCATGATTAAATCCAACTCTGCAGAAGCTGTACAAATGCCAGCATTTATAAGGTCAACGCTTTTGTTAAAAATGCTATGTAAATGAGGATCTGCAAAAAGGGACATTAAATAAAATTAAATTCATTGTCTTCTTTAATGTCATTTACATTTTGGCTAAGCCCTGGCCTGTCAAGGAGGATTTTTTAAATAATTTTAATTACACATCATTTAGGGATCCAAGGTTTTCTATTCAGTAGCATTTGGATAACCTGCAAAATGGTGACTGTTTATTAACTTCTTAAATGACAACTTGTCATTTCATCTGCATAATGCAATGAAAACCCACCAGTTCGGTGTCATTTTAAAAAACAATTCTTATTTTTCTTTAAGATGGGCACCCAACTACTGGAAGAACAGACCTTAAAATAACTTGGTTGCTCTTTTGCTTGCGTTGCCCTGTTGGTGCGATCAAGTTCAGAGTATATTAAAAAATTACGACGTTCTTGAGTAGCCAGTTCTTTAAGACATTTCTAGCAGAAACTTGACATTGAGTTTTATTTATTTATTATTTTTTTTCCCCTTAAGAACGTGGTATATTGCAGAATAACGGGTGTAGCTGCGAGGGATACATGAGGGGCAGCCAGAGCAGCGTGTGACGTGCACAGGTGGGAGCATCTTGCTCCCAGTAAAGAGCCAACGGCCGGGGAAGGGGAAGGACAGAGCGCAAAGCACACGCTGCTTTTCCAAACCTACACATGGGCAGAAAAAAACCCCAGAAAATCCAAATATTCCATGTAATTCAGCAACACTGAGCTCAACAACATCTCTGAAACAGGACTTTGCATGTGCTGCTTCTTTCCTTTCCTTGGGTCACCTAAGTCACAGCGTTTCCATCCTTCCCTCTCGCTCCTATTCCCGCTTGGTGCTGACCCTGTGGTCCATGGGATGTGGTGATACCTGGGTTGCAGGCGGAGGAACGCGCTCACCTACCCCTTTGAGACTGTTGTTCTCAAATAAATCCCAAATTGGCTGGATGAGGCTCCTGCACCACTTCGTTCCCTGTTTAATACGTATTTGTTGGAAGCCCCAAGTGTTGCCCAGCTATAATAATAAGGAGGGAATAATAAAATCGCGTGCTTTTGTGAGAAAGGAAAAGAGGGGGAAGGGATTTAAGCAAAGCTGTCAAAAACTATACTCCAGGAGGTACCCTGATACAAACCATCCCGGGCTTCTGCTGCAGCCTTATCAGGTGAAAAGCAAAGATACTGCCAGAGCCTGTAATTTTGTTAGGATGCCTTTGATGAATTGGATTAGCTTATGGAAAAATCTTTCAAACTCAGAGTTCTGGTACGCGAGCTTCCAGGAAGTAAATAATTACTCCTCAGACAGCAGATAATTAAAAAAAACAACCTGTGAAACACAGGAGTGGTAGAAATGGGTTTAATGAGGCTCCTTTCCTACCGCGCGGATATTTCGGGGGGCCGGGGGTAGGAGCAGCCCCGGTGCAGCAGTGTTGGGTTACTGGTTGGACTGGAGGAGGTGGAAATTCCAGGCTAGGAGGATGGAAATTGTCACTGGGGATGGTGGGGGGGTGATTGACATGAGGGGAAGGGGACGGGGGAGCTCAACCTGCGCTTGGCAGCCCCGGGGAAAGGGAAGCCGGGCACTCAGGCGAGGCTGCCGGTGGACAAACTCCTCTTGTTTGTTTATCTGAACAGCAAATCTCCCAAAAATGTTTGTGGTCAAAAGTGTATATAATAGAGCGTTTTACCAGCATTATTAATACCCTGTTAAAATAAAGATGTAACTGCACTTTTGAATAAAAAAATAATCTGAGGCTGGGGAATTTTACAGACTGAGGGGTGCTCTGCGTTTTACGAGGTTCAGTGATTTGACTTTTCTGTTCACTGTTTTGGTTCGTTAATGTTTTCAGCTCTAGTTCCTTGGTATATCAGCTCAGTTGAAACAGAATATGGCTGGCTCAGTTTTAAGGATTTATTTTTGTTATTGAACAAACTCTCCTTATGTCTCAGAGATGGACAAAATCCAGAGTGTAAATAGGATTTGTTAGGTAGAAAGGGAAGGTATTTGTTCCGTGTGGTTTGGAGATTTTTAGTATGTCAAGGCTGGAGGCAAATTATTTTAAAAAAAAAAGAGAGAGAGAAAAAAAAAATCTATGATGCTTTCAGCAAAAGTTTCACAGCCAGAAAATTAGACAGAGCCCATCATCGCACGGCGGCGGTGCCAGAAGCGCAGAGAGTCAACTGCGGCATCTGAACGCCGCGGTTCAGGATAGTGTTGTGTTTTCCCAATAATTCACTAGGAAATGAGTTTAACATGTGTGGAAAGGAAGGGGCTTACATTCGTGTTGTTGTAAGACATGTAGCATAGGCCCAGCTAGCGGAAGGAGTCGGCTCCAGCTTGTCTCTCGTGAAAGACGAAACACGGTTACACATCTGGTGAGAAAGAGCAGTTCATTTGCCCAGACAGCTCGCTCCGCGCGGCCGCTGAAAGGAGCTATTTTGACAGAAACAAAAGCCATGGGGGCTGGGGCAAGCGATTAGCGGGATTCTGCTGGCTAAAAAAAAACCCAACCCAACTCCTTGGCCTTAATGATAAAGAAATAAGAGGAGAGGAAATAAAGAAACTTGGCCTAATCCTCCAGCGCTGTTTAAGGAGGCTTTTAGAAAGTAGGAACACAAACAAGGGCTTCCATGTGAAACTCCCACTGCACTTGGTCGAAGTTTCTAAAAAAGAAACCCAAAACAAACTAAAGAACATCAGAACAAAAATTAACCCCAAAGCTGAAGGAGTTATTAAAAAGCCAAGATCCAGTCTCACTTTTAGGATAAACTCATTTTACTGTGATATGTGCCCTGGAAGAAGTCAATGTGAGAATGTGGTGCTCTCATTTTAAAGGTGAAGTCACTACTGAAAATCTCAAACAAGCCCTTGGTTTGCTTCCCAGAGCTGTGGCTGTGCAGAACATTCACTTTAGTTATAAAGCAAACAACAAGACCTATCAAAAACCCCAATAGTTAAAAAAAATAATCACAATCCTCTAGTAAAAAAATAACTAAAGAATGTTAGAACAAAAATTAACCCCAAAGCTGAAGGAGTTATTGAAAAGACAAGATCCAGTCTCATTTTTAGGATAAATTCATTTTACCATGACATGTGCCCTGGAAGAAGTTAATGTGACAGTGTGTAAGAATGTGGTGCTCTCGTTTTAAAGGTGAAGTCACTACTGCAAATCTCAAACAAGCCCTTGGTTTGGTTCCCAGAGCTGTGGCTGTGCAGAACATTCACTTTAGTTATAAAGCAAACAAGACATATCAAAAACCCCATCTAAAAAAACCCAAACTAAACCAAACCAAATTGCAATCCTCTAGTAAAAAAAAACCCTAAAGAATATCGGAACAAGAATTAACCCGAAAGCCAAAGGAGTTATTAAAGAGCCAAGATCCAGTCTCACTTTTAGGATAAATTAATTTTACCGTGGCATGTGCCCTGGAAGAAGTTAATGTGACAGTCTGTAAGAATGTGGTGCTCTCATTTAGAAGCAGTTATAAAGCAAACAACACGATCCATCAAAAACCCCAATCTAAATAAAAAAAAAAAATCCTGATCCTCTAGTTTGAGTGAGGTTATTAATACACAAAGGAGAGATGTGAGTGCCTTTTCTTTGGAATAACAACCAATAAAATTGAATTGGTCTTGGTATTGTGTGGATTGTCAGGAATGCTCTTTACCAATCCAAATTTGATTAGGATTTCCTCTTTATGTTTGTGCAGTTCTTCTGCGATTCACGAGGTGCTGGTGGGCAGCAAGCTGCCTTTGGCTAATCCAGACAGGGTTATGAGGCTCTGTACCTATCTGTGGGGGGTAACCCAAAAGCAGAGTTCAGCTGGGCTCTGTTCTGGTGCACACACATAGCTGGAGGTATAAAGAAATGTGGGGAGTGATTTGACAGTCCTTACCCATCCCCCAGTATTTCCTAGTGTGGGTAATGGCTGGATGGTTGATGGTCACTGGGCTTCACATGGCTGAGGGAAAGTCAGTGGTAGGAAAATGCACCCACAAAACTTTGTTTCTTTCCATTGGGGGTTGACTTTAGAGCTGGGAAAATGTCCTGACTTGGGTATTGCCTGATCTCTGTGAAAAATGCCATAAATAATTCCTTTTTCCCCCCCCCCCCCCCCCCCCTATAATCCTGAATAACTGTGGTTTTGTTATGGGAGTTTCCTGCTTCAAGTACTTCCAGAAATCCATTGGCAATTTTACCTCCTTTGATTTGTAGCTATCTCAAGTCTTTCCCTGGGTTTTGTTCGTAGGCTCTCATCCTCTGTATATCCAGGTATTGGATCAGATCCAGCCTTTCTTTAGCAGCGTTTCTGTAACCATCAGAGTTTACTTCAGTACCTTCCTTTTTTTTTTTTTTTTTAGTGACTGACTGCTGTAATTTTATCTGTGTCTGTTTTCCAAACCACATAACTTTGAAATAATGGAGATTCAGACGTAAACCAGAACGATTATAAATAATTAGAGGAGAAGGTAGATTGAGCTACAGTATAAAACGAAACTA
>OU015529.1:1521344-1536344 GCA_907165065.1 Caprimulgus europaeus
AAAATAAATGCAACTGTGAAGACAGGAGACTTTCTACTCTTCTTATTAATTGTTTAAAGCTGAGGGTACAGAAACGTGGCCATGTAAACAATTGTACTTGACCAGAGCCCAGAAGAAGTTAAGCTATTAGAGATGTCACACATTTAATCATCCTTCTCTCTCGTTACCTGCTATTTTGGTTTTGTGTATGCAAGTTTTCTCCTGTCCGGGAAGTGATCTAAGTGTGACTTCCACCGTTCCTGCCCGTGGAGGTCTATGGGATGATTCACCCAGCTCATGTGGGTTTCCCTGCTGTCCTTCCCGGGCAGATCAGCTCTCTGGCATGCTGAACTGGGCTGGGAGGTAAAATTAATTACCTCTTGGAACTATTAGAGAGCTTCTTGTAGCTTTTTAACCATGATGCCTTACGTGATCTAGGGGCAGCCCCCCTGCTCTGGTGTCGCTGTGAAATTTCATGTTCTTCTCCATCACTTCTAAGTATTCATTAGAGAATGGTTTGGGTTGAAAGGACCTTTCAAGGCCATCTAGTCCAACCTCCCTGCAGTGAGCAGGGACATCTTCAACCAGATCAGGTTGCTCAGAGCCCCGTCCAACCTGACCTTGAATGTTTCCAGGGATGGGGCTTCTACCACCTCTCTGAGCAGCCTGGGCCAGGGTCTCACCACCCTCAGTGTAAAAAATTTCTTCCTTCTATCTAGTCTGAATCTGCCCTCTTTTAATTTAAAATCACCCGTTGTCCTGTCGCTATAGGCCCTGCTAAAAAGTCTGTCCTCAACTTAATTGGGTTGAAATGTCCAGAACTGGCTTTCCTAGAGGAGGAGAGAAGGTTTTGGTTGCTGTAGTGGCCAGCTCACCTTTCTCATACTATGTGGCAAGCTCACCAGATGTGGCTGGGTGTACAGGTGGGTCTTCAGCTTGGTGGGATGTAAAGCATTTCCTGGGAAAGGGGAGCTGTGCCTATGTTGAAGTGTGGGAGGAGATCTTGGAGGAGGTCACAGTGCTGGAGGTAGCTCTGGGTTGGGCGGTGGGCAGTGCTGGGTAGTCTGCCCTAGCAAGCTGGCCAGGTTGACTGTCCCCAGCTGATGAGGAAGAGGGGCTTCTGGACATGCATGGTGTGGGTTCCTACACGCGTGTGTGTACAGTCAGTCCTGTGCCTGGTTATCACGTGCACCTCCACAAACTGGCCACTGGCTGGGCAATAACACAATGTTATTTCACATTGAGGTAACCTGTGGAAGCATCACTTGGTGTGTCCTCTGGTGGTGGTTGCTGAATGTTGTTGGTCAAGCTAGAATCATAGAATCATTTAGGTTGGAAAAAACCCCTTAAGATCATTGAGTCCAACCATAAAGAGAAGTTAGGTTAGGGCCATGGCTGAACATCTACTCTGGGAGGAGCTGTGCATTTAGGAGGGTGTGGGGGTGCCACCAGCAGACCTTTGTGTTCCACCAGCCCTCCCCTTGCCCTCCTGTGCCACCGAGCTACCAGTTGCCCACCAGCCCCCTGGGACATTCACATCGTGGTGGTAACGTTGGATTTCCTCCACGCCAAACAGCCCGTGTAACCCCCAAGTGCTTCGCAGTGGCTCTGATGAAGGAGCACGAGTCTGGCGCTGCTGTGGCTCTCCGTACTGGATTAGGCCCAAAGTCAGTAAAACTAAAATTACAAACATAAAATAACTACTTACTGGCACAGCATGTGTGTTTTCACACATTCCCTCCTATTCCACGAGCTTTGGAAAGACAGTCATGTAACAGAATATGCTTCAACATATGGTAGAATTAACAATTGATCCGGCTTCTGAAGGTAATATAACATTTTATTTTGTGTGCTGCCATGTCTGGGTGGGTCATTCAGTGTCTGTGTGTTTAGTGAAATGAAGTGCACTCATTTGGAGGGTTTTTTTTTCAATATAATTCACACTAAGTAATATCTATGCCCAACTAGCATGAAAATGCCCCCTTTTATTTATCATTTAAACTTCAGAATAATTGTAACTTAAGAAATGGGGAACAGTGATTGCCTCCTCATTGTCTTTCTGCTGCAGCTCTTTGCATGTTGAGCTATGATGCACCATTGGCTCAACCTTGCATTTTGCATTGCATTTTACATTGCATTTTACATTGCATTTTGCATTGCATTTTGCATTGCATTTCTCATTGCATTTTTCATTTAATTTTTCATTGCATTTTCCTGTGATTTCAGGAGAGCTCTTAGTCAGCAAAAATAACTCTACCCTCATTTACCCTGTTGTGATAAACTAGCCTACTGATTACCTATGATTCCTGCAGTATAATTTTCCGATGACTTGACTCTCCTGGGTTCTGATTGTGGAAAGATGTTTCTTTTTCTGCATGACATCATTTGAGCTCCCAAATAATCAAAGCCTTAATTAACTGCAGGTATAAATTCTATGTGTACCTGTGTATTCCTCCAGATGACAGCATGATGTACACAAAAATGTGGACAACTCAGTTTGTATTTAAGAAAGACAAAGTGGGTGATACAAAAATAGATGAATAAATGTGAGGGCACGTCATGGTGTCTGTTAATTGCTGCAGCAGCAGCAGCCTTGGGGATGAGCTGCTTTCTAGTAAAGGGCTGAAACCTTTTGCCTGGCAGAAACTATCACTTCCAGAGCAAAATATTTTTGAAATATATATATATATCACTGGAATAAATTCTACTAGGAAGCACTTAGCAAAGTAGATGTGTTTATCCAAAATAAAAGTGCTATTTAATAAATAAAAAGAGCAGCTGGACTGACATTTGCTGCATAACAGCAAACAGTGTCACTTTTAACTTATGTTAAAGACTCTAGCAGAGTTATTCCTGGCTTTGTGTATTTCTACTGGCTGAGTAAGAAGGGTTTTAATCCTAAACAGAGTATTTTAATTATTTTTGCAGTTCAACTCCTTTCAGATTAAAAAATACCGCCTTTAAAAATAATACACTGGCTTGATTTAAATATAATTGTTGTAGACCTTACAGAAATACACAAGTTGGCAACTATTCCACAAGTCCTTTGTTGTTTCAGAGTTTAGCAGTTAAGAACAACACAAATACATTTTGTTTGTGGTGGGTCACAGGTTCAAAGAGACTTTGAAAAAATAGACTGGGGATAATTGGGTTATCAGATGCAGACACTGCAGGGAATTGAGCATTATCTCTCCTTAGTGTTAGGACTACTGGGTCACTTCCTTAACTCCCCAGCTCCTGCTCTGTCAGCCTGACAGAAGCCAGATGACTGAAACGGGCTTTTACTGGTTACCACCCCAAAGTTCTCCCTTTCTCCATCCTTCAACAGGTTGATTTTATGAGCCGTGGCCATACTAAATAACTTCTCTCCTTGCTTTCTCCCCCATTGATTCAACAGTCTTTAATTGCTTGGAACACAAGCCAGATCCTTGGATTCAAGTGAGTCTTCCCTCGCCTTCAACTGCTGTTACTCATTTCTATTAGACAACATCTAACTGAGATATTGACTTGCACTTTGACATTGGCACTGCTACTGTGTTTGATTGCGCTGTCAATCTAAAAAAATCTTTCAAACTAGCAGTAAAACATGTAATTGTTTAACTTCATTCTGCATAAGCATTTCTGTCCAACTCTTGCTGTCGTCGTGTGGCTGTGAGAGGGCACTCCACGTTACACAGAGGCAGGGGAGAGGGTACTAATTCCTTGTTCACAATATTAATTCACTGCTTTTGAATATTTTAAGGGTGTTCAGTGTAAGCAGATAAGTTGTACCTATCTACAAGTAGTCTCAATTAGTGGTGGAAGGTTATTATATTGTTTTATGCAATAAGTTGGACGTATTCTTAAGGTGGTTGTTTGCTTCCTACTGCATGGCTGCATGACTTGAGTTCTTTGGTGAAGTGTGAGAGCATTCACTGTTTGTGTCTTTGGAAGAAAAGGGCTCTAACACGAGCATGCCTATTTTCTATTTAATATATTATCAACACCCTACCTGTGTGAGTAGATGTTGCTCCTTGAGAAGTAGTTCAAGCTGTGTAAGAAGAGTTGGTGGTCTCAGGTTATCTACTAGCATTAAATGTCCCCATGCCCACAAATATTGCCAATCACTGATGTCATGATGAAAAAGATGAAGGAAGGTTGTCTTTGCATTGCCTGCACTACCCTTGTTTCTATCCATCTTTGAGATTTCACAGAATCACAGAATCACAGAGTGTCAGGGATTGGAAGGGACCTCGAAAGATCATCCAGTCCAATCCCCCTGCTGGAGCAGGAACACCTACATGAGATCCCACAGGAAGGTGTCCAGGCGGGTCTTGAATGTCTCCAGAGAAGGAGACTCCACACCCTCCCTGGGCAGCCTGGCCCAGGGCTCTGGCACCCTCACAGGAAAGAAGTTCCTTCTCAAGTTCAAGCAGAACCTCCTGTGTTCCAGCTCACACCCATTGCCCCTTGTCCTGTCATTGGACATCACTGCAAAGAGCCTGGCTCCATCCTCCTGACACTCACCCTTCAGATATTCATCAACATTAATGAGGTCCCCCCTCAGCCTCCTCTTCTCCAAGCTAAAGAGCCCCAGCTCCCTCAGCCTTTCCTCAGCAGGGAGATGTTCCACTCCCTTAATCATTTTGGTGGCTCTGTGCTGGACTCTCCAGCAGTTCCCTGTCCTTGAACTGTGGGGCCCAGAACTGGACACAATATTCCAGATGTGGCCTCACCAGGGCAGAGTAAAGGGGAAGAAGAACCTCTCTGGACCTACTGACCACAGCCCTTCTAATGCACCCCAGGATGCCATTGGCCTTCCTGGCCACAAAGGCACAGTGCTGGCTCAAAAGCACAAAATTTATGGCTTATTACTACCCGTGTAAGACAATGGTGCTAGCAAGCAGTAGTGCTCTACAACGAACACCAAGTGGGGTGCTGGGTTCCCATCTTCCAAGAGCTCGGTTCCTTTTGTTTCAGAACTTCCACAGAACAAAACTGGAAGTCTCATGACATCGTGCCAGTCTTTGTGTGGCAATGTGTATTAAGGATTGAAATTAGCTATCCAGCATTTTGTTCTTTAGTCAACGCTGTTCAAGTTTGAATTCAGAAATCAAGAGGTAAAAATGTAGCAATGCACTGAGTTTATCTGTCCTCATCCCAGAGTGCATTGAAAGTATTACCAGGTAGATACTCACATCTGAAAATCCATGTTTCAGAGGAGTTTTACTTTTTAAATTAAAACATAGGGAAAACCTGGCTTTTGAATCCTTTACTGTTTCTTTGATGCAATGCTTTGAGAACTTCATGTTGTTGATTGGAATTACTTTTAAATGGACAAAAATAGCACTTCAAATCAATTAATCTTAAGTATTTCAGCTTAGTACTGAGAATTTATTGTCATCTACTTACTCCCTCTCCATACTGAATGTTTAATGCAAGCTCACTTGCTTATGCCTACTCCGTAAATTAGCATTATCCACCCTATATCTGCTTGTTTCTGAAGAATTATTATACAAAGCCTCATTTTAGGGAGGTCAGACCCCTGCATGATGATTTGTTGTTCATGAATCTACTTTGTGCCAATTTGTGTGTGCATGTGCAATCAGAAGTGACTTGGAGTGAGTGAGATAATAATCATCTGCTGCTGATATGAAGACTTCCTCTATTCGACTACCATGAATCAGGCTGATTCCAAGTGAATGAGATTTTAATCACCTGTCACTGCCGCCAGCACTTGCTCTATATTTATGATAATTTTTTTTGTCTTTTTATTGAAATCAGTGTTGACTGAATCGAGTAATCCTGATTAGCAATCTCACTGTATCCAGTCAAGAGTGAAATGCATCAGAGCATTATTGGTACATGGAAGATACTGAAATTGAAAAAAAAAAGAAAAAAAGAAAAAAAAAAAGGACCAGCCTAAGTGTGTTGGGGTGTTGCCTTGGCTGTAGGGGAGAGCTGGAATGTGTGAGGAATTGCTCCTCAGAGTTGAAGGGTTCTTCGTTCTGTGTGGTTCTCTAGAGCGGTGCCTGGTTTATGGCTCTGTAAGTTAGGCTGGGGGTCAGTTCTGCTTTTAGTTCCACCTATTGAATCTCAATTGGAGAGAGGGAGTGAAGTCATCAGGGTGGCATGCATGGAAATTAGGGCAATGTAGGGCAGCCTGCCTAGGAGGAGGGATTTTCTTTACCTACATTTTGTAAAAATAAAATAAAATATATATATATTAATCAGAGGAACAATATAACATTAATAATCTGTGATTCGGACCACTGTTTTTTGCTGAGTGAGACACAATTCTTTATTTTCATATGAGCTCCTATTTTTTATTTACAGTGGTTTTGTTACCACGTGTTGTAGGAAATTCCATATCTTTAATGCTATGGAAGTAAACCCCAAACATGACAAATAAGTGCCTTGAAAACCCTTTTTACTTTCAAATGAATTAGACCAACCACTCCTTAAGTGGCACTGTCAGATCTGCAGCAGCTTCTGTGACTGTGTGTGCTCCTGTGTCCCCCTGCCTGGTGGGATGAGCAGGAGGTGACCCTGATGGTTTTCAGAAGAGGAAACAACAGGGTGGAAATCAAAAAAAGGGCTGTGGAACTGCAGAGGTTTTTCTGAAGGAAGTGATGGAAGCATGGAAATATTCTCAGTGCTATTATTCGAAGCTGGAGTATACTGCAATTAGAAATCTCCATATTCAATCCAGCCCTCAAATCACATTTTGCTACATTACATAGTTATGTGTATCATAAGAAATTACATTGCTTGTAGTACAAGAACTGCAGTAGAGCTGGAGGGGAAAAAAAAGTGATCTTGCTAATGTCTACCCAGACCTGTTCCTCTTAGTCCTGGAGCCAAGGGTCATCTCTGTTGATTTATTCCTTACATTTGTTTTCTTGTTCCTTTTTTTTGTTATATTTCTTCCATTCATTTTGTTTAACTGTGTTCCCTTTTTTCTTCCTCTCCTTTCTTGACATTTTTAATGCACTTTTTACAAAGCTGTGACAAAGAGCCTGCCAGCTCCAGGAGCCTCTGCTCCACAGGTGGCCATGGCTGGCTTTGTCTCCATCCACACTCCCACATTCTCCACTTCTACTGCCCAGCATACCTGTGCTTCTGCATTTGGCCATCCATTCTCCTCCTTCACCCTTGATTTTGGTGTCTTTGTTCCACTCTTAACATTTTAGCAGTCTCTTGACTTTCTACCACCACGGCCATCTGACTTCTTTACAGCTCTGTCCTGGTCGGTCAGACACTTATTTTCAGATCTTTTCCTTCCTTAGCCTTTGGCATTTTGTCCTCTGTGCTCTGCTGACTCCTCTCCGTTGCCTCCCTTCCTGTTCTTAAAGCTTTGTTTGAGTTTGGTCCTGTTTCTCCTTTTTGTATGTGGTCTCCTTCCCCCAAAGAGCTACAACTATCAGCTCGTGAGGTGAGTCACAGCTCTGTCACTCACCTCCCGACTTGTTTTTGTCTGCAGACCTGTACCTCTGTCTCTCTTTTGAGTTCCTCTCTCAGAAGCTTTGCACTAAACTTGAACTAAATGTAAGCAAAAGCTGACATCAGCTTCAAAAGTTTCGGATGATATCGCTGAAGCTGTAGCTGGTCTCTGTCACCTGTGTCACAGTGACAGAGCTGGCTTTGAATACATCACTTTTAAGCCACAGACAAATTCTTCTCCCATAATACCATCTTTATATGATTTTTTTTCTTTCATTAAAGGAAATACTTCTTATTCTGGGACTTAGGCTTTCAGGAATCTCCCTTTATCCTTCTCACCGTTTTCCTCCTCTGCCTCAAAAGGCGGTGGGAACCTTCACTCCTCTTTTGTTCTGTCCACAGGAGCCATCCCAGGCTCTGCCTTACCCCTTGCATTAAATACAAATGGCAGAAAAACAGAAAATAGAAGAGGTGTTGCTGCGTGGACCCAGGGGAAGGGGAGCTCCTGCAGAGCTGGTTTGGAAGGGGAGGGGAAGGGCTGGAGCTCTGCTGTGATTTCTGCTTGTTCTCTCCTGACTGTCCTGCTCCTTCTCCACTTCCACCTCCGTGAACTCTGTGTTGCTCATTGACTCCGTCTTAGTTGTATTTTTGGACATTTTATGTCAGAGTCTGTCTTCACTGAGAGGTTTTTTTCAGAACTCAGAGTGTGAAATTATCCTATGACTTTCTCTACATTTTTCCTTTCTTCTTTTCTCCTTTTGTCCTCCTGTTGTAACATCTACGTGCTTCACTGCAGCCACAGCTTCTTTATCTTCTCTTAGATATTTATTACAGACACCTTCTAGTTTGTCACTGAGCCAAACAAACACCTGTTTAGCTGTTTTAATTCTTCATCAAGAATCAACTTTGTCACCTTTCACTAATTTCTCTACCACACTTCTCCATTACTCCCAAAATAGCTATTAGCTGCACATTCAGTTTAGTAAATAACTCATATGGCACAAATATCCATATTAGCCACTCACATTTCCTTTTAGTAGCTGCTTATACATACCTTTTTTTACAATCTGTACAATTTTTCTCCTGCAAAAAGTAAAACTTGCTCATTTTTAAGAGTGCATTTAACCTTCTCTATGAGAATTTCAGGCATTAATGAGCACTGATACATGTCCCACCCAAAATACAAATTTTTTAAACATAAATAGGAGTTAGAAAATCGATTGCCCGATGTATCCCAGACTGCAGTTGCAATAGAGTTCCCTATTTGCTTTGTGGATTTGTGCTGGTGGTGTTGTGTGGGTGAGTGGCCACTGAAGGCTGTAACTGGGCCAGATCCCCAGTGTAGAATCAGTTCTAGTTATTTCTGAATTGGCATTAATCTTATTCTTCTCATTTGCTAATGGGTCTAGTTTCTCTCTTGTCTTTTTAGCATATATACAATTACATTAAAAGAACATTCTTAAGGTGGCAAAGACAAGGACTGGAAAAGTCAAACAAACAAAAATGCTATAGTCAAGGTAACCCCTGCAAGCTGTGCTTGGACTCCCTCTGCGTGTGCCCTGGGATTTTGGGTTTAGTTCCATAATCAGAAACAGGATTCCCCCCTCACCCCATCATCCCTACCTCATTCAGTCCTATTCAGTAGTTTTTTTTCCTTCATTGTTCAGTGTGTGGTCCTCTTATGCCTTAGTTATTGAATGCTATTTCAATAGTCTTGCCTCAAAAAAAAAAACCCCAAACCAAAACAAAACAAAAAAACCCACCAAAAATTTGTCCCTGAGCCATTTTACAGAGCTCATCACCTCTGTGTGGGGCTGCAACAGATACTGACTTCTGCAACCTCCTTGTCGTGTGAAGTATCCCTGCTTCAGACATGGGAAACTGAAGCCCAGAGAAATTAAGAATTAAATAGCTAAGTCTCTCTGGAAGTGCTGCACAGAAGATGTCTGATTTTTCACAGCCTGTGTAGCATCTGTGCACATTTATGAACATTTGTACATGCATTATGGACGATGTACATCCATGAGATACCTTTATATATGTACATAAATGTCCATTTTACCTGTCCAAAACACAGCTACCGTGGACTTCAGTTGTAGCTATGCACAAATCGTAGTCAGGGGTTGCAAGTCAGGCACCAAAAAATGAGTCATGCAGAGTTAATCATCACCTATAAAAATCATGGGGTAAGTAGACCTGGTGAGGATTATCAGCAGAGGGAGGGTTGTAAGTGTCATAGAGGGTAGCTCATTACTGCAGCCCTCCTTCTTTCAAGCTCCTGACTTATCTTTTTCCCAATTTTTAACGTTATCAGTAAGGTATGAAGGGGCTGATTGAAAAAAAATTCTTTAATTAATCATTCATTTCAACTACATGAGGAATGGTCTTCTGAACAAAGTCGTTTCAGCTACGTAATCACCCAGGGTGTAACAGTGGATGGTGAGGGTGTGAAGGTGGTGAAGGTGTGAAGGCTCTTCATGCAACTTTCTACATTCTTAAGAAAAACCTAGATATGATTTTCCTGTGCTTGTGGGACACTCATGGCTTTGAAACATTTAAATCCACCACAGAGACCTTATCCAACTCAGCTGTGGACTGCTACTAAAGAAACAATTGTGGTGGTTTGACCCACAGTGGGACCATGCGGGTCCTGCACTCGCTCCCCCAACCCAGTGAGATGGGATGGGAGTCACAACAAAGGGGACACAGGGTTAGGAATGAAGGACCCCCACCCCTCCCAACCAACCCATTGGTGGACCCTAAAATTTCCCAGGTATTTATTTGTTCACAGCAGAGGAGTGATAGGATGGGGGAACCTTGTGTCCTCTCTAGAACATGGAGTGGGACAGCCTAGTGGGAACATGTTCCTCCACTCTTACTCCTAGAGAAACTCTCTCAGCTAATTAATTAGTTTCTCCCTAGTTGAGGGTCTGTTGAGGGAAAACTGCTCTGACACCTTGTTATTTGTTTGGAGTATTTAGGACGAACAGGAAGGACTATACCACAGGTAGACATCCTTTAAGGAAGGATCAACATGGGAAAATAATTGTTTTCACAAAGTTGGAAAGGAAGATGGAGAGGAATTGAGCCTGGACTTGGGATAATGGATGAAAAATAGCAGAAGGAAGGGAGCTGAGAAGAAGCAAAGGGGAGAGGTAACAACATTCTATCGAGTGAGAGGACCAGCAACTGTGTGCAGATACAAATGGACAGGGAACAAGAAATAATGACTAGGAGTGGTTCCCATCAAAAAGGTCCTGGGCTATCTGCTCTCCCGTTCTGCCAAGTACCCTATTCTAAATAGAAGGTGACACCAAGGTCACACATTGCCAGCAGACAGATAGGAAAATCACAAAAGAACGACAGAGGGTCTCAAATACTCGAGGTAACCAGGAAACCATGAATTCTAAAAAAGACAGAGGAAAAAATAAATGCGAGGAAGTTGCTGAAGTTATTAAAAGATAAGATTTATAGGCAAGTTCATTTCAGTTGGTTGGCTATCCACTCATCTACTGTTGCTAATTGGATTAGTTGCCAAAATAAGCTAAGAATAGAACCTTCTCTTTTCTTATTGTTACTGCTTTCCAGGGAAAAAGTCCTTGCGGACAAAAATTAAATCTTTATTTCTAGCAACATAAAATTGCCCTCTATAAAAATGAAGAACCTTAACACTTAGTTGTACCTCTTCTTCTGCAGATCTCACAGTGGTTAAAAGTCTTCTGCAATTACAGTGTGCTGTGAGATGGAACATTCTTGTTCTTCTCCAAATCAAGCGGTTTGTGGCAGATGACTCCTATTGTTCCTCTTTATTTTGTCATTCTTTCTTGTCCTTTCTCGAAGAATTTCATCGCTACATTTTCCACAGTTGACTTACAGCTTTCTGGCAATATAAATACTCCTGACATAATGGAACAACCCTAGAGAAAGCCTTAGGTCATTTCTGAGTGCCCCTTAACATGGAGAACCCTGAGCATCCTCCCATCAAGTTTTTTTTTTGGTTTTTTTTTTTCTAAAGCCAGCACAACTGTTTCCAAAACAGCTCTCTGAGAAGGAAATTGTTTCCTTTTTCATTGCTCTATAGAAGTGCATTTAGATAATAACCTGCAAGTAAGTTGTGTGTATAATACAGGCTCTGTGTTGTATTCTTCTGCCCTGTAAAAACAGCAGATCCACTGAAATGATCAATATACTGATTTCTGTTATTTACTTTGCAGTATTATGTGATTTTCTGTATTAATCCATCATCTCAAACCATAAGTATATGGCCTACTCTGTCTTGTAGCCCACGTGATAGGAACTTGTCTATGAGACACCCCATGCAGCTCTCCATTTCCAGCTTAAGTAAGCAGGTTGTTTCTTGGGAAGATCTGTTCTTCAGCTGGTATTAACTCACGTGTGTAAAGGCATGATTAATAAATCTAGGCTCCATCTTTAGGTTTTAGCTTTAGATTATTGTTTTCACAATGAAAAACCCTGTAACTTAGAAGTGGAGATGCTCTGAAATCCTTGATAAAGCTTCATCACTGGTGAAGGACAGAGGATGAGAGTAAAGCATTTGATGAGGTTGTACGTGCTTCTCCCCAGGGGACCAAAAATGTTGTCTTTGGCTGATGTTATTGAGAAGGAACGTGGGCACCTGGCTGCTCACACCCCACATCATCCCTGCTCCATGCAGTGGTCCTTGTGCTCACCAGAGAAGCTGAATTTACTGCAGCTTGAATTTAAAAAAAAAAAGGTCTTTCAGCAAATTATTTCCAACAAGCTGAAGTCGTTTCTCTCTTTTTTCACTCTCTGTACTGTAATTAAACTCCCTGGATAGGTTCTTACTCGTAAAAGCAAGACACACACTGGAGTATCTCACAGAACAACAGCCTGTTACTGCCTGTGGAGATGGGGGCTTGGAAACGGTGCTGGTTTGTCGTAGTGTGTAATGCACTCACTTCTCGGCATTGCATAAAGGACCACATTAGCCTGTTTGTTGTGTCTGTTGTGTAAAGCCCTCTTCCATTAACAGTGATTTCTGCTTTCTGTTGAGCTCTGTGAAAAAAACCTGACCAAACAATGCACAGTTGGTACAGAATTTCATACATTTCCCACCCGCTTGTGTCAAAGGAAAACTCATTTTATTAGACAGAGAGTGGGGGACTTACTTCAAAAGGTAAACAAGCACCTTTCCAAAGAAACCTTCTTTAAAATTAGGCCAAGACTTAAAGCTAATTAATAAAGAAATCATATTTGAAGGAGTAGTTTGGACCTCTTTTTAAGTCTGGTGTGACAAACCTGCAGACAGGAGCACAGCGATGCCTGCCTGAGTGTGCAGCCATCCCGAATCGGTAGCGCTGAGAAGCAGCCACTATCCCATCCATCTCCGAGCAAGGAGAGCTTGGAGAAGCTAGAGTTGCAAATTACATCTCATGCCTGTCATCAAACCATTATCAGCTTCTTCACTGCCGAGCCGTATAGATATCGAGAGACATTTATCTGTCCCAGAAATCCTGCCTCAGACTAGGTGCCAACATTTCCACCTGTTACTTACTCATCTGTTGCACTTACTCATCTGTGTTAAACTGGGTCTTCTGAAGACATTTGAGTATTTTTAATTTCAAATTCTCGTCATTGCGGAACGTGAACACTGACGAACAATGTGATATCTCGTATCAAACTAACCAAGAGGGAAAAATAGCATAAAGATAATGTGTTTATTTTTACTCATTTGAATAAAAGGATTTGCATTCATTTAACATAGTTGAAGTTCTCACAGAATCTCAGAGGCCCATTACCTTAGAGAGGGTAGAGACAGTGTAAAATACTGAGAGTTTCTACTGTGCCTCATAGACAACTCACTGCAAGGAGGACATGGAGGTGCTGGAGCGTGTCCAGAGAAGGGCAATGGAGCTGGGGAAGGGTCTGGAGCACAAGTGTGCTGAGTTCCCGGCTGAGGGAACTGGGGCTGCTGAGCCTGGAGAAAAGGAGGCTGAGGGGAGACCTTCTGGCTCTGTCCAAGTCCCTGACAGGAGGGTGCAGAGAGGTGGGGGTGGGTCTGTTCAAGCAAGGAGCAAGGGACAGGACAAGAGGAAATGGGCTCCAGTTGTGCCCAGGGCAGTTGAGATGGGATGTGAGGAAGAATTTCTTTGCTGAAAGGGTTCTGAGGCATTGGAAGGGGTTGCCCAGGGCAGTGGTGGAGTCCTCATCCCTGGAGGGATTGAAGAGTCGTGTAGACACAGTGCTGAGGGACATGGGTCAGTGGGGACTGGTCAGTGTTGGGTTCATGATTGGACTCGATGATCTTAAAGGGCCTTTCCAATCCAGGCCATTCTGGGATGCTGTGACAAAGATTGCTCTTCAGGCCCAAACCAAAACATCAAAGAGAAAGGACAGTTGGTTGTTTGCAGCTGCAGACTGCATTAGTTATCCAACATGGACCTCATCTGATAAAATATCCAGCTAGACATTTTATATATGTCTGGATATTAAACATCTGCCTAACTTTGGGACCAACCATCAAATATTAATCTGGTTGTATCTGCCATTGGGTCAGGACGTGTGGGTGCTTACCAGTGGTTTTTGATAAAGGAAGGAGGCCGCTCTGCAAATGCTCATAGATGACCCAAAAGACTGTGAAGCCCAGCTGAGACACATTTGCAGCTAAGTATGATCCAGCTGTGTGGAACAGTGCTTATTATCAGAAAAGTTTGGGGAGATACCCAGAATGTCATGCAGTTCTACTAATATTAGCTTTAGCAACTCACAATTATAATGACTAATTGGAGCCATCACTCATTGCTATTGAGTTCCCAGGTGAAAACTATGGACCAGAACCTCTATTAGCATAAATTAGCATTGGAAAGTCAATTAAGTTACACTGATTTTACACTAGTTTTACTGTCTTTCATAATACTGAGAGAAAAAAGACCCATTTTTGACTTCAATTATCCATATTTTTTTCCCCACCAAAGCAAATTTTTGTTACATTTCTTAACAGGTCTCCATAGCCACACACATCCTGGACCAGAATAGAGACTGATGGTGTTTTGTCACCCAGAGTAGGCTTGCTTTTCTGTTTTCTTGGACACAACCTATGCCTTCCAAGGTGATTTTGGTGAGCTGAGTGGTTGCTGCTCTCCTCAGTGTAGGATTCAGAGTTTATAAAAGAGCATTTTCTGTGGAACATCTCTTCTGGGTAATTTGGTTCCATTCCCATCCCATGAGTGGAGAAGCTTTTTTTTTCTGTCTTGTGTGTGTATGCAAGGGAGAGAAAAGGGGAAATATGAAAGAAAAGGGTAAAATATGTGATGTGAATACTTGCACTGATTTAAGGAAAAAAGAAGAACGTGACCATTGGCACTGTGTTTATAAATTAGTGTGTGAGTATCTAAATACATAGTTTTAAAGCAATAATATTTTTAGTAACATAAATCTTACCAGCCATCTGGGAGAAAGGTACAGAAAAAAATCTGCAGGTTGATGGATGGTATAAACTCCAAGTAGATGACTCTAAATGTTTTACCCTAACTTGAAGTTATCAGAGACACTTGAGAGTGTTCCTGAAGAGTCATGTGCAAAGCATCCGCAGTCTGTCAGCCCTCTCATTCCACAGGG
>OU015529.1:1541344-1543844 GCA_907165065.1 Caprimulgus europaeus
AATTTTCTTCTTAGTCAACCTGGTGCCCGCCAACCAGGAACCCTCTTTTAGACAACCCCCAGATATTTACCCCAGCATTTGCAAACTGGTTTATATCTATTTGTGAAGTGGGAAACCGTTTCCTTAATCCCTTTTTCATTAGCTCCCTGTATTCTTTGCTTGCTCCAGAGTGGACACTACAAGAGGCTGACATCTTTGGCTCGTTAGAGCGTAGATGCCTGCAGAAGCTGACGTTTTCCACGCCTGCTTGCAGCCTATTTTTCCTTTACACCCATTGCTTACTGTCTGCTCGGTGTCGAGGCGAATCTGTCATCTGTGCCGGAGCACAGCCCGCTGCACCACTGACAGTAAGAAGGTAAACGCTTGCTGCCTGAATCCCCCATTAACTTTGTGAAGCGTATTGATTTCTTGTAAAAATAATGATATTGACAGGCTTTCCAGGAGTAATTGTTTCCAGAGCACAAAGGTCAGTACTGAGAGTGAAGGGTTTTGGAGCCGGGGGTACTTCCATAGACGTTTGTGCAAAGTGCTGGGGGATGGATGGAAACGAACAGCAACAGTTTTGAGACTTTAGAAAATTTAAAGTACATTGACAAAACACCTCGTAGGGGGGCTGGCAGCATTATGGTACTCATGAGTCATTAATAGCAAACAGCTCGCTTTGGACAACATCATTGTTTGGCACGGGGGAGATTTGTAGACAAACAATAGCAATAAAAGTAGCTCCAGCCTCTGCTGCTCTGCTGCGCGGCCAGGGCTCGGTCCTTAGAGCTCCTCTGCTTCCCAAACCCTGGCCCAAAAAACCCCTCTGAATAATCTGGGGCAAATTCCTTCTGCTTTTCTACTAATGCGTTTTCGCTTGTTAACTCGGGGAAGGGAATCAAGCATTCGGCAAAGAAGAAGTGAACACAGGGAGTTGCCATTGGCCTGAATTAATTGGGCTGCCAGGGCTAATCAGGCTGTTAGTGAGACAGGATCCTTGCGTGTTAATGCAGATCGAACCCCTCAGCCCCCCCCCACCCACTCGAGGAGGTGGTCCTGGGCATGGACATACAGAAATGGGGACCCTCAGCCCTGGGCATCTCAGAGGAGAACCTCAGCCTCAGCCTTGCTTGGTCAATAATCTTGCTGCAAACTAATTATCTTTGAAAAATGAACTGCTGCAGGAAATGGCTCGTAGTTGTGATATGCAGCAGGGCAGTATTCATGAGGCTGGATGTCCATCTGTTTGTCTGTCCATCCAGAATTTTCCTCCTCAGAGCACAGCATGAAAAGACTGAGAAAAATGTCCTTTTGCTGTGCTGCAGCATCCTTGGCCGCTCAGGACAATGCAGGCAGAAAGGCACGGCCGGCTTCCCAGCCACCTTCACCTCTCCAGAGAGAAACGAGAAAGTACAGAATATCTCTTGGATAAAATGTGCACCAAGAATGGGAAGAAAGAAGCAAGCAGGCTTTTTTGTTAGTATTGCCTATTTCTAAGTAACCATTATAAGTGGCAGCTGAAAAAACAGTGATTTAATTCCGCTTTATTAAACGTAGGTATTTAAACATTTTTATTGCCTTTCCCTCTATGCTGCATAGTTCCTAACGTTTAAACCTTTGTTACTATTTTTAGACAGTAAAAAAGTTACTGGATTAGCCAGCCACTCGTTAAACCGGGCTCGTAAGGAAGCACGTTGCATTTGCACCAGGGATTGTGCCAAATTAAAGGATAAAACCACGATTACATTTTAAAAAATTATTTTATTTTATTTTTATTTTTTACTGGGAATGCCTGGCATGAGAGATGCAAACAGGATCCCTTCCTGGCAGGTTAGGAACTGGAAGAATGATGGGAGCTGAGTGATCAGCTTTCCATCGCTGTGTGTGCTGATAAGTTGTTTAATATCGCCGCCGGTATTTGTACCGGGGTTGCGATGTTCTCGGGTTCCTGAGCGGGGCCCCGTGTACCGAGCCAGGATCTCTGGTGATGGAGGAATGATGAGCACGTGGAAAGGATGGAGGGGAGGGATAACAGGTAGATAAAAAATGGAGCTGGAGAGGCCTAGTTAGACACAAGGCTGGTTTCTCTTGCTGTCCCCATGTGAGTGAGGTCGTGGCTTGCTCCCTGCCCTTCCTCAGCCTCCAGCTCCTTGGAGATGGAGAAGGGACATTCAACAGGGAAGAGTGATGGAGAGGGACCATTCCAACTGGGAGCAGTGATGGAGAAGGGCCATTCCAACTGGGAGCAGCGGTGGAGAAGGGCCAGTCCAGCCAGAAGCAGTGATGGAGAAGGGCCATTCCAAGTGGGAGCAGCAATGGGGAATGGCCATTCCACAGGGAGCAGCAATGGAGAGGGCCATTCCAACAGGGAGCAGTGATGGAAAAGGGACATTCCAACAGGGAGCAGTGATGAAGGGCCATTCCAATAGGGAGCAATGATGGAGAAGGGCTATTCCAAGAGGGAGCAGTGATGAAAGGCCATTCCAACTGGTAGTAGTGATGGAGAAGGGCCATTCCA
>OU015529.1:1546344-1556344 GCA_907165065.1 Caprimulgus europaeus
TGTGGGAGACAAACATGTTGCAATTTCACAATCTTGTTCTTAATATTATTGAAAGAGAGCTGTTCTTGGCAGTAATAAATTTAACACAAAAATCAAATACAAAACAAATTTATTCTTCCAGAGCTGATACCCCAGTCATTTCTTTCTTGTCTTGCATTAAGCTTTAAAATCAACTGTCACTCCCTATCGATTGCATCTGAATTGTTATCTATATTTCTCAAAAGTACTCTTGACAGTTAATACAGTGTAAATTATAATCTGGGGAAATGCTGCTTGTATTTGGCAGCAAATTGCTTAGATTCTGACTAAAGCTGCTTTTATTTTCCATCCTTTTCTCGAGGCCATCTATTCTAGTAAGGATCATTCAGCCCAAATTATTTTAAATTTACACTCAGCTACTATGTAAATCATATTGTGGAAATCAGCGTAGGAATCAATCCTGAATTCTGCACAGCAGCTGAGTGGAGAGGTATTAAATTAATAAAGAAATGGCACTACAAAGCAGGGGAGCAGGGGTAGTTCGGGTTCTGCTTTGCCTTCCAGCTCGGTTCCAAACCAGGTGAATCATCTACAGGTTCCTTTTGTGCAAGTGCAGAATTTGAAAGAGGCTGAAACCATCCGGGCTCCCACTTGGCCATGGCCAAAAAGTCAGCGGTGGTGGCTTTGGTGGATGAGGTAGGGCTGAAGAGAAGTGGTGGGAGCCTGGAACTGCAGTCCAGAAGACACTCCCTGGAAAGTAGGCCAGTCATTAAAAATTACATCATTCTAATTTAACTCTTCTTGAGGAAGAAATTCAGTATGCAATGAGAAACAGAGGGAAATTAGTACAATCTCCTGGCTCGAGGAAACTCAGCAGGACTGCCATCTCCCCTTTCCGAAGGCTGTCCCAAGCCCTCCTCCAGGGATTCTCTTTACAACATCACCAGGACAAATGCAGAGTTCTGGTTCTGTAATTTCAGATTGATTTATGTCACGGATTAGCATCCATTCTGAAATAGGACAAAGAACAACTGATTTGAGAAAAATACAAATAAAATGAAATAGATCGATGGTTTGGTGTGGACAGCACCTCAGGAAGCCAACATCAGTGAGTCTGTGTAGTGGTCAGTGATGTATCTTCAGAGGATGAGGTTTGTGTTGACAATGGGCGTCTAAAAGGACTTGTTTTTCAAGGTGTTTCAATATATACAAATAAAATGTCATTGTTAAAGTGATGGGGAGTGACTTGTCTTGCAGAGCTTCCCGTTGCACTCCCTATGGAGAGCTGCTTTGTGGCAGCAAATCCACCCCAGTTTTGTTTCATGCCTCTCAATGATGGTGTGATCAATGTGTAGAGTAACAGTTGTAATTATTTTCTCTTTTAATTATTTGCCCTTCTGGAACACCTGCAGGCAGGTTGTAAGGAGCTGTATGTACAAAAAGCTCCAAGTTAGCCCTGTGGATGGAGGGGCTGACACTTGTATCTTCCACCTGGAGAAAGTAGGCTGCTTCTAAATAGTTCTCACAAGGTAGTGTCACAGATACCACCCACTGTCTAGAAATTAAACAAACCAAACCAAACCCAGAACCAGCTGCAGCAAAGGTGCCGTATCTGATGGCAAATGATAACTGTTCAGTAGTGCCCAGTATCTCCTCTTATTGGAGATTTTGAGTCAGCAAAGTCAGTACTTCTGTTTTGAAGTCCTTCATTTAAATTTCTCAACTTTTTATTTAACATCAAAAAGACTCTCTTCTTAAAAAGGATAGGGACAGTCAGAGGGGGAGAGGACTAAGTAAATCAGGCTAAATATCCTCTGAAACTGTAGCTCTACCAATAGGATTAGCATCAAATAACAAAACTAGATGTTTTATACTCTGGATAATTCATAGTGGGAGAAAAGCCAATAATGTATTTAAATGCTAGAACGTGACTTTTTTTGCTTGTGGCTGTTCCTAACTCACAGGTACAGGGCTGTAGGGCTTGAGGGCAGGGATTGCCTTATCTTCAGAGCTTTCCTGCTGAGAGCCAGGCAATATACCTCCTCCCCTGCTTTCCCACCACCAGCAGCGTGGAGCACAGGATCATGGTGCAAAGAGTCAGAGGCAATAAGGGAAAGAAATATAATAGGCTGTGCAAGAAGAAAAATGTTTTTCTAACTCTGAGCTAGCATATTATGGACATCTTATGCTGCTTTCTGGAACTGAAATCAGGATTTCTTCAGACTTCACATTTCCTTTCTCTTTCAGCAGGTAGTTGTGGAAGCCACTGATGTTGCTAGTCTCTTATGGCTAAATTATGTGTTCAGAGTTAGCTGGAGTATAGATTTAGTCTTGCTGCTGTTGCACAGAGTCCATTGTAAGATAATTTGTCCCACTCAATTAGACTAAGTTGTCATGTGAGAAGTGCTGAGCTACCACAGCCGGGCGGCCGGCGGCACCCAAGTCAGTGAGCTCAGAGCCAGCACCCGGGCAAGCACACAGCCCAGCAGTGGGCCAACAGTCTGATAGCATCAATTTACCAGCAGAGTAGAGGTCTTTTGAAGCTCTGTTTCTTCTGAGGCTTCGTAGAGAAGGGTGGTGCCAGGTAACAACATTTCTGTCTTCCAGTTTTAAGATCAGGAAATTACACAGAGGAATATGGAGAAATAAGAAACTGAGGTGGAAAGTCAAACACTGACTGTTTCATTTTTGGCAGCATTGAAGTTGTCTGTTGTAACCTGAATTTTATCCTCTTTGTGAACACGAGATCTGATAAGTTCTTTAACTGCATGATGACTCCTCGTATTCGTGACCCTTTCTACAGATGGTGCCACTGTGCTTATTTTTCAAGGCATGAATCAGGATTGTGTAGTGAAGGAGACTTATCTGTACTTTCCTCTGTTTGTTTGTCGCTTGAGTTAGGAAATATTTAGTGTCTGATGTAGAAGAACCATTGAATGTTGTGAGTTGGAAGGGGCCCACAAGGATGATAGAGTCCAACTCCTGTCCCTGCACAGGACAATCCCAACATTCACACCATGGCCCTGAGGGCCTTGGCCAAATGCTGCTGGAATCTTGTCAGGCTTGGGGCCATCAGCACCTCCCTGGGGAGCCTGTGCCAGTGCTCCACCACCCTCTGCCTCAAGAACCTTTTCCTCATGGCCAACCTCACCCTCCCCTGCCACATCTTCCTGCCATGTCCTCTGCTCCTGGCGTTGGTGGCCAGAGAGAAGAGCTCAGCGCCTGCCCCTCCTCTTCCCCTTGGGAGGAAGTTCCAGACTGCCAGGAGATCTCCTCTCAGTCTCCTCCAGGCTGAACAAACCAAGTGACTTCAGCCTCTCTTCAGACAGCTTCCCTTCTAAACCCTTCCCCAGCTTTTTGGCCTCTGGACACTCCGTCCTCCAGTTGGGTCCTGCTGACCCAATGAATTAAGTCTCAGATACAGTTTCTCTGTGTTTTTCTGCCACACGTTTTCTGTGTTGTCTTGGATGAGTCATGGCCAGTTTTCCAGCACTGTGAAACCCTGCTCTGTCTAGTCACTGTTGAACAACCCTTTGGAGGTTTAATTGTAGGTGTGCTGAGTGCTCACCCTGTCTGTGATCAGCAGAACCCGGCGTCTGGACTATGCTATGAGACACTTCTGATTGTGTAGGGGAACTGGGAGGTGGGACAGGGGAAAACCTTGTAAAATACAAAGTATAACCTAAATAAGACTTTAAGGATATTCATCTGGAGTGTGGTAGATCACGTGCTGGTAAGCCAAGCTGTTGGTGCTGGAGCATGGAGCTCCTGCAGCTTGTGCTGGTCCAGCCAGCCCAGAAGTCCCCACACCGGGGTGGTGCTCAGTTGTCTTCACTGTGTTAAATCACACGTGGGTGGTCAGAATGGCACCCAGCCCAGCAGAGCTGGTTTCAATCTCTTTGTACTTCACCCTGACTGAAAACGAGTAATACAGCAGTAATTTCACCTCCTGGAAGGGCAGCGCTGTTAATTTTGAAATGCTTAACCGTGATGGGGAAAATGTCCATGTGGAGGTTGATAAGACATTGACTTAATAAATTACAAGGTTAGGAAGATGTGCCCTGTGGAAGTCATGGTGCTACATATTTTTCAAGGAATATAAAAAACGTGTGAGGTAATGTTAATCATCATTCTCCACCCTGTACACTGAGTAGGACAGTTATTCTACATATGAGAAAGCGATAAAATATAACCACATAATTTAATACTTATAAATCAATACTAGGTGAGGATTGTGCAAGCGTTCGTTAGCTCGTGGGTAGTTGACAGTGAGCATTTCTTTAACAAAGTCTTTAATTTGCAGATGCATGTTATTGAAAGTAGTAGTGAAAACCTGGTATTTATTCTGGGACATTTACAAATTGATGTGCTATTCCGTTTCGAACGAGATTGCAAATCAATGATTTCATCCTCTAACCACTGTAATCATAATTTGCCAGTTGTTTAGTTGAAGGGAGTTTTTAAATTAAACAACAACAACAAAAAAGAAAGATCATAATCATTATACCAACAACAAGACTGATTAATTAATTAGTCCTCACTGAGATATTTCGATGTACCAACTTTCCAAGTGTCCAGTATGAAGCTAAATTGCTTTGCTGTTGTTCTGGCTTGGCATTTATGGTAATTTGTCAAGCCTATATGCAGTAATGGATGGACTCATATAACGAAGGCTATAATTGCAGCTGTTAGGTAGGCCTTCTTTATCTCAGCCTGTCTGAGTCCCCATTCCTGCATGATTTCTTGCTGTGCCGAAGCCATGTGTGTCTTGTTTTGTTTTAATACATTACTGACCCAGGGTCTCAGGTTACTGGGGTTCCTGTCATACATTTAGTTCCACTCTCATAAAGCATTGCACACACACAAAAAATATGCTGGAACAAGGTAACAATCATTGCTCGATATACTAAGTATAAATGTCAGAGTGTAAAACTTGACTGCAGGAGAACAGTGGAGGAGGAGATAATAATTGAAAATAGGGCACTCTGAGCTGTAACAGCCAGGCTGTGTGGTATAAGGGGTGCTGTGGCAGTGTGCAATGTGTCTGCTGTGTCTTAGCCTTAAAAACTTGATACCAACCATCTCTTTATTACACATATTACGATGAATCATCATGTTTTGTTCCAGTGGCTAAAAATGCCCTTGCAGACCTCACCAGGTCAGGTTCTCTGTGCTAATGGCCAATCCAAAAGGAGCCACGACATCCTCACCAGGAGTCTGTGTTGGGTAGAAGATTAAGTAGAGCAAAGTGTTTGTTTAGTTGTTTGGTGTTATTAAACTATCTTCTCCTGTCACCCTATCTTTACCCTGACACACTACACTTCCTTACTTTTGGAAGTGTCTTAAGCGTGACAGCAGATGTTTGGTAAACTTCCCTTTTAATCCTTGATAACTTACATAATGGAAGAAGTTAACAGGTTGTTCACTTAATACGGATCATTTAGACGGGATTTTTTCGCTAACTTGCTGGAAGGGGGGAAAAAACCACTCTTGGCTAATATGAAGCATATTTTGCATTTATTATGGGAAAAAAATTTTCAGGTAGGAGGTGAGGAGACAATTTGGGAATTTTCGTTAGCTGCAAAACTGCATATTAAACATGAATTGTGATTTTCCATCTGGCCCTACTGGTTAGGAAGCTGCAGTTGGGCATGATCTTCACTGTCAATCAACAGTCCCCAACTGCGAGATGCAAACCTCATGACGAAGCCCACCCCAACTCATTAAACCAAAGCAAACTGTATGAAGTGCGCCGCTGTGTGATTTTAATATTTGGTGCATGTGACAGGATCATTTTAGTGATTTGCAGGATTTATCTCCTCTTAAAAGTACTGCCTAAGGCTACTCTAATTGGTAGGAAAGCAAATTCCCCCTTCTCCTCCTGTCACTCTTTGTTTTATTTACTGAGAACTGCCGAAACCTATTTACACAATAATGAGGATAAATCACCGTGATGCTTTCAACACAAAGAGAAATGTTGCGTGAGTTGAAAGCCGCACAATTAAAACTAAATTCAGAATATTTCTGAAGTAGTGCCTACAGTTAGGGATAGTGAAATAAAATTAAGACAAATGATGTGAGCGTACGTGGCAACTCCTGCAGATAGGAGGCTGAAATCAGAATTCTTCAGGCATCTTTTATGACGGACAATTTCATTCAAGATTGCAATTAAGTAAATGTATATAAGCTGCTGACAATAGTCCAGATGTTCCCCTTAGATACGTACACAGCTCTCTCATTTTCCTCATGGTGGAGCTCAGCTACTTCCACCACAGTTGTCTTCTCCACAAGGTGCCCACCAACAACCTCTCCACCTGTGGGCCAGGATGGAGATCCTACAAGTGAGGAGGACACTCTCAGTGGGTCTATTGCTCTGTGTGGCCCAATCCTGACTAAGGGCTTCCAGATTAAAATTTCCCTTGATGGCTTTCATGAGGGAGAACAAACTGCTGGGGTTCTTGTGATGGAGTGAATTATGGGCCCTTGTTGCTGAGACCTGATCCTGTGCTTCTTGTCTGTAGACTTCTGCTGAAAGAACCTGCTCTACAAACACAATCTCAAAATGGGCTACTCAGCACCTGGTGCATTTTATAAAGAAACAAAACAATCTTGAAGTGCTTACTTACAAACCTCAAGTATGGCTATCATGAGACATTTTATATGTCTTTTGATAAATAGTAATTAAAAATTGAATTAAGGTGTGCACCGCTGAGAGATCTTTGCCCTTACCTAATTTTTAGTCCATACACTAACAACCAGATAGCAGAACAAAACTAACTTGTATTTATCAGGGCAAGTGACACCAATAAAAATCCTTTTTTACAGAGTACACTCCATTTGCTCTTTAATTTGCCCTGGCACAAGCCCCCGGGCCTCAAATCAGAACACACCATTGAAACCAAGAAAACACCATATGCACCATGAAGAGAAAATCACGGCTTTGGAGAACAGCCCTTCTTTTTCTGTAGGACACCCACACTCAGTGGCAATGGTAGAGGTGGCAAAACAATGGGACATTGCCAGATGCTTTGCCAAAATGACACCAGACACCGGCGTTCACCAGGAAATTGCCGGTGTCTGGCGCTGCTCCTCTGCACGCACGGCTATCGCGGAGGCTCCGGCACGGAACAGGGATCTTCTGTGCTGTTAAGTGCAATGTAAGATAGCAATAAGTGTCATAATGAATAATTAAAGATGTATCTCTTATTAGAACACAAGTTTCACGTTATCTGTACGCGGAGCTTCGTTTTTACTGGAACATATGGGAAAGAAATTCTTTTCACAGGAGCTTCGCAAGGTATTTCTCATGGGTGTTGCAATGAAATACTTAAATAACCCTACAAAATTACAACATCAAAGTGAAAACTTATAAAATATGAAGGTCTAAAATGACCTTTTGCAAAAGCACGTGCAAGTCCATCGATACCAGTGGAGTAATTTTTATTTATGTTGTCAGGTGTTCATTACGTCTATATAAAATTTAAATAATTGACTTTTTGGTTAAGATCCTACAATAAGTGATATTAGAGAGAAAAATCCCATTGATGTTAATGGTGGAGGACCTGACCTTGTTGCAGCATGGCACCCACAGATTAGCCAATCTACTATGAGTATGGAGAAACTCAGGGTTGGGATGTCTGTTGCGATCAGAGTTGCACTCATCCATCAAACCCATGGGCAACCACAAGCCCCATGGGCAACCACCAGCCCCTTAGGCAATTACCAGCCCCATAGGCAATTACCAGCACCATGGGCAACCACCAGCCCCATGAGCAACCACCAGCCTCATAGGCAATTACCAGCACCATGGGCAACCACCAGCCCCACGAGCGACCACCCACCCTGGGAGCTGATGCCACAGGGAGCTGGATGGCTGGATCTGTGTCCACATGCATGTCTGGATGCTTCCCAGCAGATCCCAAAATGCCTTGACAATCTGGCCTCTGTGAGGTGATGTAGTGGGTCACAGCATCCTGACCCTGGGAGAGGCTGGGGTGTCCCTGTGAGGTTGTACTGGTTGTACTGGTTGTTCCTGCAGAGCAATTTCACTGCTGGTCATTTTGGCCCTGCCTGTCTGATCTCCTGACCAAGGTTGATGACTCATTTTTAAATCATATTTTTGCTCTCCTTCCCCCAAATTGCAGTCAGGAGTTGGTACACTTATTTCTTTGTGTCCTCCTGCAGCTGGTGCGGTTCCTTCCAGACAACAGTATTAAAATTTAGTTTTCTGGTTACTTAATTGGGAAGTGGCGATCCATTCATTTCCATTTGTTGTCTTATTTCCACACATGTCATTGATTTGCAAAACAACTGAGACCGAAGTAAAGTGCAGAGCAAAGTGACAGAGCTCAAGTTTCATTCTTAAATTTAAATTTTAATCCCTTTAAAAAAAAAAATTCCTGTAGATTTCTTTAAATGCAAATGTTCCAGAACTGATCCTCAATTAATAGTCCTGATGCCTCATAGGTACATGTGCTTTTAGAAGATTTTTCCCTGCAGAGGACTTATGGTGCTAGCCCCTAAATTTCTGAAAATATGCTTAAAAAGCACTGCACTTTTCTATATAGAGTGCATCTTGACAGTTTAGGTGATGACTGCTCAGTTATACTGAAAAAAAAATTCAGATAAGCAGATTTTAGCACATTTACCATGTCTTTTAACTTCATCTGACACTGTTTGGATGGAGGATGAGAGAAGTATATTTTTATATCCCATGGGAGTTACTTTATGATGACTCTTTCAAGGTGAATATTGGCATTTATTTAGCCTGAGCAGAAAATAAAAAAGAACATATAGGAGCATGAATGTAGAAACACCAGAGTCAGCAAAGAGTCATTTATTTTGTTGCTTTGAATTGCTATACCTCAAACGTAGCTAAATCTAAGTTAATTTAAAGTTTCTCCTGAGAAATTCATATCAAATTAAAGTGTTTCTCTGCAGTGATGACAAGAGCAGGGAACACATCTGAATTTCCTCCAAATTATGGTCTATTTTTACAGTCTCATAAGATTTCCCTTTGTGGATCCTATTCTGCAGTCTTTGAAAGAAAATTAATTTAACTAATGACAACTTAGAGTAAAGCATCAATCAAAGAAGAGAGAAATGGGATGACAACAGGCGAAGAGAAGAGCTCGGTAAAAGAAAGAAAGAGCATTTTCCGCTGGTACCCAGCCATCCCATTTCTTCTTCGTTGTTATCTCGTGCAGGGGAATTGGATAAATAACTCTCTCCCCAAATAAACATGATTAGGTGGCACCTGCACCTTTGTTTTGGGTTTTTTTTAGGAAGAGCAGCTATAAAAGTGGGATGTTTTGATTTGGGTTGATCACAGGAACTCGCACGCGCGTGTGAATGATGCACAAGGGTGGTGGCTATCTGCGTATTCACACATGAGGACGTGGGGGTGTGTGTGTGCACCAGGAAACCTCAAATTATTCTTCCCCCAATCTCCAAGCAGAAATGTGCCATGTGATCTCGGTGGCAAATGCAACATCTTGAGCACCCAGTACTGAATCAGTAATTTCAGGGGTGCATTTGCAATTCAGAACTGATCATTTCTTCTCATAAATTGTGTATCAGACAGTTAAGGATAACAAGCGAATCCGTAAGAAATGGCAGGTTGTGGCTGGACAACTTGCATGGCAAAAGGCTAAATATTTTTCTTTAAAGAAAAAAAAAAAGAGTTTGGAGAGGAAAATAAGTTGGAATGGAGTATTTACAGCATGCTTGCTCAAGCCTTAGTCTGATTCCTAAGAGAGAGCGGTTGTCAGAGCCCCAGCCACAGGCTGGTGAGCTCAGCTGAGTTTGGGATCAGGCCCTTGGTGAATATTCATATATATTCTGTGATGGAAACCAACACAAACTTTGTGTTTTACAGCTGCACATTACCCAATCCTTCTTAACAAATGGCTTTTGTAGTTTCTGCTGCGTCATAGCAGTTAGAATTGGCACCTGGTGATGTATTTTTCAGAGATATTTATATATCACGACGTGGCAATTAATCGTCAGTTTTGGATACTTT
>OU015529.1:1576344-1586344 GCA_907165065.1 Caprimulgus europaeus
ATGTTTAATTCCTGCTGAGGTTTCTTTGCATGAATGATGCTTCTGTTTGGGGTCTGGTGGAAATACACTTTACTAATGATGTTTCTAGGATATAATAGGTGGTTTTCCACCACAAATATTCCTTTAACCAAACAATATTTGAGTCGGACCAAACTAAGGCCACTGCTTGTGCTTATAATAGCAAGTATTTTCTTGTTTAGTGTTGAAATTCAAGTACAAAAGCCTTTCTGGTCTATTTGCTACAACACCTCCTCTCAAAAAGGTTAAGAAGAGGTGAAAAGGATGAAAAGGCACTTGCAGATTTAAAAAAAAATCTTCGATGGAAAAAAACCCATCTTTCATATCACAAAAAAGTCTCCCCTAGGTTGTTATGTGCATAAGGTGGAGGCTTAAGAGCAGCCACATTTGCAGATGAACTGCTTTTACTAGCTTCTCCGAGACATGACATTTGTTCAGAAGATTAGCCAGGTTGTAATGTGTAGCATAATTGCACTGTGCGGATGTCCCAGAAGTGAAAACCTAATTGCTTGACAGGCCTATAACTTTGTGGTACGCTCTCACCTTGTTAGGTCCTTTTCTGATGCAGTTCAAATGAAGTCTGGCCGCAGGTGTGCCTAATTTACCTCGCAACAGAACGTGTTGAGTTTAATTGCACAGTGGTTGTTAGGAAAAATTGGTGGGTGGAATATCAAGTGACTTACTGTACGGGGATGGCAGATGGGCGTTGAGAGGCATCGCGGGCTAAGTGTATAGGTGAGGTGAGTTAATAAAAGATGTAAATTTTATCTTAAAATAGTGAAGTCTTGTGGTAGGTCATACATTTTAATTAAGATGGTAGCAGTCCCCTTTCTAGCAGCGTGAAAAAAAATCCAAGCAGAGGAACATCACAAAGACTGCATTTTTCTCCAGATCAGTATTTTAGGAACAGCTTAGTGTGTTTAGGAGAGCTATTCTGCAAGACTGTATTTATTAAAAAGACTACATTTGTGCTTATAATGCAAAATATAGCCGGGAGAGGCAAATCTAGAAAGGCTTGCATTCTTATTCTGTTGGTAGCAGCGAAGTTTGAGACATGACCAACCTGAGCTCCAGCTCCTTGCTTCTTACTGTGTCACAGTGATCTTGTCTTGGGAGTGCAGAGCTCGCAGAGAAAGCATCTAGCTCTGTTCTCTCTGCCCTAGGGATGGGTTTGGAGCATCCATGGGCCTTGTTGGCCAGTGGAGAGGAATGATTGAGTCAATTGTCTTCTGCTGGCAAGCTTTGAGAAATGCCCTGCCTGGGAACGTGGTTTTTAACTTGTGTTGTCTTCCTCTGAAAATCTTCTCTTAATGCTCCATGAGCTCTCTGAAAACATAAGTTAAAAAATTAAAATGAAATATCTCAGTATCAAGAAATGCAGCAGAGCTGAAATATGATTCCTGCTTGTGTTCACTCCAGCTTTGTGTCTTCAACATTTAGCCCAACACTCAAGCTCAACCTAGTAAACTTGAAGGTGTCTGATTCCACCAAGCATGGGTCTTTTTCACCAAATAATTGAACAAATAGCAATTCCAGTTGATGTTTAGTGAAAGGGTGCTTAATGGCCCTTTTTTTTTGACAGGATGTGAGCTCTCTGTATAGAAACAATTCATCACGAGTGCTTCACGTTAAAAACAGTCCATGAGGAGCAATACTTAGCATTCCTTGTGCACAATTCATTGGAGAATTTCAGAGCAATTTACAAACATTAGCTCAATAAGCCTCACAACACCCATTTGAGATCAGAAAAAAAATAGGTAGGATACTCTTCTTCAGCCTGGCTGTGGCACTAAGTTGCTGGGAAGCTGGAGGCTCGCCCCAGCTCTTGATTCCTGGACACCTGGTGGTCCCATACTGACGTGGGCATCAGCTGGTCCTTGCACACCATCACAGTCCATGCAGTGGAAGGTGTGCAAGAAAGAATAGAGTATGACAGAAATGCCATTACATTTAGCCTGTACTCAGCTGATCTGGAGACTGTAAGTATCTTAAAAAACCCTCAAAAGCCAAAGCAGATAAAATTAGGGTGAAGGTGCAGCCAACAAAGATGCAGTTTCACAGAGTCATTGATGGTGTCCCTGCAACAGTGTCCAGAAAACCTGAGTTCAACTGAGCACCTGAGCTAGGAGATCACGTCAACCATGGCAGAAATCCAGCTCTTCCAGCTCAACAGCTAAAACCCCTTTACACATTTTGGGATAGGAAGTTTTAGAGAAGCGTGTGTTTGGGTGAACTGGCAGCATCGATTTCTGTGTGCACAGTTTCAGTCAACCTGGTCATTTCCATCCTTGCCTCTGGTATGAGAGATTGCTCCTTCAGCATTAGCATCCTGTATTAATATTGGGGTTCTGCTCAAGGTTTGACTGGAAAGGCAGGCTGATGGTTAAAAGCACCAGTTTGTGATATGAGGATAGTCCCAAAATGCTCCTGTCTGACCCTCAAAGCCCAGCAGGACTCAATTCTATTGGCTGCACTTGGGCCACGTTGGGTGCTGAAGAAGGGAAGAGTTGCCTGGCTTGCCTCCTGCCAGGAGCACTGTTGGCATATGGCATCTTCTGTGAGGTGTACCCAGAGAATAGTCACAGTCACTTACAAAGATTGGCATGAATAGATAATAGTTGTTCATATCCTAAATGTAAAAGTTCTGCCTAACCTCGCTGTTCAACGTGTATGAAGTCGGGCAGCACGAGCTGCTGGGCTGGTGCATCTGAGGAGCTCTGGGTGAGGAGAAAGTCCTGAGCCTTGCTTGTCATTAGCAGTCAGTCACGAGCTGAAAACCAGACCCACAAAGCACTTTTTAAACTACGAAATGTGAAAACTTAGCTACAGAAAGAAGAGAGCAGGCGTCAGGCTGTGAACATCCTCTTACACAAGGGCATCTTGCATGGCCTGCAGAGTGGAGAAGACATCCCGTGTCAGCTCGTTCCTCCAGTACAGGAGGGTGGCATAAAGGAGCCTGCACCTTTCCAAGCTCTCCCCCTTCCTATGAATGCTCTCTCTGTTCCCAGGAGGCAGCATTGCTACAAGGCCAGTCTATGGTTGGGTTGATAAGGGTTAGTCCTCAATAACTGCTTATTGCTGCTCAGCAGAAGTAAGCTGGATTCCCATCCCCGGGTAGAGTGATTCCTCACAGTTAAAGGATGGCAAAGGTTGAAGAGGTCATAAGACAGGACCTAATTTGCCATGTTCCTTTCCTTTCAAATCAAAGAGGGAACGGGGGCCTTGCCAGTGGGCAGATCCCGCCTGGATCTCCCTGGAGTCAGCGGGAGTTGGATCAAGTCCCTTTGAATTTCCAAACCGGAGGCAAAGCCAAGTGTTTTTCAGGAGATTGATCATTCATTACCTTGGAATTTTTCGACATAGAGGTCATTACTGCTAATATAAGTTGTGAAAAAATAAAAGGTATTAAAAAAAAATAGAGACAAATTCTCATCTGGTGTAAGTCATTGCCTTTGAAGTCAATGAGTCATTGACATCAACTTTCCCACACCGAGCTGAGGATATGGCCTGGAGTCAATACATGTGTAGTTGAAAAATTAAAAATATAAATTTGCCTTTCCCTGGCAATAACGTTCTGTTTACAACAGAGATCTTATGCTTTAAAATAAGTTCATTAACTAATAGGAAAGTAATATTTCACTACCAGTATTCTTTTGGGTATAACTATTTATGATTAAATTTTATTAAACTTTTTAAAAATTGGATTTACGTTTTGATGAATCTAATAGATTTCAATTTTGTATTTTTATAGATTCTTTCTAAAGTTTTTCCTCAAGTGCAATCAGAACTGTTTGAAGAATGCAGGCAACCCACGAGACATGCGAAGATTCCAGGTACAGATCCCTCTTAAAGAATAAATGATATCTAAAAGACTTACTCACAGCTCCATCTTGAACTTTTTTAATGAAAAAAACCCCAGTATCAGTACTTCTATTTAGTGTAGTTCCAGTGCTGTGTGCTTTTAAAAAAATACAGTTGAAATTTTACATTTTCCCCACGAATTTAAGTGCTGGTTGTTGGGAGTCCCCATGTCCTACAGTGGACTGGAGTGGATCAGTGCTGAAGGAAGTGGATCTCTCCTCAGAAAGTATTTCCACAGCTTTCCTTCATCCTAACCCTTGTGTTGTAGTGTGGTGTGTGCTCAGACCTGCAGAACTTTTGCACATAGACAGAGTAGCATAAGCTTACTAACAGACATGACCGTGGAGCCCCGTGAAGTTTGGATCTCACACAGAGGTTCTTCTTATTCACAACTCGTAAAGCCAACTCGTGGTCCAACCTACATATTTTTATTCCAATTGTGTGAGAAAATGTTTAATACTTCACTTTCTCCTTACAGCTTTTGAAATATCCTGTGGTGAATCATAACACTACAGAGAGGCAGCTGACGTGATGGACAAATGATTTCCTCTGTATTTGGGGTCATTTGAAATGCTTGTTAGGAAATATAGATGCTTTTTATTTCAAAATATTTCACAATGATTCATATTGGAGACTAATAATACACTAGTATGGAGGTCTTGAAAACTTTCTTATTTTTGAAAAGAGTAACTTGTGTTTAAACTTGATAGCAAAACATGTGACATCTGTTTTTGTGCACAGCCAACCAACCGGTGAAGCCAGCACCCCTGAGCCAGCCAACAGAAAAGATCTGTAGCTGGGAAAAAAAAAAAATAATATTTCTTCAAAACAATTGAGCCAAGCTTCCATTTTTCATGCATCTCAGCTTCACGTGGCATTGGTGATATTGATCCATCTGAACAGAACAGAAGGTCAAACCTGGAATGAGTGGAAATGTCCTCTTTGTCTCACTGATGACTAAATGAAGCATCAGTCATCAGTGATCTTGTGGTTGACAATGGAGCCAGTAGGCACTAGAAAGACTTTCCTGGGTCTCTTTAGCTAATCTCCCTGCCTCTCAGAAGGTTTAACTGGACTTAACAGTGTGTCAGATCTTGAACAATATTTTTAACTGGTTTCACTGTCTCAGCACCTTTCTTTAGGTGCGCTGCAGGAATAAGCCGATAGAACAAAGCGTAGCGTGTCTACTTTCTTTTGCTGAACTACAGTATTTTCCCTTGGTGACTGACCTATATATACATGACAGAACAAAAATAGTTGTCATTTTTATATACACTTTTCTCTGTCTTTTGAATATACCGTGTTCTAGGAACTGAATCCAGAAACCTTTGCTGAAAACCACACTGTTGTATGGTTTGCAATATTTCTTAAAGTCTGCCAATCTCATTAAAAGTGAAAGCAGATAGCCCGGTGGCCTGGCAGGAGGTGAGTGTGCAACCTCAGCACTCTCCAAAGTGGATGTTGACAAGATTGAAAGTGTCCACTTCTGGGAGGAGAGAGGTAGGGAAGCAAAGCAGCCTGGCAGAGAGCTGCCCTGGGGCTGTTGGAAAGGGGACCGCAGATGGCTGTCTCCAAGGAGGCAGGATACACAGGAAAAAAGGTGCTGTGGTAGCTGAAAGCTAATTATGGGTTGTGAATAAGAAACGGGATCAGAGGTGATCCAAAACATAGAAGCCGACAAGAATTTTCTTCTGATGCCTTGGAATGGCTCTGTGCAAAAAATAATAATAATAATAATAAAAAAAAAGGCTAGTTTTGCCCCTTCGTTTTTTGTTCATTATGTGTTTGGGTGCAGAAGCTGGCATGAGAACCCTGGCAATCATTTTTGTTCAAGCCAAAAGTAAAACAAGTGGAAAACGGACGCTAAAATGTGTGTGAGCTGTTGCTGCCATCACCAGTAGGGTTGATGAGGCCTAACCAGCCGTTGACTTCAAGGACTCTGCTGACGTTAAGCCACAAAGAGAACACTTCAGTGGTTACTTGGGTTAGGAACTCTGGAACCCACGTTGCAGGGCCCATGCTGGAGTGTTTAAATAAGATGTAAATGTCTATCTGGGATATTAGTGACCGACCTATGAAGCTGTGTCCCATACAAACCCAGGCACATCTCAGGGCTTCCTCTTTGGCTTGTGTTCCCGCGATAATGTCGTTTCCGGAAGGAGTTTCACAACTCCATTGTGTAGGTGTTTTTATCGGGAAGGTTTGTGCCTTTTGCATATGTTCCTTTTCCATTTTCCACTGAGAAGCAGCTGGAAGCCAAAGAAGGCCCTATCCATCATCTCTTCTCTGGCCGGACTCTGAACCTGGACACAAGAATAGGAGCCTTTCACTCAAAAATAAAGGAGGAAATTCCATTGACATACCAGGGTCAATCACCATCCAAATGAACTTGAGAAGGGATACTTTTCATGGATTGAAAACACTTTCACTATTCATATTCAACTCAGCCTTTTCAGATGCAAAAAAGTTCATTATCAGACATTAAATGTAATTGTAAAACTGACCTGGAGATCATTTACTGAAGAAAAAATGGGGAGTTACGACGGTTCCTGATTTATTAAGCTTTTTTTTTTTATTTGGAATCCTCACAACCCTTCATTTGAAGACAGTCTCAAGTGAACAAATTTTAATTAGATAAACTATCTAATCAATATATCAACAGATCAATCAAAACAGCAGCTTTTAAAATGAGTGGCTAGAGGGGTGTTTCTGAAACTAATGGCTAGAAGAATATTTCCCGGAATTCAATTCATTTGTTAGCATAATAGGAGATTAAACTCTAATTAGTGTAGCAGGTTCTGAAGAGAAACAATTGTGGGTTAAAAATCACCAATGTTAGCCACATAAACAAAGATGCATTCATAGTTGTCATTCACTTCATTAAAAAAAAAAAAAAGTTTAAAAAAAAAAGTAATGAGCTCTGATGTTGTTTTGCCCTAAAAGGAGATGGGATTCTGCATCTGTGGTTGTGAAAATCTGCAGGGTTTTTTTGTTTGTTTTTTTTGTTTTAAATGTGCATTTTTGTCTTCTTTTTTCCAGGTTGTTGTATCAACAACAGTCAATGTGGATGGCCACGTGCTGGCTGTCTCAGACAACATGTTTGTACACAACAATTCCAAACACGGGAGGCGGGCTCGCCGCCTTGACCCCTCAGAAGGTACGGCCCCTTCTTATCTGGAAAATGGTAGGCACACATTTACATGTCTTTTTTTTTATTTGCAATGCTTTTTTTTTTTTTCCTTTTTTTTTTTTTGCCACCATACGTTATGTTGATACACTACTACATTTATTTTTACATAATTTCTTCTCTCATCCATCAAACCACCCATTACAAAAGTCCATTAGTATTTCTCAGCCCTTGTCAACCAGAATACAGTCGCTTCTGAATTTGCTTCTGACTTCTTTCTTTATTTAATACTTACAGTTTTGCAGTCACAACCAATTTTTCATCTTTTTCTATTTTTTTTTTTTTTTCAGTCTTGTTTTGCTTGCAGCTTTTTCTTGCTATTTAATTTGACTTGATTTTATTTTGGCTTGTCATATTCCTTGATCCAGAGGTACAGTCTCAGGTTATGTATGCAAGTTTAAGTGGATGGTAAAAACATGACCGAATCTGTAAAGAATTTACTGTGAGGTCAATTTCCTGTGGCTGGGCCTTGCTGCAGATTACGGCAGGAGGGGGTTCGGATGAGAAAAACAGCATAAATGTTTTTCTTCAGACTGACTCAATGTGATTGACTTCTTGCCTGAACTGCTAAAAGAAGATAGTCTGAGATGAAGAGGAGAATGGGAAGTGTCTCTGAAAATCCAGAATTGTGAAATACTATCATTTCTGGAGCCCATCAGCCTCCCAATCACTCGCACGCGATTGCAGCTGCGCTCGTACACGTGCATACATCCATTTATTTTCCCACAAATCCCCAAATAATAACTAACTTGTGTTTAAATACCAGTCTGTTCATGCTGTAAAATGCACCAGTGTAAAGGTACAAACGGGTAACCTGCTCTTTAATAAAATTAGAATGGAATGGAATAGGAATAGATTAGGTTAGATTAATAGAATAGAATAGAACAGAATAGAGTGATAGAATGGAGCAATAGAATGGATTAATAGGAAAAGGAAAGGAAAGGAAAGGAAAGGAAAGGAAAGGAAAGGAAAGGAAAGGAAAGGAAAGGAAAGGAAAGGAAAGGAAAGGAAAGGAAAGGAAAGGAAAGGAAAGGAAAGGAAAGGAAAGGAAAGGAAAGGAAAGGAAAGGAAAGGAAAGGAAAGGAAAGGAAGAAAAAAAGAAAGGAAAGAAAAGAAAAGAAAAGAAAAGAAAAGAAAAGAAAAGAAAAGAAAAGAAAAGAAAAGAAAAGAAAAGAAAAGAAAAGAAAAGAAAAGAAAAGAAAAGAAAAGAAAAGAAAAGAAAAGAAAAGAAAAGAAAAGAAAGAAAAGAATTTCACTTGGAATGGACCCATAATGATCATTGAGTCCAACTGCCTGATCGAGGCTGACCAAAAATTAAATAGACAGGGACCAAACACACCCTCATTTCTTACAGAGTCAGGGTTTTGAAAACCACTGTGATTTGTCGTAGTGCCAGGCCACGCACATCACTTCCCGTGGGCTTCCTCTTGTGAGTTTTTACTAACATATTGACAGGATCATGGCTTTTTACACTAATAACATTAAAGTAATAACAGAATGCGAAGCTGCTAATACAATCATTGTCATTTTACGTTTCAAATAGTATTTACCAATGGGCACGCAGAGAAATGAATGAGGCGAGCAACAATTATCAGAAGGAAATACGACCTAGACATCAAAAACTGGAAAACGATTTACAAATCTGCTGCAGTCCACACACACCAAACTAATTTGTTTTTCTGCAGTAATAACTAAGGTATAAGAGAACAAAAATATAATAATTAAAGGTCGCCCTGAGCACCAGAGTCATTATGGTCTATGACGTATTGTTTATCTCTTTCATATGCACTGAAAGTAGGTGTGTGTTTTGCCTGGCAACCGTCACTAATGAGGTTCACAATTAAGAAGGCTGAATCCTCTCCCCGAGTCCTCTCCTTCCCCAGAGAGCGCGAACTAGCAACATTAGAGGTTCAAGTAAGCACGCTCAGCCCTGTGGTGTTAGGTTTTAGTCTAGGTCCAAATTCAGCCTCTTCTAATGAGCCATTATGATCTTAGCAAAATACAAGTATTTATTTTTGTAAGCTGCGTGAAGAGAATTTGACTCTAAGCAGAAAATATCGCTTAGGAAAATAAAGGCCACTTTTACATGCTACAGAAAATCTACATAAATGTCACTAACCAATAGCTCCTTTTTGAGAGATGATAATTGATTTGCTGTATTTAAATGTTAAAAAATAGAGTGCCAAATCCTCTTTGCCTAACCTCCCATAAACGCTCATTCCTCTAAGCTGCACCGTTGCAAATGAATGTGAAAATCTGAAGGCGGCTTCTTAAAGTCTGACTTTTAATAACAATTATCGCCATGGAATAACTCAAAGTAAACACTCCCATAATACAGTGGCAGAGGATCCAAATGGCCTTGAGTGTCAGGGAGAATGGCAGAGCCAGGGTTTCAAACAGGGGGAGATGAACGTTGGTGGGGTTGAGGAGCGCTCAGCACCCGCACGCGTCGGGCTGCGCTCCCCGCGCGCTTCGGCTGCAGTAGGAAAATGAATGTCACCAACCGGTTCTGCTCCTGCTGAAATCAACCCCACAACTCCTCCAGATTTCAGCAGAGCTGGAATACACTTTAGCCTCTTCAAACAGGGATGGGGTCACCTGTGAAGAGAATTCCCCAAATCGTAACCTTGAGTACTTGAAAAATCAGTGTTTCCGTCTGGTCGGGGTATGGCCCTAGAGAGCGATACCCTGCTTGAAATGATGGTGGTTCATGTCATGCTGCAAGTTAGTTGTGTTCTCGTGCCCCTCAAGCCCTATCTCCTGTCTAGGATGGTATGCTTTGCATTAGTAACACATTCTTTAAAGAAAAGTGCCCGCTAAAACCCACAGATATTTACTTCTCCGTAGCCTCTCCTTGCTAACACCTCATTATCCAATCATCTAATATTCACCAGCAGTATATACACACACTCGCAGATCGTTTCCAAGTAAACT
>OU015529.1:1591344-1601344 GCA_907165065.1 Caprimulgus europaeus
TTGGGATGAAGTATTTCTAGCTTTTTAACTAAAATGTGTATTACTGTTTTTCTGGCATTTAACGATGAATTTAACTGAGGTGCTGGGAGGGAAAGGGGAGAAATAGCAATTTAATCTACCGTACTTTTGGATGAGGGTTCGAGGTAATAAATTTGATCTGATGAATCAATCTCTCTTTTGAAAACAAAGAGCCTTTAACTGTTTACTCGACAGACTGCAGGGATTCGGGGAGAGTTCTGGCTGCTTATTGGGTAGATAATGCAGATTGCAGATGATGTGCAGATGATGTGCATTTTGATGAATATTTTCCCACTAGACTGCAACTGTTTCTATCTATTAATTTAGATCTAATGGGAAAAAGTGTGTTCCTGGGTAGTTTGAAGCTAGGACTTTTTAAGCAGTTAACGCATCGTGGATATGTTTTGCTGTCTGCTTAAGATCTGTCGCTGAAATGAACTTTTAAGTGAAGGTAGCATCTGAGTTTCCTATCTTATATCTATCCCCAAAGAAATCACAACCTGAGCAATACCAATAGTCGCATTCACACCCGGGTTCCTCACTTCTGGCTGACGGGGGAGAGAATATTTACCTTTTCTGGAGCGTTCTGATGGGGTTGTTACTAGAGTTACCAAATGGGATGGTGGTACCCGTGGTGTTTTGGTGCTAACAGTGTATTTTGAAAGCTGATGTTGTTTCATAGTCTGGTGTGGAGTTGGTGACCACAGGTGGGGCTGCACGCACTCGCGGTGCAGCCTTAAAATGGCTATTACGAGCACAGTCCGTGCAAAGCTGCAGCAGGGTGTCCTGACAAGGAGGACTATTTAGCTAAGATAAGTGTTCAGCAAAATAATAATACTAATTAAAAAAAGAATGAATTAAAAGCCTTAGAGTAAGTTGCAGAGGCTGTAGCCGTTGCGAGCTGGTGCGGTGCCATTGCACACAGGGAAGCGCTGCAGATTTGAACCAGATGACGGTCTGGCTCTCGGTGCACGCTCCTGGAATTTTGAATTCCTTTCTAGCAATGTCTTCAACTGAATTCCTGGGTGTGGATTTTGCAAATTTGGCAAATTGTGCTTTTTTGAACTACTTTCTAATGTGTAAATGCAAATCCGTGTGCAACTGTAAGGAAAGGCCATTTGTTTCTTCTTTCCTGGGGTCTTCTGTCTTTATTGCTGAGTAAAGATGTTCAAAAGAATCATGAGAATGTCAGGAGCTTCTCCCACTGGAATTAAATTGCAATAAAGTTACATTCCTCACAACACTTTAACGAGAATATATATTTAAAACACCTTTTGAGGGAGAGAAAAGCCTCTATCCCAGCAATAAGAGAATAAAAAGATAAAGCCAGCGCCTGCCTGACGGAGAAACTTCTGCCTGCTTTGCTTTATCCTGAAGTGATAGGGTGACTGAGATAGTCTTTGGAAATTACAGCTGCCATAGAGAGCAAAGCCAAGCCTCACTGTATTTCAAAAAATGAAAATGATGTAGCCCCGGAGGAGGGAGGGGCTGAATCCCCAGGGCATCTGTTTCCCATCAGTGTCCCACCATGCTTGCAGTCTGGCTTGGCACTCTAACATTTAACCTTCCCAGCAGGAGGTAGACCATAGGGCAACAAGGCTGTGGAATAATGAAACAAGAGTGTAGTGTGGTGTACAAAGCCTTTGTGAGCCGAGAAGTTGAGACATTAAATGATCAGGGTAGAGAGATATGAAAGTTCCAGATTTTTCTGAAAAGCCCCCATTAGTCTCACGCAGAAGGAAGAGCTCGGCGGCTCTCAGCAGGCGAAGGCGAGGCCTTTCCCCATCTCTCCGTGCCTTTTTGCCCGCCGCTTTCAACTATTATAAAGATACAATTACCTTGGGAGATTGTGGCAGTTCAGTTGATTAGCACGGTGAATTAAAAGAATGAGTCACAAATGACATGTCCAGCTCTTCTCTACTAGTCCTTTGTATTCCCAGTGTACCTCACCCCTGTTGTAAGAAGGTCAAAAATTAGAGAGAGATAACAATTTTCAAGCAGCTAGCACTTAGAGGCAGAATTAACAATCATTCTGTATGTAATTGCCAGTTAATAGTAAATTGCCTTCTAGACTGTAAAATGCAATATAAACTGGTGGGCACCTAAAATTAAATTAATGAGGTATTTGCTGCATTTAAAAGTGAATAGTGCAAATTAATAACTGGGTACAATACTCGTTTTAATAGATATCGAACAGTGCATCGTTTGCTTGTTTAATAATAATTTTTAAAGTGCTACCTGAAAAAAAAAAACCCAAAAAACCTCTATCTGTCTGGGTAAATGGAGTGGCTTGAGCAGGTTGTAGCCATCATTTTGCTGGCAAATTCTTCCAGGTTTCTAAATTAAATATCAGAGATTATTTTTTAATTAGAATATAAGCACTGCGGCGTTATTTGATTATGCCAAATTGTGATTTGTATGCTTCCAAATGAAATTATGTTACAGATAAAATTGCACCTTTACACACACATCTGAAGCTCGGTAGGTGCTGTTGGTTTACTTTAAGATGAGTGGCAGTGCTGTATTTACCCTGTTTTCGTGCCGCCGCGTTGCTGTTCTCTCTAGGTGTGTATTTTACATAATGATGTCCTAGCGAATACAGGGACTAGAGTCGGACCCAGTGGGTATTAAAATAGTTTCCAAGAATGTTATTTGGCACTTGGAAGTTCTAACACTGCCTGACTTCACCCTAACGTTCCTGTTCCACACCCTTATTTTGACAACGCCTTTTGCTCGGTTGAAGAAATGACCCAGATTGTCAGGAGAAAGGGGTCGCTCGCAGTAGGCTGTGCCCAGTTGCTGCACAAGGTGTTGGCATTGGGTGGCAAACATGTCCAAAGCTGAGGTAGAGAAAGCACCAACGTTGAGTACGTGGAACCATTCCCAGGTCTGCAGTGCATTTGCAAACACAAAAATGATTATTTCGCACAAAGACTTGCATTCAATTTTAAGCTGATGAAACCTTTATTCAACCAGTAACCGCTCCCGGTTTGTGTTCCTTCTGGTGGAGTGTTGATGTTGGAGAAGTGGGGCTGGGCTCTCCGGCTGGCACCGCACCAAGGGGGGGAAACCCTCCTGAGTCACTGCACTGGCCAGGTTTGTTCGGTTTGGCTGGGTTTTGCCTCGGTACAGAGAGCTCGGCTTTGGCTGGTTTCCCTCCGTTAACCCCCACTCCACTTCCCCCTCCAAAAGAGCTCGTGTTCCTCAAGTATTTTCGAGATCTTTTGTGTGCATTCAAATGGGATTCTGTCAATGGCGCGGTGACACTGTTTAGAGTCAATAGCTCCCTTCCATCACAGCCAACACAAACTGGCTGTCTCATAGGTCAGTGCTCTTTAAACAAATTACTTGTATCCACAGAGCAAATGATTGTTAATTGCCTCCCACAAATCATACTATTTTTACTATGCTAAACTACATGCTAATGCCTTAGTTAAATTTAAATCACCTGATTATTTCTCGTATGTATTCAATTATTGTCCTTAAGTATGAAATCTGGTGACTTTGCAAAAGGAATGCTAAAAATACATATAATGGATACAGGATTTTATTGGAAAGCCTTTAAAAAAAAAAAAGTACAGTGAACATTCATTTTAAGGAAATCCTGAGCATTTCTAATTCATATATATATATTACATTTCTTTTTTTTTAAAGCGCTGTTGTCCTGAAGCAACTTAGAGTCACTGTTATTACAGTATTGGTTATTTATTGATCAGACCTTGTGTTAGTATCAGTTGTTAGCAAGCTGAAAAAAAAATCAAGCTAGAACAAATATTCTTGCCCTTTCTTCAAGACAGGTCTTTCTAAGTCAGTCAAACTTAGTGTTAAAGAGTCAAAAGCAGAAAATATCCCCATTTATGTGTTTAGCTGCTTTATGGTGCTGGAGGAAAATGTATTTTTTTCTTAAAACAGTCATGTGGAAGGGAAAGAGATCCCAGTCAAGTGTCTTTTCTTATAAAGAAGGTTTTTCAGCATGACATACATTTTTAATTAATAGGGCAACGCTAAACATACAGAAATGATTTAGGAGCATCCAGTCAGCCGCGTGTTGGATAATGTATATTAGATAACAGCTCTTTTTTAAACAGTAGCAATTCCAGGTTTATCAGGGTCATTGTTGTCCCTTTTCTTTTCTGTCTCAACGGAGGCCAGAAGAATGAGACATACCATTTGTGCTATTGCACAAGTAGACTATTTGTCCTAATCAGTGACACCCATTTACTAGAATTGCTTAAAATGAACTATACCTCATACAGAAATCGCACATTTAGAGTGTTCCATTCATCATCTGAAAATTGAGGGCCAGTAAACTTTTCTGTTCCTCCAGCGGGATCATAGACATGCATCAAAATGTTAAAAAATGATTGGTGAGAGAGAACTGTCACCCATTTATCAAGGAAAAGGAACATTATTTGCTAATTTCCCAACCAAGGCAGTGACAGGGTGCTTCGTCTTTAGACCCATGGTGACCAACATGGCCTTTTTGTTATTAGTACAAGTCAAGCGCTTTTTGGCTGTTGCTAACAAGACACATTTGTCTATCATCAGAGAGTGCTTTATTTTTTTCCAAGTAGCTGTGACCAAAGTCTGCTCCCAGTGCCATGAGTGGCTGCACCTCGCCAGGTCGTGGTAGCACTGAGTCACAGCACAACTGATAAATCACAAAGTTTCCGTGTCAAGGTGAAGGTATTGACTCTGCTGTACCCAAACTGACAAAATGTAGCGCTGAAGAGACGGCAATTCATCTTAAAAAAAAAAAAAGGACAAAAGGGTCATCTTGGCTTCATGTAATAATCAGGAAAATTTGAGTGCTGAATAAGACCTTTACCTTGTTTTCTCTGAGAAGGGGGGAAAAAAATGCTTTTCTCCTTTTTCCTGTGTGCTGTACCTAATCTATAGTTAAATAGTAAAATAACTTTTTTTCCCCCATGGATATTAAACTGTCTAATTCTATTTTTATTTCTATACAATTAGTTTTATTACTATTTTTTATCACTATAGTCAGATTATAACACTCAGGTTAAAAACTTCCCAAAGTTTCAAATCAAAGAAAAAAAGGTGGAAGGAGAGGAAATAAAATATTTCACTGGAAATGTACATCTTGTTCTCATATGATGAAAGCAAGAGAGCAAACAGAGAACTCAGGGTTGCACTGGAAGATATCCAGCTGCATGTCTGGTTTTGGCTGGTGACTGCTATCCACCATACAAACCCACACCAGTATTCCCATTAAATTAATTTGTACCCTCATTGAAACACTATGGAGCTGAAAAGAAACATGTCCAACTGACTTCATGGCCTTTGCATTGAGTCTAGCATAACATGGAAATAAGGAAAACACCCAGAAGCTCAGGGTTAATAAGAATAATGAGTTTATTGTGTTTTGGAAATGCTTGCATGGCTGTGTATCACAGTGCGACGGCTATCGTTAAAAAGCTTGGCAGTGTTTTCATGTCCAGCCTTAGTTGCTGAGAAGTCTGGGTCTTATAGACACATTTTTTTTTGGCCAAGTGATTTTCATGAAAGTTGGTTTAAAGACACTGGCCTGGGCCTGAAGCCTCATGTACAATTTATTTATTTATTTTTAATTAATTATCGCAACTGTAGTGAATGGAATTTGCTAAAGCAAAAAAATCGAAAGGCGTTTCAAAAATATTTTGCACACCCACTGTTATTTATATTTTATAATAATTTCTAGGACATTGTCCATTATGTAGCTTTTTAACTAAATCTCGTGTTTCCAGAAGTTTTTGTAGCCCCGTTTCGCAGGCGCATGGAACACGGCCGTTTCCACCGGAGTCGTGAGTCGATGCCGTTGTTATTCACAGCCTGAATATAAATTACTGCAGATGACTATTGATTTTTAAATACACAAACTTTCACTGAAACCAAGCAAAGTTGCAGGATTAGAAAAGCTCTGTGGTAGATCCGTGGTTCCTCACCTGTGGTTCGTTGAAGGTCAGTGGGTGCCCGGTGTGGGCTGTGAGGTTGGAGTCACCCGTGCTCCTTGTCCTGGGTGTCTGTTGGCCATGGATGTGCACGTGGAGGGATGCCCACAGTTTCTTTTTTTTTATCCTAGCCTTCTATAAGCTTCAAATTTGCAGTCTGGGACTGGGTAACTTTCTATTTTTAATTACACAATTTCCAACATATACAAATATTAAAGAGAGGGGGATAAAAAGGAATTTTTTTCGACACAGTCTTGAGAACATCTCCTTAAATATGGATATGCAGCATGGATCCTCAGGAAACTTTCTTGTTAGATGCCTGCTTTTTCAGTTTTCTCTAAGCTAAAGAATTTTAGCATACAAAAATATTTTTATTTCGTACTACAGAAATGTTTTTAAGTTGTCACTGAGAACTAAGCTAATAGCTTTGCACAGTTCTGAACAATTCCAATACTAATGACACTGGCTTTCCTTCTATTTTTCACATTGCAGTATCCAATGTAAAAAAAAATGTGCTTAAGCATTTAATCAAGCTTTTTTGTAGACCTATTGAACTCAGTTAGTTATGTGAGGCATTTTTTCCAATATCCACGGGTAATACAGAGATTTCACAACTTTGAATAAGATATATTTTTGTTTCAAATCATTATATGACAGAGGAATATCGTTGCAAAAGCTACATTAGGTGATATTAAGGATCTGATTATAAATCCTGTTTGTCTATATATTACATTAAGATGTTGCAGTATTACATTCTGATGCTGGGTGATCGCTACCAAATACAAACAGAGGGAAGTTGTGCAGAATCCCAGCTCTTCCAGGTGTTTGCTGAAGCATCATAGGTGTCCTATGGTTCTGAGGTGGATAAATACCTTTGAAGAGCCAAGCCATGAAGACAGGCAAACCATGAGATTTCCCATTTGCTGTGATCCAGCCTCGCTTGCAGCAGAATACCCCAAATTCTGGTATTTCAGAAGAACCATGGCACTTGGTTGGGTACCCTCCTGCACAAAGAGCACCCACATCTCCCCGGGGTTCCACGGCAGCTGATGCACATCGAGTCCATCAGCTGTTTGAGAAGGGGTGGGTGCAGCACCTCATCATCCAGCTACGTGGCACAGGGCTGGTGTTTTCAGCCTGGAGGAATTTCCGTGCTCACAGGCTCTGGTAGCACAATTCCAGCATAATTCTCTAAATTGTGTGTGTGTGTGTGGGAGCAAGAGGAAGGAGGTGGAACCGTACAGAGCCATCTGTAAGAAGGAGGTATTTATTCAGCTATGAGGCCTTGCAGAGGAATAAACTCCCAAGTAAAACCATAAATATCAAAACAGATGCAAGCCCAGTTTTATTTCAGTAAAATAGATCTTAATTAGTAAAATACCTCGGAGTATTAAATAGTTGAAATGTAATGTTTTGCTGCTTTGATGTAGTACCACAGTAGTCACTTTACCAAATCAGCAATATGCTTTATTTTTTTGGAGTGGAATATTTTGTCGTGTTAGTCATATCAAGCTGTTTTCATAAAATGCCATGTTTTATTATAATTCCATATGTATCAGACTGTGGTGCTTCCTTGGCACGACTGGAGCAGTCAGGGTTTGCTATCAGACAGGTTTCCTTCCCCTTTCACTCTTCACTGAAACACTGCCAAGTCCCTCCTTTGCAATGCTCTGTGCTAACCACTGATAAGATCTGGCTTCTTACTGGTGGGATCCTTAATTTCTCATTTGATATCTATTTAAATCATGGTAAATTTGCAGATATTTTACATAGCAAACCATTCTCAGATTGAAATGAGTGATGTGGTCTGATATGGTAATTCAGTTAACCAATATACCAAGTATTTAAAAACATATCAAACGAGCAGATCATGAGAAATTAAGGATCCCACCAGTAAGAAGCCAGATCTTATCAGTGGTTAGCACAGAGCATTGCAAAGGAGGGACTTGGCAGTGTTCCAGTGAAGAGTGAAAGGGGAAGGAAACCTGTCTGATAGCAAACCCTGACTGCTCCAATCGTGCCAAGGAAGCACCACAGTCTGATACATGTGGAATTATATTAAAACATGGCATTTTATGAAAACAACGTGGAGGCTGCGAGAGGGGAAGGTTAGAAGGAGCCGTGTTTTGGGTTCAGTGACCCTTACAGACCAAGCAGCCCACTTCCAAGAGAGGTGCTGAATATTTCAACGTTAAATTTGGCACAGTTGTGTGAGGAGCACCCAGCTTCAGTGCCAGCTCCATGCCCTACCCAGTGCTTATCATGTCCTCAGCTCTGTGCTCCCTGTGCCACTAAAAATGAGTGATGAATGCAGCAGTGTGGGTGGTTCACAAGGGACAGGACCTCATAGCCCCTCTGCTTGTATATGTTTCCCTGTAGCATCTCTCCAAGGCCACTGGATGGGTTCCTGGCTAGATGGACCATGTGTCTGAGCCCCAGAGAGCAATGCTATGGCTGGACTTATGGGCAGGAGCAAAGCTCACTGTACATGGACATCTTAACCCAACCTACTGTGTTGTACAGATATCCCTCTCCTGCTTTTACAAATATGTAGAGACAGTGATGCTGGAGTAGAAAAATGTATTTGAGATGGCCAGATGCATTGTCCATCTAGCCTCACCCTGCCCTGGAGGAGAGCTCTTAGGAGGTCAGCATGGGTGCTCATCCTCCTTCACCTTCATGGCATGCTGCACAGCTGCAGTGTGCACCCAAGTTTGTTCAAACTGCCCCAGCCAACACGCTGCCTTTTTATTGGGGCTGCCATCTTGCTTCACAGAAACTTCTTTTTCTTTCTCTTTTTAACTTTTTTTTTTAAAAAAAATTCCTTTTCTCCCTCTCCCTCTCATTCATTCAGTTAAATCTGTAGCTATTATGATAGTAATGACTTTTTTGGCAAACATAAGAGCTTGAAACACAGTTGTTCCCAGGAAAAGTGGAAATGTGGGTGTCCTTGCAGAATCCAGGGTCATGAAGTGATCAGTGCTTTACTGGTGATTGAATCCCACCTACCAAAAGGTGTGCCAAAGAGTCCTGCAGTGAGACAGCCTGGAGAGGCCAGGTTGTCCCTGAGCATTGGTTGGGGGTGATGAGTGGAAGGGTTTGGGGTGGTGGGGAGACTGGACCCCTCATCAGGAGCTCCCCATCAGGTGCTTCCTGGCATCCTCCTGGGACCCATCCTGCAGTGAGGGTGCACCAGCCCTGCTGAGCCTCTGCACCCAGGTGTTGGAATTGGGGTCGTGAAGATTAGGGGACAGGTTATCAGACATGCAGAGTATTTACAACCTCAGTTATTCCACCTCAGTGGAGTTATTCATTGTTGCTTTGATAATCATCTGGCCCTGCATCCTCGATTTTTTCCTTCCTTCCCCCATCCTCTACTTCTTCCTTCCTTCCTGGAGGAAGGAGGCAGCGATTGGTTTGGTAGATGACTGGGACTAGCCAGGAAGCTTTTTCCCTTCTTTCTTCTCCCAGTTTACTTTTTAGTACAAAATCTATTCTGCTGGAGATGTTCTGACTCTACAAAAGCTTCCTGTGCTCTACAAAAGCCTCTGAAAGTACCAGGCTGTGCTTGAACTGAGTAAATTGACATTTCTCTTCAAAAGATGTAAAAGCTACAAACGCTCGTGCCCGTTTTGCTGACGCTCTTTTCATATTTCTCTGCTAACTGGGGTGTGATTTGGTGCTCCCCACAGGAGCTCGCCCTCCCCAAGGCCGGGGCGCGCGGTGCCGCGCCGCGCGTAGCGTTCCTCGGTGGAGGGCTGGAGGGAGGCAGGGCCTCCAGCTTCCTCAAGACGATAAAAGACCATAATTCAAACGTATTCTTTGGGAGATGTAAACAGAAATGTTTGAACACCATCCAGTTGTTGTCAGCTGGGGTTTTCTTTTGCGACAAGGCGGCGGGGTGGTCCCCTGCTTTGTGGGCAACGTCGCATCCCGGTGCTGTTATTCCCTGCCAGGTTCTCCTGAATGGGAGGACAATCCCTCCATCCTTGCCTGCAAACCTCATCGTGGGCGTCAACACAAGGGATGGGCTT
>OU015529.1:1613844-1623844 GCA_907165065.1 Caprimulgus europaeus
AAGGACTCTGCCAGTTTAATTAAGATATGGAAAATTACTTATTGTTCTTCACCACTAAAGTGCTAGGAATTAACAGCCAAATGTGATGCCTGTGCTTTTCATATCTCTACCATGTGTTTGTTTGTTTAATACCCATAAGGCTACATCATTAAACCTCAAGCACTGATTTCACTAATTCAGCACTAGAGCTACACGCTACCGCCGCAAACACCTTTTCTAGTCAATCATAATTGAACAGCTGGATGTAAAATGCAATATTATTTTTAGGCTCCTATCTAACTTTGACTTCAAACCTCGAACTGTATTTTCCTCCCAAACAAAATACTTTCCTATCTTTGTAATACATCCACTAAATATAGCAAGAGCACCAGGAGAGCGTGGGATATTTTACCCGTTTTATCAGTTCCTCGTGGTTACAGATGCCGCCAGTTTTATTGCCCTTCTCTTTTCTTCTCCGAGTGACGACTGTCCTTAGTGAAACATAACGCAGGTTGTTTGTTTCCCTTTAGGAAGTATTACTTAAGAGAGCAGCAGACCTTGTGGAAGCCCTATACGGGATGCCCCATAACAACCAGGTAGGTCCTACCTCCACCTTTGTATACACACCTAAATCAATACCTGCGACTGGCGAAGCTGGCAGAGCATCAGCGCCTTCCTTCTGTACCCAGCCTGGCTTTGCCAGCCACCCTGAGGGCAGTCTGGTGGGATGCAGTGCTCTGAGGGAAACGCTTCATCATCTTATTCCCATCCCCTGGTTAGTTCGCCTATCAGAAATGACAACGAAGTGTAAGGTGCCAAAAGCATCAGCAATCATTAAGGCAAGAGAATAGCCTTGAACTCGGGCCAAAATATACGGTGACTAATGGGGAGTCCTAAAGAAATCTGCTAAACAGAGCGGATCAGACAAACTGTGTTTGGAAAACTGCTGGAAATTCATCTACTGCCCTGGATGAATAAAGGACACCTGTACGATTTTCACATGACTTACAGTGCGAAACTGGAGTGTTGTGTTAATTAATTCCTTTATTTCTTTGTACTTAACCACGTGGATGTGAAATTGCGTAGCGCTCCGGTACGTAGGAAGGAAAAGAGAAAGTTCAGTTGGAACAAGCAGTGAAATCCCCACACTCCCCATCACCAATCTCTTCTGTAAATTTTAACAGAAGAATATTTATTGGAATATTCTTGGAATATTTGCACAAATCAGCTCCGTCCTTGTCAGTGCTCATTTTCTGTCTTTCTAGGAGATAATCCTGAAACGAGCAGCTGACATTGCTGAAGCGTTATACAGCGTGCCCCGCAACCACAACCAGATCCCCACCCTCGCCAACACTCCTGCCCACACTGGCATGATGGGGGTGAACTCCTTCAGCAGCCAGCTCGCCGTCAACGTTTCCGAAACATCGCAAGCGAACGACCAAGGTATGTGGGATTTCAAGGGTTAATCCTTCACCTTGTTGGCTGCTTTTTGGCCAGTGCCTATTAATCTGAGCTGATGCCACCGCTGTGTCCTTCCTACCTCTTTTTCTCCCCGTAGCCCTATGTCTGATTGCCTAATGAAATGCCGCCTTTCGCTTTTCTTGTCATATTTAATTCTTCCTGTTCTTTCATTTACTGTTATTATGAAGCATCTCTGGTGGGGAAAAAATAAAATAACAAAGTCTAGAAAGCTTTTTATGATTCACAGTCAATATACAACGTGTATGTTTATTAGAAAATAATTATGTCTAGGTATCTCCACCTGGTTTTGGGATATTTACACAGATAAATCTAATTTGATGTCTGTGATTTTAAAATACTTTGTTTGTAGGCATGTGTGACATATATGTTACTAATAAAAGTAATAGTTGATTTAATTTACCTGTTGTAATTGAAAATGCATGTGGCATATTGCATTTAAAATTAATTTTGATACTAATGAAAGGAGGGAAACAGGATTATTAGCTTTGTTCAAACCCATATTTTTTGCTTGCAACGTAATTATTAAATTGATTGCTCAGATAGGAACAAATTGTTGTTGAAAATCCTGATTCTGCTATGTTTCCTCTTCTAAAAAGATTGTCTTTTAATGCATTTCCAAGCTAATAAGCCTTATAAAATTCTGTACTTGATCTTGAATTAGTTTTCACTGATGGCTACACCTTATGAAAGTACGAACTTATTGGTAATATAAAAATATCAGTCACAAAATGAAGACCCCAAAACAGCCTTTTAAAGTAAATCACTACAACAACAACAACAACAACAACAACAAAAAGTGATTTTTTTCTCATCAGCTATGGCATTTGAAGGCCTGGAGAGGCTGAAAGTTCATTCAGAGTGTTGGTACAAAGCAGGACTCGAGCCTGTTGATAATAGCTCCTAAAGACAAACGTGAAGGCACCTGACACAGCTGGATCGAAGAGAGCTTTTGTTGGCTGTCTGTGCTAAGAGGAGAGACAACATAGAGTGCTCGCAGATGATTTAAGTAGGGTTGGCGTGATAAGGTTATCTCAACCTGCAAGAGTGGATAGGGCAGTAAGAGACAACTCAGAGCAAAGCTGTGCAATCAATTAAAACTGTGTAATATATGCTGCATGAGGAAACCCCCCAGCCCTAAGTCTATATTATAAAAATAACATGATTTTTTTGGGGTGGGGGGGTTTCTAACACAGTAGGTTACAGTCGCAACACAAGCAGTGTTTCCCCGCGAGGATATGTTCCCAGCAGTACTCCTCAGCAGTCCAATTACAACACAGTCAGCAATAGCATGAATGGATATGGCAATGCCGGCATGCCCAATCTAGGTGTCCCAGGTTCCCCTGGATTTCTTAATGGCTCCTCAGCTAACTCTCCTTACGGCAGTAAGTGTCTATTTTTGGTAACACATCATCATATAGATTCATATTTACTACTACTACTACAAAAAAAAAAAAAAATCAAATACTTGCATTGTTTTGATTTCCTCTATTGTGAGCTACTGGATAAAAGGAGGGGTGACTCTGGAGGCTGGACGTAAAAAATGAATATAATCAATTGATCTGTTTATGCCATAATACGATCACAGATAGAAAAAAAAAATAATAATAATTAAAAATAAAATAAAATTGGACTGCGCAATTTGTAACAAAAGTCCAACACAAAAGAGTTTGCCTGTTATCCAGAGAGTGGCCAAGCCGAGGCATTTCATTTTTTTTTTTAATATATATTTTTTTATATATATATATATATATTATATATATATTTTAAGAGGCAAGGCCCTATCACTCTCTTTTTCCGTGTTTGCCGTGAAAACCTCAATCTGAGTCCTGATTATTTTTGCTTTATTGCAGTAGTGCCGTCAAGCCCTACCATGGCAGCCTCTTCGGTCACCCTCCCTTCAAACTGTAGCAGTACACACGGCATTTTCTCATTCTCACCTGCCAATGTCATCTCTGCAGTGAAACAAAAGAGCGCCTTTGCTCCTGTTGTCAGGCCCCAAGCCTCTCCTCCACCATCTTGCACCAGTGCAAATGGAAATGGACTTCAAGGTGAGCTGGATCTCTCTCTCTCTCTCTCTCTCAATTTTCTGTTTATTGCCTTTTTTTTTTGGTGTGTACACTCAAACTCTGATTGTTTGTTTTGGGAAAAGGTGCCTCGCTATCTTTGAAGGTTTCTGGTGCTCTCACCATGATGCAAAAGCAGGAGAAGAAATGGGGTAGCATGAATAGTGTGCTAAGATTTTTAAGCCAGTCTTAGTTCACTGTTTTTCTGGTATTTTCTCCTCTGGAGAAGAGGAGACTGAGAGGAGATCTCATGGGGGTCTGGAACTTCCTCCCAAGGGGAAGAGGAGGGGCAGGCGCTGAGCTCTTCTCTCTGGCCACCAACGCCAGGAGCAGAGGCCATGGCAGGAAGATGTGGCAGGGGAGGGTGAGGTTGGCCATGAGGAAAAGGTTCTTGAGGCAGAGGGTGGTGGAGCACTGGCACAGGCTCCCCAGGGAGGTGCTGATGGGCCCAAGCCTGACAAGATTCCAGCAGCATTTGGCCAAGGCCCTCAGGGACATGGTGTGAATGTTGGGCTTGTCCTCTGCAGGGACAGCAGTTGGACTCCTTGATCCTTGTGGGTCCCTTCCAACTCCCAACAAGTCCATGATTCTATGATTTTCCCTTTGGAATTTGTGCCTTAAATTTTAAGTTAAGACTGTGTCCCTGAATGCTCCTTGGAGTTTTTGTGTCCTCCTTGTATTTATGAATGTCATGAAGACGTTTCTGTGAATGTTTAAAACCAGCCACGTTCCAGAGTAGTGTGGTGTCTTTTCCTCATTTTACACATGGTGCAATATTTATTTTAAAATCCCTCAAATCAGCCTGAAGCAGGTTAAGCTCTCACCCAGTGACCTCACCTTGGACTAGCTATCTGCTCGTGCAGGGAGTTTGCATGCTCTGTTGGTCCCAACTCATTCTGTTCCCATGCTGTGGGGGTGGTTACTTCCCTAAGTGAATAACAAAATATTCAAATTATGGCAGGTGATTTTAAGCTTCTGCACTTTTTTTGCTCTGTGTGATTTCGTGTGGGTGGTGTAATGAACAACTGATAAATCCGTTGCAGAATCTCCATGGTCACCTGCTGGTAGTGGGGCAGGAGGGATTGTGGTGCAGTATGGGTGTGGTGGAGGAATCAAGATATGAACAAAGGAGTTTTCCTTTTTATGGCATATCTGACAGTCCAGGAGACAATGTTGTCAGCTGCCTTAGAATCGTTTAAAAGGTTTGTTTGCCCCCAGTTTATGAATGATGAGCCTCGTTGCACAGCGCAGTAAAGGGAAGCACCTCACCATGGAAAGCAGAGAGGGTTGGAGATGTTCTTACCCCAGAGGTCACCATTCCTCTTGTCATTCTTACCTACATCATGTGGTGTCTACTTTAAGGCATTTTGGAGAGACTTAATCCCACACAACTGCCCGTCCTCCAAAACTCCAGGATCAAAAAATGGATGTCCTGGACCTCGCTATGAACTTCTTGTCCCAAAGAAGCACCTGAGAGCTTGGTGTGCACTCAGGTCAATGAAAGGCTGAGGGTGCAGCTGCACAAATCTTGTTCTAGGATGAATGTTAAAGAAAAGGATCATTAGATTAACAATTTCTGTCGTTGCATATGTCTTTAGTGGAAGCTTTACTGTGTTACTCAAAGTAGAAAATTATACCAGGTATAAGCAATATTATTAGAAAAGATTATCCATTCATAAAATAATCCAGTGTCCTACTTTCATCTTTTCATAAAAATACACTAGTATAAAAAGTAAATACTGAAATTAAGAAAAATAATAAATAAATAAGATAAAATTATAAAAAATAAAATAAAATAAAAATTAAAATAATAAAATAAAATAAAATAAAATAAAATAAAATAAAATAAAATAAAATAAAATAAAATAAAATAAAATAAAATAATAAAATAAAATAAAATAAAATAAAATAAAATAAAATAAAATAAAAAAAATAAAATAAAATAAAATAAAATAAAATAATAGATAAATAAAATGAAATTAAATGTGGGAACATTAGATCTGAACAGCTATTCTGTAGCTAGTCTGTAGCAGAATGTGTATATATTCTCATTAACTTGTTGATACTGCTTTACTCTGAAAAATAAAATTACTTAAAGATCTAAATTAAAATTATCTACATTTCTATAATTTAAGTACATAAATAAAGGGCTTCCCATCGGATATTCAAGGTTGCAGGTCTAGATTGCTGCAAAGTGGGCAGGCTGAATGCCCAATTCCCAGCAGACATTGAGCACCCAATGCCCCTTGGCATCTCCCCACGCTCCTGGTAACGATACATCTTCATCCTCAGGTAGAAAATGCTTTTTGTGTCAGTTCCTGGTAGGTGAATTCAAATCAACCAGCGCTGATTTTGTTAAATAGGTCAGGAAATCAGCTTTTAGACTGAGGCCCAACCCTGCTCTGGACTAAGCTTCTTTCAGGCCCAGACTACCTCCTGAAGGCTCAGAGATCCCTCCAGCCCCTGGTTTTAGGAAGCTGCAATCCGAGCAGCAGAGCTGGTGTCATCCCTAGGGAGGTTCCAGCATCCCATGGGCATTGCTGAAGCTCTAGGTTAGGTGAGACCTGCCCTGCTGCCTCACCAGGCTGTCCCTACCCCACCGAGCACTCAGAGCTTCTGCAACATGAAGGTGTCCAGGTGTAGGGATGAGCAGAAACTTTGGGTTTTGGTTCAGCAGCCAAACTGAAAATTAATAGAAGTGTTGGCAAATAAATGAATAAATAAATAAATAAATAAATAAATTTGTCATGTTTTCCTCACTGAGCTGAAGCAGCTGAATGGAATCATTTTGTATTGAACAAAATGACCCAGAGAAATAGCAAGAAGGTCTTTCTGGTCTGGTAATCAGAGCATTGAGTTCCAGGGTTGTGACAAAAAGTTGAATTATTTATGCAAAGTAGCATGGCACCATGAGGTGACGCTCTGTGTCATGAGTCAGGGTGCTCTGGCAAAGGCAAAATCACAGAATCACAGAATTGGGTCAATTAGAAAAGCCCTTGAAGCTCATCGAGTCCAACCATGAACCCAACACTGACCAGTCCCCACTGACCCATGTCCCTCAGCACTGTGTCTACACGACTCTTCAATCCCTCCAGGGATGGGGACTCCACCACTGCCCTGGGCAACCCCTTCCAATGCCTCAGAACCCTTTCAGCAAAGAAATTCTTCCTCACATCCCATCTCAACTGCCTTTAGTGCAACAAAATATGTGGGTTCAAGTCCCCTTGGGTTGAGGAGAAAATCAAATTGCACCTGACATATCCTCAGTGAGTTCTTTTATCACCACAACAGAGAGACACCATCATTTTTCCAACCAAAGCTGTTGAGTTAATTCAGATTGAACTGGCAAAAGGCTTCCAGATGACACCACCTCACCCAGTTGTCCTCATGGATCTCAGCCAGTGCCTTGAATTGAATTGCAGCCAGAAATGAGTGGCAAGACAGAGATGAACTTGTCATATACTTCCTTCATGAGACATCATAAAGAAAAGCCAGCAATGCAGGAGAAACTTATTTGCACTTCTTTCTACCTGTGTGCTTATTTAGGGGGTTTCTGCTTCCTTCTTCCTACTTTCTTAGTCAGTGGTTGACCCTGAGCCCTATTTAAAGTTTCATTAGTTGCTTTCTGAAAACCCTACAAGCAGGTTGGGAGTTCTGATCAGCAAATTTTCTACATTAGATTAAAATATGGAATTCAAGAGCTGTAGTCCAACACAGCTGAAGTTTTTTGGTGATCTTCAAGAGCAGAGCCTCATTATACAGCAGGATATGAAGGAGCTGAGTGACAGCTGAGGTTTCTGCAGCGTTAGGAATGGTCCCATACATGTAGTCAAGCCAAGGTAGAAGGAAGAGTTCATGGTCATGTTGTTGTGTCTAAGGTGAATCCTGCAATTAATGAATCTGGATAAGAATGGATGATGTCCTCTTTTAATCACAAGGAAGGATATCCTCTCTCTCCTTCCTTGTTATGTTACCTTCTCCCCACATGAGCTCTGCTCTGAAATAAAACCCCCTTGACTAGGTTCCAGGGAAGCTGGTTGACTCTGCTATGGCAAAGCATTGACCCACCAGCACGATGGGGCCAGGCAGCCCAGTTTTTCCTGTGGAGGTTTGTCAGCACTGTGAAGGGGCAGAGTCAGATGAGACCATGGCAAAAGCCCACATGTAACTGCCCTGCAGACATGGGTAGTCCTTTCCCAGGGATTTGGGGGTTAATTGCACCAATCCTTGCTGGGTAAACCACTGTAGGATTTGTCTGTGTGCTGAAAAAAAAATGCTGTTCTTGGTACATCTGAGATGATGAGGGAGCAGGAGCAGAACTATGAAGCTCCATCTGGACCTCAGATAGACTGTTTTGTCTCCTAACATAGTATAAAGCAGAGGTGGAGCTGCTCTTCTGTCTTGTGGTAACATCACCCTAAGCATCAGGACCACCTAAGCCCATTAGAAGGAAGATCTTGCTGCTAGTAAGCGTGCCCTCAAAAACCCACTCTGTGTTCTAGGGCAGGACACTGCCAAAGCCTGAACAAGGAGAGGTCTACAGCCAACAAGGGGATTGACTTTTTTCCTAAAGAGGTCCAAGACAGAGGTTAAGAAAAGAGGAGAATAAAAAAGAAAGCAAACTGAAGGAATCCCAGACTGGTTTGGGTTGGAAGGGACCTTAAAGCCACGATCTTCTTAACTCTGCATGACTCCCATTGCATGGCCCATGCTCAGAAGGTTACGTACTCACGTGGTTTTTCTAAGAGCAGGATGCTAGCATAGGTATAAAATAATTTTTTTAGTGAGGAACTGCTGGCTCCCTGTGAAGCTGGAAGTACAATTTGTGTTCAAAATTCATTTTTCAATTGTAATTTACTTTTTCTAGATTGTGAAAGATACAGCTCTCTGGTCAAGCTTCATGATCGTAAAGCAGAGCTGGAGGTTCTCTATATTCTTTTAAAAATCACATCCTGCTTAATTTTCTGGTCTTCTTCCCCTGGATGAAACTATTAAAATTATTATTAAAAAACTAGCCACACCATTTTTCTTGAAGAAGACATTTGGTTCCAATTTGCCCTGCAGGAAATGTAGTGCAGAAATTCACAACTGTCAAATGTTGCTACTAAAATAAATCGTGAAATAAATATCTGGAGCACCACCTTTGCACCCCTCCCCCTCACTGTTTCACAGATAGAATTCCAGAAAAATGGCTAAATTGTTTAAATTAAAGTATTCAGACTTTTTTTTGAGGCTTTGAGCAACCTGGTCTAGTGGAAGGTGTCCCTGCTGATGGCAGGGGGTTGGGACTGAATGAGCTCTAAGGTCCCTTCCAACCCAAACCAGTCTGGGATTCTCTGATTCAATGACTTGTGGTCATCTTGGTGTCCAGGGCAGCTGAGGGTTGTATTTTAACATAGCAGCACCTCAAAATGAGCTCCCACATCCCCTGGTTGTGGTGCACCCTAGGAACCCAATCTCCCTGGGGCTTCCTGGTGTGGTACCACACTTCCTGCTGACTGAAAACTCACAGGAGATTTAGTGGAACCTTAATTCAGAAATTAAATGTTTTGGGTAGAAAGGGTCTCTCCCAGTACACACACCATTCTCCAGTGAAGTTTTGGAACTTAGGTTGCTGTTTGGGTTTAGAACATGCAGTATTAAAAACCATGCAAAATTCTAATGATACACATCTAATTGAGGAAAAAACTACCAGAGTTGGCCCAATTTAACCTGTTTCAAGAACATCACTTGAGATGTGATTTAGAGAGATATTTTCCCATGCAAGTTCTTCACATCAGCTGCAGGACCAGAGCTGCTCTGGGCTCTGGTTGTGACTGTTGGAGCCGTGCTGGCCGTGCAGACCACGCTGCTGGAGGAGGTTGTGTTACGTATGGAATGTGTAGGAAATGTAACTGTAAAGCTGTAACAGTGAATCTGAAACAAATTAATATGGTTGGAATTGATGAACTGAGAAATTGAAGTTCACATCACTACACGAACAGATTTATTAATATCTGTTGTACATAAATTAATGAGAAATATCATTATGGCAAAAGTTAAACAATGCTAAAATTAAAGGCTGCCTAAATTATGTTTCTACCAAAGAGTTAACTAGGAAAAAAGCAGGAGTTGTTGGCATCTCAGTCTTTATCTGTTAAAAAAACAGGAGATGGTGGGTCAGGGGTGTTAATCTCATGGCTTTTTATGGTGTTTGGTCTCTAGAGTTGGGAGCAGATGTTGGGTACTTGGCTTTGGTCTTTGATTGTCCTTGACTTGCTCAACCTCGCTGTTACCATAACCTACAATCATGGAAATTGAGGCTTTCTGCCCAGGTTTCAGGTCTGGGCATGAAGTGGTAATTGGTGGGGATGTCCTGCTGTGGGGATATCCACTCCTAACCAGGAGTGCCCATGACGTTCCTCAGCTCCCAGGAACCTGGCTCCCAACTCACTCTCAGCCCCACGTTGAGAGAGATGCTGTGGGAGTGGGAATTG
>OU015529.1:1628844-1676344 GCA_907165065.1 Caprimulgus europaeus
AAAGCAGGGAGTTCGTTATGGGAGTTGGATTCCATCATTACCAGAGAGCTGCTGACAACTTCCAAGAGGGCACTGAGAAACTCCGGGTTGCAAAGTAGACGTAAGTACTCGTGTGTGTGCACGTGCTGCCGGGCGAGGTGGAGTTTCTCCTTCGCTGCCCCGTGTTTCACAGTGATGGAGCGTGATGAGAAGCCACAGTTTCCTGTAATCAGACTTTACCAAGATGGAAACCCAGGATATTTAACTCTGTTTCCTTTCTTCTCCAATATTTCCATAGTTTTTATGTTTGATGAAAACAGATGTTAAAAATATGGAGTGCTTTGGATTATTATTAATTATGATGATGATGCATTGTCAATTGTTCCACTTTGAGTATCTCTCTGTGTGTCATGTTTAAATGGTGGCAAAATCAGCTGCATCCCACTAGAAAAAAAGAAGATGGTTTATAGGGATGAAAGTCTGTGTGATGCCTACTGGGGCTTTTCCTTTTAGGTTTGTTTCAAAGGTTTGAATAATGAGCATCTAAATGCTTTGCCTAACTTCCAATGCAAAGAAAACACAAAAGAAAATAGGGTTTGTGGTAGGAATGACAAGTCTTGGAGCAATCCAACATCCCAGTCTGTAACTTGGCCATAGCCCTGGTGAGGAGATACTTTGTGCTGGCCTATAACCAGTTTAGACATGGGAAGATGATAAAAATTCCCTAATCAAAACGAAGGAAGAGAGTCTCTTAAAAGTATATGCCAATTATTGCCGAGCAGCTTTTTAAAGTCTTTCAAGCTTTTAAAGATCATTCAAAGCACTTGAAATAGGCTTCAATCTAATGCCTCATTTCATTGCATTAAACAGCCTAGTTAATAAAGAATCAATATATTCAAAGGGCAAGGTTATCTTTTGTCTATAAGGGGTGGTGTCATTCTGAACCTTTTATAGTTCAAATGCTGAAAAAGACCTCATGAAATCCATACTCATCAAGTGGGTCAACTAGAGCAATAAAGAGGCCTCGGAAAGAATGGCTGCACTCCTTTAAAACAACTATAAGTCTTATCTCCCCCCATAGCGCTCGCCAGGCTCTGCTAGAAAATGTCAATTTCTCATCAAGACAAGAGGATAATTTCTTTTTTTCTTTTTTTTTTTTTTTTTTTTTTTTCCTAGAGAACACACACAATTAGGAGAATGCAGAAAGGCCCCATCGGTGATTTGTAGCTTATTAAGTCACCAGCAAGCTGCGATCCGCCGCTAAGCAGATAATAAGGGCTGTTGATAACTGAAGTGTCAATACACCAAAGAACCATTTTTTCAATGTGAGCCCTTGTGCTTTTTTTTCTCCACCCCCTCCCTCCCCTTCCTGGTGCAGATCCTGGGGCTGATAAGGGTGCATCTGCCAACCGACACCACCCGTTAATGCCCTGAATAAACAGCACAAAAGAGTTGGGATTCTTTATCCTCTTGGAGACAATTCCCTGTTTTACCCTTCAAGGAGTTCTTTTATGTTCGAATAAGGTTGCTTTTAATGACATTTAAAACTCATCAGAGGAAATCAAAACCCTCAAATCAGATTACAAATTGATTTTTTTCTTTTTTTTGGTCACTTGTCATGATACAATGTCCTGCCCTAAGTTGTACAGGAAAAGGAAGAGAAAGCACCCAGTCTGGAGTCAGAGCATGCCAACAATCTCTACCAATGCCTGTGAAGGAGGAACGTTCCTGAAGTCCCACAAGTAATAAAAAGTTTTTAAAAGTTGGTGTGTATCACCTAAAAAGTGAGCATTGCCTTCACTCAGATACTCCATAAAATACTGAAGGTTTAAATAAAAAGTGATCATTGTCTTTGCTCAGATACTCCCTAAAATATTCAAGTTTTAAATTAAAATGATCATTGTTTTTCCTCAGATCCTCTATAAAATACTAAAGGTTTAAATTAAAATGATCGTTGTCTTTACTCAGATACTCTATAAAAATACTAAAGTTTTAAATAGAATCATTGTCTTTGCTCAGCTACTCCATAAAATACTAAAGTTTTAAATAAAAAGTGATTGCTGTCTTTACTCAGATACTTTGTAAAATACTAAAGTTTTAAATAAAATACTAAAGTTTTAAATTAAAATTATCATTGTCTTTACTCACATACTCTATAAAAATACTAAAGTTTTAAATAGAATCGTCTTTGCTCAGATACTCCATAAAATACTAAAGTTTTAAATAAAAATTAATCATTGTTTTTACTCAGATACTTCATAAAATACTAAAGTTTTAAATAGAATCATTGTCTTTACTCAGATACTTCGTAAAATACTAAAGTTTTAAATAAAATGCTAAAGTTTTAAATTAAAATGATCATTGTCTTTACTCACATGCTCGATAAAATACTAAAGTTTTAAATAAAATACTAAAGTTTTAAATTAAAATGATCATTGTCTTTACTCACATGCTCTATAAAATACTAAAGTTTTAAATAAAATGAACCATGCTAGGACTTTAAATTGCATAAATTAAATAATTAAACCCAAGCTATCTCTTTTCCTTGTCTATAATGCCAAATTTCATTTCTTTGCATAGAAAAAAAATCAAATATTATTTCTCATATTTGAGAAATATTAATGGATGGAGGACTTGAGACCTCCTGGTCTGGTGCCCCGTGTCAGCAGGTGACACTGCTGGTGCAGTGTGGCCGGTTGAGGTTCGATGGCAGTGGCAGAGGGTCTGTGATTGTGATTATTTGTGATTTCTGACACATTTCAATAAAGTAGCAGTTGCACTGGCGTGGTTTTGTTTCCTCTTTATTGACTTTGTATTAGCACTGAACGGGAAAAAAAGGCTGCAGTTAATTGGTCACAAAATGGTGCATTTTTGGTGCCCAGGAGGTTTTTAGAGGATTTCAGTTGTTATTGTGACTCTTCCTTTGTGTTTTCCTGGAGATAAATTAAACTGTTTGAGAAAAGACTTTGTAAGAAAAGGGAACAACCACCCCCAGAACAGACCAAGTTGGGGTGCTGAGGGTACAAGGAAATTATCTGAAAGCTGTTCTGCTCCAACCAGGCAGAAATTGGAGATTGCTTGTTGTGTAAAATCTGAACAGGAAAAATCCAACTGGAGAAAAATAAAGGAAATTGAGGTTGGAACTGGTTTGTGTAATAGCCAACAGACTGAGGGATCTGTGACGAAACAGGATGGAGACACCAAGGGGAAGATGGAGAGAGGAAAGGAGGGAGATGTGGAAAAAAAATTGTGCAATGAGACCCAATTAAATTGTGCCTGATGATCTCTGTCCGTGCGCTGTGGGGTTTGTTGTGGCAGCAAGTGCTCAGAGGTGGCTCTGCCCCTGCAGCTCCTCTCCTGGGTGCTTTGGGCTCTGGCCACCCACGCCACAGACCCACAGGTCAGTCCTAAGGACAGCACTGGGCCATGGAGTCACCTCCTCAGCTGGCCTCGGTGCCCCTGGATGGTGGGTGGGATGTGCTGGATCACCACAGGGGTTTGCCAGGTGGGTCCTTGGGTGTCACTTCTACTGCAGTCATCACCTTCCTCCACACTGCAGCTTGAGACCCAAGGCTAAAAGAAGATATTCATAAGAAATAATTACTGTGGGCTTTGCTCCACAGACACAAAAGCACTTTGGAACTGCAATGAGTAGAAATATTAATAACAAACAACCAACCTCTAATAACCAACTCACAGGGCTGTTTGGGCAGATCAAGTGTAGCTAGATGAAAAAAAAGGAAAATAAAAGCTAAAGAAGGTGGGAGCTATGCCATAGAGTGGAAATTAATTCCATGGTGCTTCTTCACCTTTCTGGTTTATCCATGTGTCTCATCTTAGAGTAAGTCATGAATCCAACAAACACTGCAATATCCAAAGTAGCTGTAAAAGAACTTCCAAGGTTTCTCCACGACTCCCTCCTCACTTACTCCATCCCTGAAGACACTGCCTGGATAAATTAGCAAAGACTGAGCAGTGGGACTTGTCCTGAGAGCAGCATTTTTAGGAGACAAATGGTGTCCTGAAAAACCCTCTTTATGGTATCACACATAAAAAAAGTGTCCAAAATGCTCTGCTTTCCATAGTTGTAAAATGCCACAACCAAGAAACTGGAATTACTCAAAAAGTAATAAATACATCTAGCAGACACTGACATTGCTGAGGCAAAGGCAGAAATCCTCAATAAACCATTTTAAACTCTTTTTTTTTAATTATTTATTTTTCATTAACCTGGCAAGCCGTTAACAGAAGCAAATCATCTGCTCATGTTCTCCAGGTGCTGCCCCCAGATATTATGGAGATAACCTATGGGAGCATTATCAGAAGGAGAGGGGTTTTTTTTCCCCCAAGCTGTGTGATGGGAAGGATGCTGCCCTTTGAATGGCTTCATCTGCCACGAGTCGATGGAGAAGATGATGGGCTTTCTAAACACAGAGCTGGCAAAGCAAGAGCAAGGACTCAGCAGTTTCATGCTATATGGACACCATGTTTTGGGTCAAAGATAGGAAAAAAAAAGATTTTTTTTTGTTTGTTTCTGTGCTGAAATTTTCTGGTTTTAATGGAACTTGACATAAAGAATTCTGGTTTGTGTGAACTGTACTGTACTTTGCACTCTCACAGTCAGTTCAAATACAAGAACCAGCAGAAAGAGCAGGTTTGGATGCTAAAATAAACATTTCAGCAGTCACAACTGGATGTCCTCCAGGTCAAATTCACACTGCTTTCTATCATCACTTTCAATTTTCTCTTTACCTTAACAAAACAACTGCCTTGTCCTACATTCTTCTGAAACCCTGATCAAAAGAGAAAGTCTTTGCATCGTCAGACCCTAATGGCTGTTCTGCCCCACGTTTTTCATGTGAAGATTCAATATTTAGGAGTTGCAAGTCTATAATATCCCCTCACTGGGGAAGTTTTGCTGCTGGTGAGGCAGGATAAAGCCATGGTGGTGGGCTGAGACAGGAGAACGCTGGTGGGGACCGACTCTTCTAGGTACAGACCACCCCACACATGGGTATCTTGTGCCCCTCTGATGTCACACCAGATGAGTAAAATTGATAAAATACACTAACTACAAAAATAAGATAGTTTTGGGATGCTCTTGCACTGGTTAATAACCCCACCACAGTGCTGGTGGTTGCCACCAAAGGGCGGTTCATGGTGGGCACAGCTCAGTCGAGGTGCATGGACCCACCATGAGCTGAAGTTGTCATTTCACCCACAGGTTTGGATCAGCACCGAGTGGGGCCATGGGAAGGAGACCAAGACCACATCTAATTTAAATAGTTCAGATTAAATGCAAAGCAATCTTGGGCAGAAGATACTTTCTGAGAGTGTTTCAAAGTTGTTCAGATGACCAAGCTGGCAGAAGTCACCAGCTCAGCACCTGGAGTCAGAACCTGCTGCAGTGATCAACTTGGTGACAGCAATTTCAGCAATGGCAGAGAGTCATGATTGTTTTTTTTGTTTGTTTGTTTTCACTTGGATGTATTTGGCTAGTTCAGGTCAATGACTAGTTCACTCAGAACTGAAAACACGATTGGGAGTTGGAAGAGCAAAAAATATGTTTTTATCTCCTTATCTATGAATAAAAAAATAGATTAGAGAGGATAAGATCTGCTGGTTTTTAGTTTCTTGAAGGATATCTATCCCATTTTTTTATTATAGATAATAATATCTCTTTTGCATATAAAATTTATTAGCCTAATTTATTAACTTCAGGTGCAGAACATGCTCCTTCCCTTTGCAGCCAGCACTATTTCTGTAGGTCTGTTTAGCTGATGCAATTAATGCTGTTCTCACTGCAGTGTTATTGAACTCTCATTTCCACCCAAAAAAACCTTGACAACCCATCTAATAAAAAAAAAAGCAACATTCAACATTTTCACCCATATAAAGATATAAAACCTAGAATCAGATTATGAAATATAACTGCATACATGAATGTAAATAGATTAAATAACACTGGGCAGCTCCCTGATTAGCCAAAGTGCGTGCCTATTCCTTAAAGCCCTTAGATTTGAACTGTAATAGTTAAAATTTGTTGATAATGAGAATAATCTCTCCTCAGGAGAATGAGTAGATATTCTGGGGGAAAATAATAATAAAAAAAAAGATCAGAGAGCACATTTTCCTGCATTTTTAGTAAAAATCGTGCCTGAAAGCCATCCTGAATGGGTTTTAGATTGAGGTTTTTTTAAATTTTGAGGGAAACAGACTTAAAGTTTTTTCAAGAAAAAATTTTTCTTTCTTCCTGGTAAAATTTTTAGTTCCTTTTTTTATTCCCTTTTTCTTTTTTCCTTCCTTTTTGCCTTGCCATCTCCCTGAAGTCGGGGTTTGATCTGGGAGCTGGGGCTGGGGGTGACGAGCAGCCGGACGTTGGCAGAGCGATGGGAAGAGGAGGAGGCTACAAATCTGAATGTATTCAGAAATGAAGTCATCCTCCCAGACTTTTGACTTTTCCTCTCCTTCCACAGCAATCCACCCTTCTTTTTCCTTGGCTTGACCCATATCTGCCTTAATTGGGATTTCGCAATTACTCATTAGAACCTCTTTGCCTGTGTCTGCTCTCCCAGCAGACCCCTCCTCTCGCCTCTCCCTGGCGCTGGCTCCCTTGTTTGATCTGGCAGCGAATATGGAAACAATAAAATTTGGGATCAATCCAGCCATTTCCAGTGGTCCCTCTGGGGAGGAGCCAGGGCTCTCCCACAGTTGCTGTAGGAAAAGGCAATGTTGGCCAACTTTGTCCTGCATATCCCTCTCAGTGATATTTTTCCAGTAGCAGGTGATGGAGAGGAGATGCAATATCATCTTTTTTACTAAACACAGACGTGTACAAGCAAGTTTGTGATGCAACACGTGGTAACTTATCTAACACTGCTTTTTTTTGGTTCTTAGCTCCACATTTTAATAAATCCCCAACTTTTTGGTGGTCATGTTGCAATGAAGCCGAGCACAGCTGCTCAGTGCTGCTGCTGGGATGGTTCAGTCTCGGTCAGGGATGGTGAGGCTCTAAAATGAAACTGGCTGATCTCCTGAAATTTTAGTTTTTAAGCTGCATTTTGCTGTCTTGCTAAAACCAACCTGCACCCACAACAACCTGGCTTTGATTTGGAGGGAAAGGCTGAGACTCAGCACTCTTCCTGGTCGATCACAGGAGCATCTCATGAAGGGTGACAGAAGATGTTTGATTTTTTTAAGCAAGGGATAACCCAGCCCAGCCCTGGCTTGGTTATCTGAAATACATGAAGTGGGTCATGCAAAGCCACCTCTGGTACCACCACGGTGAGGTACAAGCATGGCAATTAATAAAATCAAGGTGTATTTCCTACATCATGCAGCTGGGGGCATTTTTCAACTCATTTTGCCGGAGAAAACTTGTTATTTAATTGCTTTTGCCGCTGCTGGATCAGATTCAAAATGAGTGGGAATATCAGGTCCTGCCAGATATATTCAATCATATTACTGCTTTTTTTTTTCCCCTGAATGGATTGGCTGTGCCAGTAAGCAGTGAAGCAGTTAAATACAGATGTGAGCATGCCAGCAACGCTCTGATTTCAAAGTTAACACCCCACTCAGATGAATGAGGAGAAGGTACATCTCCCTCGACGCTTCCCTCTGTCCCTGCGGTGAGTTTAAGGGGAAGATAATTCATGATGGCTTGGCCAATTGCTCTAAGTAGGATATTTCCAATTCATCCTGATAAATCAAGAACAAGGTCTTATCCAGCCCCAAATAAATAAATAACGATTAAAAAAGACTGCTAAAATTCAGAATTACGTGTCAGGTTGAGGCCAAGCCTTGCTGGTGAGGATGGTGGCGATAGGGCACGGTGGTGTTGTCACATCAGCCCTGTCCCCACTGGAGGGAATGGGGCATTTCCAGCTGCCACATCCTCGTGCCCAAGTAAAACTGGGTGGAGAAGGGAAAAAAAAAAAGATATGTCTAAATGAGTCCAATACTGATTATGAAGTTCCTAAGAGGCAATCTAATTTAGCTATATAAAATCATGAAAGGGAAAGAATTAATTGATACTAATGAGTTATATGAGATAGCATCATAATTAATTCCTAAATAGAAAGAGGACATAGGCTGGAACGAGACTGGCCTATATATCGTAATAGATTACAGAGGGTGTTGGACTGAGAAACAAACTGCTAAAGTCAGAGCGGGATGGAGTCAGGAAATCTCAGCCAATGCCAATAAAAGTCCTTTCCACATCACCAGGATGATGCCCAAGGTTGGGGACCTCACACACCACGTTGCTGCTGGGACCCGCATCCCTCCCCGGCCGGTGCCAGGGTTTGCACCAGGGACACCCCAGCCCAACCTCTACCAGGGAGCACAAACACGAGACATTTTGGTGATTGCTAAGGGAATTCAACCAATTTGATTTGATCTGGGTTTTACTCCCCCCCCTAAATAACCTGGCTGAGGACATCAATGCATAATCCCACGGCGACTTTGTGATGTGTTGTCTTACAGCTGCAGCAACTCCAACAAAGAGTTTGGACATGATACTCAGAGCAAAGCTGCTTTTTTCTGCTCCATTTTGGACCTACTTACTCCTTTGGTGCATAAATCACAGGTGGCCACTCATATCCCAGAGGACACAAACCTTTGATGAACCACAGAAACAATAAATTATATAGAGAAAGGATATATATATATATATATAATTTAAATCCCATAAAATCATCATCACACGTAGATTCCACCTTCACAAATAAACCTCTGCAACCTTCCTCCTGAAAACCGACATTACAAAGTATTGTTCATTTTTTTGTTCTCCATCTTAGGTTCAGTTTGAAAACAAATTCAGTAGGTAAAAATCCAGTTTCAGTTATGTCACTGCACGGTGAAGCCCAAAGGACACACATTTATCCATGCTGGTCACTTTTTTTTAGAGGGAATTAGGGATAACAATTTGGAAATTAATAGTTGTGTTCACTGAGAGGAGAAAAGAGTTATGAGCCAGTGAATATGGTTAATAAATGGTTAATAATGTTTCTAGGGGCATTTTATCAAAAGGCAGCTTGACACAAAGTGGTTTACAGTGAGGCAGGAGATGTTGAGCAGCTGCTGGAAACAGGAGAAGCATGGATGTCCTCCTTACATGAACCAGCACAATGACTAAAAACCAGGTACCTCGTGGGGAAACTGGGACCCAGCTCGTGCCCAAAGCAGCAGGAATTTTGGGTGGAGTTCAACAGGAGTGGAGCTGAAATAAATAAATAAATAAATATGGGCTGAGCAGGGAAGACTTAGAAGTAACCCCAAGGCTGGTGGACAGGAGAGCAGGGCTCAGACACTGTGGTGGATGTCCCTGCTCTGCCCTGCAAAAAATATCAAGTCTTGGCCAAAATCCCAATGTTTTCTGGCCGTTTGCAATGTCGGTGCTTCAATGCAGGAGAGGGGTGGGTGCTGGGGGTGGCAGAGGTGATGGGACCAGCTGGTGGTGCAGCTGATGGATGCTCTGGTGTGATGACTTGTGTTCACTTGAGTGAATTGGTCATTTTTGTCTTCAGAAGATGTTCTGCATAATCTTTTCCACATCCAGTAGAAGACTCTCTCCCACTGAGCAGCCCACATCCTGATAAATGGCAAAGAAAGATTAGTTTGTGAGATTGAGGTAATTTTTTTATGTTATTGTGAAAACTCATGGACTTTGGCATGGAGTCATGTCACCCAGTCTGGTCACGTGTACACCCAGCAGCCACGACCAGCAACCAAACCCATTTGATTCTCAGCACCGAGGCCATTCACAGAAATAGTAATTATTTAGCTAATATGGTTCAATGTAAAAACCATGTTTGGAATGAAAGGATTTTCTGTGGTGGACAGGCCAGCTGGGGAACAAGAAATCTAGTAATAAAATACACTGTAAGTCCCCTGTAATGGACACTCATTGTGTGTATTGGCCTGGACAATGCCAGGCTCAAAAATAAAGCAAAAAAAAAGGGGGGAAAAGGAAGGAGGGAGATGTTCCTGTGTGTGCTGCTGTCCTGGTGTGAGCTGGGCCAGAGCTGGTTCTGTTCAGCAGCTGGAGCAGCGCTGGGGGTTGGGTTCAGCTGGGATTTCTCAGGAGAGAAACGCTGAGAACATGCAATGGATCAGCTCCATGGGCATTGGGCTCTGCCAAGGGGCTGTTCCATCTCCTGTCCCCCATGGGCAGGAGATCCATGAGGGGCTCTTCCTCTCTGGCTCTCTCTGGCTCTCGCTCGGGCTCTGGCTCTCCCGGGATTGCGGTTTCGGGTCGGGATTGTCGCTGCTCTGGGATCGTTCTCTGGGAACGGGCCGGGCTGGGTCGGCGGGTGCTGAGCAATGGCACTGGGGGTCACTCATTTGCATATTTTATTACTGTTATTATTATCATTACTATTTAAATATCATTATTATTTCCATGATGAAATTGTTCTTCTCTCCCCCCACGAGTCTCCTCACCCTTGCCTCCCATTTCTCTCCCCTGTCCCCAGGGTGGGGCAGTGAGTGAGCAGCTGGGTTTGGCTGCAGCCCAGTGCCAGCCCAGTGAAACCACTACAGCTGCCTCCTCCCCATTTGCAGGATCTGAGGCTGGCTCTGCACCATGTCAACAGCGAGGTGAGGGTGACATTTCTCTCTTGCAATGACATGGGAGCTGTTCACCACTGAGATAAAACACACCCTGTGCTCCTGCAAGATTCATTGTCCTGAGATCAGCTGGAACTTATTGTCCTTGTTGCCTTGTAACAAGACAAATCTGACGTCTGTAAGATTTGCTGTTAAATAATCCAAACCAGGAGTGGGACGGAGCCACGCTGAGAAATGGAAATGTTTGGGTGCCGTGGTAGAAAATGAATAATTTTGATACAAGGCTCTGATGCTTGCTGGTCCAGCGCACCCTTAGTTTGCTTTTGATTGCTTCTCCTAACATTTAACTTCATTCTTTAAATACTGCCTATGCTGGAAGTTTCAAAATCTTTCCTCAGCATAAATAAATTAAGCATTAAATGGAAATAATTTTTGTATTTACAGCTCTCTTTGGGTTTGCCTCCCCGTTTAGTGCTGTCACTGGTTCTTCTCCCCACCACAATGTATTTGCACTGACACATCAAACAAAATGAAGACAAAAAACCACTTCTCAAAATTACACCTCCAATTTGTTGGATGCACAAGGCAGCAGGTTAAAAACAATTAGAACAAGAGAAATCCTTGGGATGAAGAAAAGCTGACACGTTTCACAAGCAGACCCGAGCCAACAGGCCCCTCTCCGCAGCCCTGCTCGCGGGTGGAAAAGCCGCTCAGACGCACGCACAGAGCTCTCCCCGCATGAGCTGCTGATAAATCTAATCCTGAAGGATTGGAAATGAGGTAAAAGAAATTTTGATGAAAATTATGTACATGTACTTTGACAAGCTCATAAACACTGCAGCCATGATAAGTTTTCCTCTTATTTTTTTATTATTTATTTTTTTTTTAAGACCTGACACAACTGTATAAGCCCAAACTCTAATTTTTTACAGCCCTGGGTTTGGAGATCTGTCATTGGGAGATATAATGGAAAGAATAATTGCTTGGTGGCTGCACAAACAGGAGATGTGTTGTCAGGCAGCAGTTTGGAGGCTACATCTGGCTTGGGAAATGATTGATGCTGTCTCTCTGTGTGTGTGATTTGGGAAACCATTTCTTTTTTTTTTTTTCTTTTTTTCCTTTTTTTTCCCCCCCTCTCTAACACAGCCTCCATGCCCAACCTTCGCACAGCCGCAGCAATTAAATCATTATTAATGAAAACTTCTTTTATTTATTCCTTTCCCATCTCGGCGGCGCGGCCGGGCAACCCACAGCCCTCGCTCCGAAGGTGAGCATGTGATTTCAATTTGAAATTAAAAGTCATGTCTGAATAACAGAACAGCATTCTCATTTCCTAATACTCCGCTTTTTACTACTTTGCATTCAACTGTGAAAAGTCTTTTAAAACTCTGAACAGCAGTAAAACTTGAATGAATTTTTGACCCATTATTGCATAGCGGGTGCGCTTTCCAAGTTGGAGAGACTGCCAAGTTCTCCCCACCTAATATTTCCACTTTAATTGTGCCACTTGAGAAATTTACGTGCCTCAAAATATGGCATGAATCTTACGCTTATTGCAGTATCATTAGCAGCAACATTTAAGCAACATCTGTGTGCTATAGAACTAATTGAAGTAGCAGAAGTGGCAGCTGTAAATCCACAGGAAGATGGCAGTTTGCACCCAGCACTGCTGAGTTAGCGGGTAACTGTCAGCCTGTTCCTGCAATCTGCTCTCGAGGACTACGGAACAGGCACACAATGTCCAAAAAAATACAGCGAGGAGGCTAATGATCCTATTAACCACTTTGCTGCACCAATTTGGCTGTTTTTCCACTTTCCTTGTTGAATTTCATTATATATTTCACCGTTCCAGTAAAAAGTCCAGTATGAGGCACGTTGGCTTCTAAGCCACTCACTTAAGGGAGTGAAGCTCTTCTGTCAAATTAATGTGCAAATTATTATTATTCTTTTTCCTTTTAAATTCCATCTATTTCTCCATCTTTTAATTTTTCTTCATCACACACGCCTCGGTGAAAAAGAACTTTTACCAACTGTTAATGCTGGTATTTAAAGCAATGACATTTTCCTCCCCGGGATGTAACATTTTCAATAATCAATAAAGCTGGGAGGAGGAGGAGGAGGAGGAGGGAAGGCTGAAGTCTTTTTGAGGTGTTCAGGTTGAAACACATCTTCATCCAAGCCGGGGATGCTGCACACGTGTCCAGCAGCACGCCAGCCCGGGCACTGCCTCTGAGTTCACTAATTGGTGATTATGAAAGGAAGAAGGTGTTTAAAGTTGCATGTCCTGGAATTACCACTTAATCCAGGCACCAGGGTTCAGAGCATCTTGGAGCATCACCACTATTTCCATCCTCATTTGTTTCTTGGGGGAAAAAAGAGGGGTTTGAAATCTCTTGTGGTTTAACCTGGATGGCAGCCAAACACCACGCAGCCGCTCGCTCACCCTCCTTTAGCTGGGAAGTTGGGGAATCAGAAGGGTAAAAGTGAGAAAACTCATAAGATAAGAACAATGTAATAATTGATATTAAAAAAAATACTGATGCTAATGACAATTATGATAACAGTAATAATAGACTATGCAAATGAGTGATGCCCAGTACAACTGCTCACCACCCGCCGACTGATGCCCAGCACCTTCCAGAGAAGAGAACATCCTTAAATTGAAATTGCAATCCTGGTAGAGTGAAAGAGAGCCCTTCAGAGAGCACATTCCAGCCAACTCTCATTTATATCCTGAATATGACATGATATAATATGGAACATCCCATTGGCAGAGCCAAATGCCAGTTTGGATCCGTTAATCTTACTGTGCCACCCCCCAGTTTCTTCTGCACCTGCAGACCAGCAAAACATGGGAAGCTGGGAAGTCCTTGATTTCTTAGCAACAACTAAAAACATCAGGATAATATCAATGTTCTTCTCACACCAAATCCCACACTGAACCCAAAACACAGCTATTGTAGCTACTAAGAAGAAAATGAGCTCCATCCCAGCTGAAACCAGGACAAAAATCTTACAGTCCTCAAGTTAAAGTGGGCAGTGTAATTAAACACTCAATAGAAATTCTTTGGGGTGAAAGCAGTGGGTTTTGGGGACCCCCACGTTAGTACCAACCATGCTCAGGACCCCCTGGACCACTCAGCACATCCCCTCACCATCACCAGCCCCATCCCTGGCCGTGGCACAGCCCATGAGAGCCGGGAAGGGGCTGGAGGAGCCCTTGGCCAGGGTGTGTTTGCCAAGGAGCCACCTTCATTAGAAACCCTGCACGTCCACCAGCCGCCTTGTGAGGGGCCGGGAGCTGGTGGTGTTTGTTGTCTTAATGCACAAGTACTTGGGGACTGAGCTGATGAAGAAAAAACTGCTCTGAATCTGCTGCACTCCACGCTTAGGGTGGCACGGCCCCGCGCGCTATTGAAAATCAATAGTCACGTGGCGGTTTAAAGGTTAGAGGTCTCCTGAATTAACTTTCTAGTACTAAATTACCAGCCCTTGGGTTTGGGATTTTTGTTGTTGTTGTTGTTGTCATTGTTGTTTGTCTGTTTGTTTGTTTGTTTATTTATTTATTTCCCTTTTTGTAATGACTGACGAGATAAATCGACTTTAAAGATGCACAGCTTGCACCTAGGAGTGACAGGAGAAAACAGCCAAAGCTTTGAATTCTGGGTGGGATGAGTTAAATAGAAAGGTGTTTCTCATGTGCAAATTCAAATCAGAAGGCACAAAGCAATGTCCAAGCTGGTAATGGAGCCACAGGCATTATTAGTGGCCTGAAAATGAAAATACAGCTCTAGAATTTCAACTCACACCCTCTCCTGCTGTACTTCTATGATGTGGAATATTTAAATTAATGCATGTTTTATTTTTAATAACATTTAAAAATATAAAGTAACAGTATTATTTGAAATATTTATTCATTATGAATGAACAAATAACACTGTCACAAATAAATTGAACATTTAGAGTTGAAGCTTGGGAAGACTTACACATTGCTTTTCACCCGTGAGCACAGGGCACTCCCGAGACTGTTCTGCCATGCAGCTACTCACAGGTGGAAGCACCTTCATGACCCATCTTCAGCTCCTCTGCTTGCAAGTCCTGCAAAAAACAAGTAATTTTTTATTTCATGGGATAGATTTCTTATCTAAATTCATTCTGATGTTTCCCTTCCCCTTGTTTTCAATCCCCAAGGTACACTGGCAGCTTGAATGTCAACACCGAATCTTTGCAGCCTGGGTTAGTCTTCATCAGAAGGACTAACAGGGAGCTGGGTTCCAGCAGCTCCACCGTGGCTGTGGGAGCTTTGGGCGCTTGGTAAATAGGCTGGAGGACAATCTGGTGGGTTGAGCATTAACCATCTGGGTATGAAGCAGCTCTGCAGCACTGGGGGGGGTCCATGAGCACCAGCATCGGGTGGCTGGATGTGGTGACAGGGAGCTGGGGGTCCCTGGGATGCTTTGCACCCACCTCACCAGGGGATGGATCACAGAGTCACAGAGTGATGGGGTTGGAAAGGACCTCAGGAGATCATCCAGTCCAAACCTCCTGCCAAAGCAGGTTCCCTACACCAGGTTGCACAGGAAAGTGTCCAGGTGGGTTTGAACATCTCCAGAGATGGAGACTCCACAGCCTCTCTGGGCAGCCTGGCCCAGGGCTCTGGCACCCTCATAGGAAAGAAGTTTTTCCTTCAGTTTGTCTGGAACTTCTGGTGTTCCAGTTTGTGCCCATTGCCCTTTGTCCTGTCACTGTCCCCCAACCCCATCCATTTGGCCCCACACTTCAGGTATTTATAGACATTGATCAGATCCCCTCTCAGGCTGCTCTTCTCCAGGCTGAACAGTCCCAGCTCTCTCAGTCTCTCCTCCAGGAGATGCTCCAGCCCATCATCATCTTTGTAGCCTCTGCTGGACTCTCTCCAGAAGATCCCTGTGGACCTTCCTGATGGGCAGGGGTGGCTTCGGGTTGTGGTCCCCTTTGTGCTGGCATGTTCACCCTGGGTGACCTGGGAAGGAAGATCTGAAGCAGCCACCAAGGCTTTGAAGTAGCAGGTTAAGAAGACATGGCAGGAAAAAAAAGATTTCCAGGAATTTTAGACACTGCTAAAGCTTTTTCTTTCTGGGTCACAGCCACTTCTCCAAAGACTTGTTTCTAGAAATACTCTGCTGGTTTAAGATTTATTGACCGTGTGCAGCTTAAATTTGATTTTCTCCTATCACAGCGTAACCGTAGACGTGTGCACCATGCCGGGAGGGGACAGGGGCTGCAGGACGTGCCTTTGCTGTGGTCCTTGTTGTGGTTTGGTTTGCCAGGCATCATCCTGCACTGGCCACAGGTCACAGGCAGCGCTGGAACACGGCGGTGGCTTGTGCTGAAGGACAGGTGCTGTTGGACCTACTGAGGTGTGGGACCTGGTGCCCAGTTTTCAGAAGTATTTGTGTGTGTTAATCATCATGAGCTCAACACAGAGAGAAATAAAGTCCAAACTATGGGGAAAAGATCTGAGACAACCACTCAGGCCTAATTATAGAATCACAGAATCACATAGGACCATATGAAGCACCTCAAAGAAAACCCCCAAACTCCACATTGTAATATCTTGACAAACGCCAAGTGTCTCATTTTAAAAATAAATGGTGAACTCAACCTTTTCAGCCCTGCATTTCATAGAATCACAGACTGTTGTGAGCTGGAAGGGACCCACAAGGACCATGGAGTCCAACTCCTGTCCCTGCACAGGACAATCCCAACATTCACACCATGTCCCTGAGGGCCTTGGCCAAATGCTGCTGGAATCTTGTCAGGCTTGGTGCCATCAGCACCTCCCTGGGGAGCCTGTGCCAGTGCTCCACCACCCTCTGCCTCAAGAACCTTTTCCTCATGGCCAACCTCCCCCTCCCCTGCCACATCTTCCTGCCATGGCCTCTGCTCCTGGCGTTGGTGGCCAGAGAGAAGAGCTCAGCGCCTGCCCCTCCTCTTCCCCTTGGGAGGAAGTTCCAGACCGCCACGAGATCTCCTCTCAGTCTCCTCTTCTCCAGAGGAGAAAATACCAGAAAAGAGTGTTTGTGAGGAAGAGGAGGGGCAGGCTCTCTGCTGATAACTGCCAGATCCACCCCTGCCATCAACACATCCAACTCTCTTTATTTTCAGGTGTCTTCCACCCTTGACTCGAACGTGAAGGCTGCAACTGCAGCCCAAGCAGGCTCCCAAACCTTTAACCTAAAGCACACCTCATATTTGATAAACCAACTCACAGAAGGCTGAAGACCAAGTTGTAAGTCACAAAACCAAAACCTTCTGTGAAGCAGCTGCTGGGACGTTGTCTCCAGCAATACTTAAGCACCAACACAATTTTACTGGCGTGAAGAGCCCTACTCACTTCACATGGGATTCCTGTGCTCAGGAATTCTCACATAAACGGGGTTATATCCAGGTGTAAACCAGAAAAATCTTCTTCTGTTCCCCTGAGATTTCTGCTGTCCTGAACTGGTGATCAGACAGTGTCTATGGGATATTGCAGATCAAAGTTTCCAGTGTTTTTCCTCACTTTCTGTATTTTTATAAACCTACAGATTACTGACGAGCTGCAGGGGCACAGGAAGAGCCACACTCTTATGGGTGAGTTTTTGTGTAAAAACAAGAGCTAGAATTTCAGAAACATCATTTTAAACATGAACATGTTTAACATGTTTAACATGAACCAGCATTTTCTGGTGTGTACACACGGAAAATAACCCTACAGAAAGTTCAGATTTATTTTTTATAACCATCACTCTTAACTAGAGCACAATTACCTTGATGTTGATTTCTGACAGCAATCTTATTAATTCCCATACTACTTCTGGACCATGCTTGCACTACAGAAATCATTTTAATTGAAGGTTGATTAAAATAAATGCTTTGTCAGGATATGCCCACTCCATCTGGCCGCACTGGACAGCCATTATTTCCTGGATGTGTCTGCTTTATACAACGTCTTCTCCCCCAGCCCTCCCTGACTTCCAGAGCTCATGATTAGATTGGTGAGGGGTTTTTGCTCAGCAGTGTTTTTCTGCCACAGCCCTCTCTGTCATGCCATGAGCTCACATCCACGCTCCCTGCAGGACCCTTTTCCTCCTCTGCTGCACACAGAACAGGGTTTATTCTGGAGGAACATCGTTAACCCCCCAATCTGACAAAAGGCAGAGATTGTCTATAAATAACCCACCCTGCCAGGCTGGATGGGCTGCCTCATTTTTAATTTTTTTATGTTTTTTGCATGCTCACAATGACAGAGATAAGAGTTTTGATAAGAAATAAAACATGAATTGGGTTCCCAGCGTTAAATTAAAAATAAAATAAAACAAGCTTCCCCCTTTGTCCCTCCCTGCAGCAGTCACCTGCTGGCTGACAGATTCTGGGCACTAGAAAGCCCTTTTTTTTTTAGCACACTTAACAGCCAAACATTATTTTTATTGCTGGCATCACAAACAAACACAAAACAAACAGGAGACAGTTGGAGGGGGAAGCAGGGCGGCACTGTGTGGTTAATCCTGCACTCACCGCCCACCAAAGCACTTTCTGTGGTGACTTTTGCTGTGCTTCATCTCAGTGAAAGGCACTGGATTTACAGCACAGCTCCTTCAACCTCAACCTGGTACTTACAGCACAGCTCCTTCAACCCCAGCCTGGTACTTACAGCACAGCTCCTTCAACCCCAGCCTGGTACTTACAGCCCAGCTCCTTCAACCCCAACCTGGTACACGTGGCTCTCTCTTCGGCCAGACCTCCTTTTTTGGAGGTTTAAAGCTTCTCACAATAGGGGGAAGTGGTGTCTCTCAAAACTTCAGAAGGCAGCTTAATATTCACTCAACTGTTTTATTTTTTTTTATTTACTTCTCTTCAGAAGCCTCTATGGTCTAATTGCAAACACTCCACGTCCCTCAACTCTTTAAATTTCTTTTCCATGCTCCAGTCATTTTTCACTCTTTCTTTGACAGCCTTGAGCACATACTGCATCAGTATTTTTTCTTTTTTAGATTTTTTTTTTTAGCATTTCTGCCCTGTATAAAAGCATCTTGAGACAACCAGGAGCTTCCCATAGGGTTGTGTGGTGCCTACAAATGGTTGCATGAAGTGAAGAGACAATCACAGAATCGTAGTGGTTGGAAAAGACCTTTAAGATCATCAAGTCCAACCATGAACCCAACACTGACCAGTCCCCACTGACCCATGGCCCTCAGCACTGTGTCTACACGACTCTTCAATCCCTCCAGGGATGGGGACTCCACCACTGCCCTGGGCAACCCCTTCCAATGCCTCAGAACCCTTGCAGCAAAGAAATTCTTCCTCACATCCCATCTCAACTGCCCTGGCCACAACTGGAGCCCATTTCCTCTTGTCCTGTCCCTTGCTCCTTGGTTGGACAGACCCACCCCCACCTCTCTCCACCCTCCTTGCAGGGAGTTGTGGAAGGATCACCCACTATTTTGCATTTCCAGCAGTGCTGGGAGCAGTGGGCATTGCATGAGAAGGGGCTTTCCTCTTCCCAAGGATGGCACTCGATCTCCTCTGGCAGGGATATGATATCTCAACACTCTCCAGAGGCCTCTCACATCAAGAAACTGAAGTGCTAGTGGCCTTCCTTATGACATTCAAAGCAGATCCACCACAGGGAATTGAGTGACCAGATCATTTTCTCATGTTGTTTTCTGGTTTGAGGGTTGCTTGTATTGACATGACCCTTTTATAAATGTCAAGAAATATTTAGCACCAAAAGGGTATTTTGTGTCAGCTCAACAGCACTAAGCCAGCTATGAAGTCCCAGATACAGCTCAGCATCCATGGCACCATGGAACTGCTGTGACACAAACAGCTATGGGTTACCTGGGGATACCAGCTAAGGGAGAAGAGGAAATCAATCAGAGAATCCCAGACTGGTTTGGGTTGGGAGGGACCTTAAAGCTCATCCAGTCCCAACCCCCCTGCCATCAGTAGGGACACCTTCCACTAGACCAGGTTGCTCAAAGCCTCATCCAACCTGGCCGAGAACACTTCCAGGGAGGAGCAGCCACAGCTTCTCTGGGCAAGATTAAATAAAGAATGTAGCTTTTTTTTTTTTCATTTCAGAAGTACCCTGGCTTGCTGAGAAGCTCTGCCCCAGGAGGGCAACTCTGCAGTTGCCTTTCTTAGAGGAACAGTAAAGTTTTAGCAATCTTTGGTTTGGGACATATCTAATCCCCCCAGCTTTGCTTTAGCTGCAGTTTCCACAGTCTTGGTCAGAACTTTTCTCGATAGGTGGATGCATCTTCAAAAATGAACATAAACCCAGGAGCAGTCTGGAAATGAGGCTGCATTTCTTTTCAGCTGGAAAAATGTAAAGTCATATTTAAAAGGAATTTATTGAAAGCTTCAACCATGGCCAACTGATACCAGAACACGCTGTGCGGTGTGACGACACGATGTCTCTGAAGACTGAAGAAGCTTTCATGGGCTTTTAAACCTTTACAGATGATTGGGCTGTTGCAGATCCAAAAGCAGGAATGCAAACTGAGTAGCAGAGCACCTGATCTAAACCCCAGAGGTCATGGTCCCTGGTGGACACTTCCCATTGCTTTCAAACACTTAGCTCAAACCCTGAGGGAGCCATGTGCAGAAGATGACTCAGACAAAGGAAACGTTGGGATGGTGGGTGAAGGAAGATGTGAAATTAGTCTTACAAAAAAAAACCCCAAAAAACCAAAGATTGTGGTGAATATCAAGCACAGATACCACCCAAACCCAGGGATCCAACAGGAACCAGAATTAACTGCCAGGAACTGGGAAGGAAGATCAGAGGGTAAGCTTTGAGTAGTTCGATATCCCAGGATAACAGAAATATCCCTAACAACTGACCTCTGAGCACACTGGGGAGACACCACTTTGCAGAGCATTGGAGATGCAATATTTCTACAAGGATTTAATTTGAAAATTATGGAATAATCTTAATTTAACAGAATGTCTTCATTCATGGATGGTGAACGGCGTTGAATCAACAGCCCATGTATTGGGTTTATTGACTTCTGTTGCCAGGCAGTGAAGACTCTGACTCACAGACACTCAGCACACACTATATTTTTTCTTCTTCTAAAAGCTTTTCTGCAAAATAGGGTTAGAGCTGCTCCCTGTCCAAGGAGGTAATGAATTCACTACAAAAACTTGACATTAATTATTCTTCTGACTGCGATAGCAATAATGAGGCCTCGCTTTTCTCAGAGAAGTGTAGATAAACAAGACTTCATAATTACATTTCCCTTAATAACTGATTGATATATTTGCTGGTTATCAAGTTATAGAAATGAATTTTGAGGGAAGATGATGGTAGGCCATGTTGAGATCCAGATGGGGATGGTTTTTGAGCTCAAGGATGTTCAAATCCATGACTGGGGCTGAGGGCCATCACTGGTTTTGGTTCACAAGGTGCATATGAAGCTTCAAGTAGGATCCACATCCTCGTCCAGCTTGTCTGTAGAGAAATGGGGTAGAACAAGGGGGTCCACAGCCTGATCCTGGTAGAGAAATGGGGTAGAACAAGGGGGTCCACAGCCTGATCCCAACCACGTCCTGATCTCTCCCAGCCCCATGGGGCCGTACCAGCCTGACCATTGATGGGTCCTGGATCTTCTTCTCTAAGGTGCCACCGTGGCACACAAAAGGCCTCAAGTTTTGGTGCCTTGCTCAGCAGTGGCAGCAGATTGGTGATTTATCCAGGAGACAATAAGACACAGGCAGGTAATTTACTGTCAGATGCTTTGGTTCCAACACCAAACATGGGAATTTGGAGAGATGTGTTGCAAAGTCTCACAAACCAAAGGAGTTTAATGGTTGACCATGCAATACAGAAATAAAATAGGGCAAAAATTATGTGTATATATACAGCCTGTGTATGGCAAACACCCCAAATCACAAAAACTGCTGCCTTATTGTATGAACAGAAAAGGCTTCTTGCTTAAAAGCTGAGACAGAAATTTAAAAGGTAACTTTTAAAATTAAAATTAAAAAATAAAATTGTGATATAAAAAAAATTTTCACAAAATAAAATTGTGAAATTAAAAAAAAAAAAAGAAAGAATAAAATAAAAGAATCTCTGAGGAGGAGGAGAAGAGGGAGCACAGCAATGTGACCAGCAGGTACACAGATGTCAAGAACAGATGATCTGCCCATCATAATTAAAGAGAGAGACTTCAAAATAAAAAAAAATCTCAGGGAACCAAGAGGTGCCAGGGAAACTTCAGTGGAGCTGTAGCTTTTCACTCAGACAATGGGAAACGAGGAGAGGAGTCAGTAAGAGGCAGTTCACAGCAGGGACAGTTACCCTGAGCTGACAAAACTTCCCGGGCTCTGCGCTCGACCTGTGATTAATCGCACAGAGACACAAAGCAGCGGCTGCGACCAGGAGCCATCCTCCTAATGCATGTCACAAACTTCATAATTCCACTTGGAACGAGACAACAGCAAGTTAAATTCCTGGATCACTGTCACCGTGTCACTTACAGAAGAAGTTGCACCGGGGAACAGTTGACTATTGGAGTAATTTGAATGGAAATGTCAGTTTTCACAACCTATGATTTGAGGTAAGTGCCCTGCTATTATACAGCAGCTCTGTCACACACCAGGGGCTGAGCACACGCCGTCACCTCCTCTCTGCAAAGCCATCCCAGCCTCCTCCCGCAACCCATCGCTGCCAAAAAATATCCTTTCCTCCTCTGCAACACGTCCTGTTCACAGGGGCAAACATTCTCTGTGCCTTCCCACGTCCTGGGTTGGTGCTTTCACTCTCAACTTCTTGAGCCCAAAATTGGGTGCCAAAAAGACTGTGATGGTTTCACTGGGCTGCAGCCAAACCTGGCTGTTCACCCACTCCTCCCACCCAGGGAACAGGGGAGAGAACTGGGGGGCAAGGGTAAGGAGACTTGTAGGGGGAGAGAACAACAATGTAATCATGGAAATAAAATTTAAAATAATCATGATCTTAAAATAATAATGATAATAATAACAGTAATACAATATGCAGATGAGTGACCCCCAGTGCCATTGCTCACCACCCGCCGACCCAGCCCGGCCCGTTCCCAGAGAACGATCCCGGAGCAGCGACAATCCCGACCCGAAACCGCAATCCCAGGAGAGCCAGAGCCCGAGCGAGAGCCAGAGAGAGCCAGAGAGGAAGAGCCCCTCATGGATCTCCTGCCCATGGGGGACAGGAGATGGAACAGCCCCTTGGCAGAGCCCAATGCCCATGGAGCTGATCCATGGCAATGTTCCTCACCCCCTGAGATCTTGTGCTTGCAGAGGGACAAACACAAAGTCCTTCAGTGCCAGGGACACAAATGCCAACATGGGGATGTTCTCAGTGTTTCTCTCCTAACAAATCCCAGCTGAACCCAACCCCCAGAGCTGCTCCAGCTGCTGAACAGAACCAGCTCTGGCCCAGCTCACACCAGGACACTTGGCCTGATTTTAATCCTGATTTCGTATTCAAAGGTTTGTGCTTCAAAACCACAGAGAAACAGTGAGCTGCTTCTGAATAAATCGATGAATCGAGACTCGCATTGACCTCTGGGCAGGTTTCGTCTGAGTAAGGACTTCAGAACATGGTCAATATGTCTTACTGCTAAATACTTGCAGAACTTGCTACATAAAGTTGTCCACATCTTACACACATCACTGACAGATTCAGTCGATTCCTGTGCTGTATGGGGAAAAAATACTGGCTGTGCAGAAGTGCCATGGTTTTGCCTAGTACCTGCCTTTCAGCAACACCTTTACATATGTTATATACACATTTATTTGGATATTTTGGTATTTGGAAGGCAGTGCACCCCGTGCACAACTGGTGCTCTGATTTACCTAGGCTGATTCAGAAGGAAGTAGAGTTAAATCAGCGCAGCTATCAAGCAGAGGAGCTCTCAAATGTTTAACTCCAATCACTTCAACGTCAACTCAAACCATAATGACTTAGAAGCATCCAAACAGAGAACCCACCCTAACTGAGCTAAAGCACAACCTGCACGAAAACAGAGTAAACAGACTGAGAGCAGCCCTGAGGAGAAGGACTTGGGGTGCTGGGGGACCAGAAGCTCAACATGAGGCGGCACCGTGCGCTGGCAGCACAGAGCCAATAACCGTGTCCTGGGCTGCACCCAGAGCAGCGTGGGCAGCAGGGCCAGGGAGGGGATTCTGCCCCTCTGCTCCGCTATCCTGAGACCCCACCTGCAGTGCTGCCTCCAGTGCTGGGGCCACCAACAGCACAAGGACATGGAGCTACTGGAGCCAGTCCAGAGGAGGCCACCAGGATGATGCCAGGGCTGGAGCAGCTCTGCTGTGAGGACAGGCTGAGAGAGTTGGGGCTGTTCAGCCTGGAGAAGAGAAGGCTCCAGGGAGACCTTCTAGTGGCCTCCCAGTACCTGAAGGGGCTCCAGGAAGGCTGGGGAGGGACTTTGACAAAGCCAAGCACAACCACTACTACCATTTTGACTTTGAAAGGAGTGGCTTCCTGAGTCAGTAAATATTTTTTTTCCTTTTATGCCAAACACAAACCCAGTGGGAGAAAAACGCTTCTGCAAAAATGCCAAGCGAAAGAAATGGAAAACAAGCCAAATTTAGCTTTTTGCCTGCAGGATAATTGACAAACCAAGAAGCTTTCCTGGCTTCAAAACAGCTCCTTAGATCACAGGTGGTTGCATTTTTAAAGGGTAAAAGGCAAAGCACTTGGTTTTTTACAGAATCCTTCCCCAGCATCCTGCTCCATCGCAGCCACCCGGGTTTTACGTGTGCCCAGGCAGAAGAGGCCGGATCCTCTCGCACCACCCCGTTGCAATATAAACCCATGATGTTTGCTTTACCTGTGCACTTTTTCCATGGAACAAAACAGCATTTACAGCTGGGATCAATTTGCTTGAAATTAAAGTGCAGCTGCTATATCTCTTCGGTATCCAAAGTCGAGTGTCAGGGCTATAACATCCAGACAGTTACACAGTACTTGGCAGTGTAATATTTAGATTTGTGTCATTTTCCATCCAAAGTAAAAAGCATCTCTAAATAAATGAGTGATCTTATGCTACATATTTTATGGGCTGTGTACTCAGTAAGATAGATCTGCGTTTGCCATGTGCATATATTCGTCTCCGATTTAAAGCTGCGTATTTAGACCTTGAATTTTAATGCTGAGATGAAAATGCAGCGTAGGAATAAGTTGGGCTGTAGCTCAGAAAAGTTCTGCTCTGGTTGTACAAGATGGTGAGATGAGTTTTGTACTGTTCACAGGTAAAATAGGAGATTTTCCAGTGTTTCCTGCAGCTCCTTTCCCCCTCCCCTGTGCTCCCTCTCAGTACTCCCTCCCTTAAAGCTTTTGACCGGGGAGGGAGGCACTGGCAGCTCTCCAGCATTTCAGAGAATCACAGAATTGTGGCTGGAAAAGACCTTTAAGATCACAGAGTCCAACCATAAACCCAACACTGCCAATTCCACCTCTAACCCATGTCCCTGAGCACCTCGTCTGCCCGTCTGTTCAATCCCACCAGGGATGGGGACTCCACCACTTCCCTGGGCAACCCCTTCTAATGGCATCTTCTGCTCCAGCTTTGGCAAAAAAGGAGATTTTCCAGCGTTGTCCTGCAGTGGTTGACATGACACTGTGAAAGAGAAGATGCTGCTCACCTAAAACAGTCAGACTATGTACCTGGACATCATCCACTGCCTGGAGAAGAGAGACAACCAATTAGTCCAACACAGCTTCTTTGCTAGAACCAGGTTGGAAAACAGATTGAAGGGGTCAAAAAAATTCAGAAGGCTCCACATGATCTGACATTTGCCTTGTCACAATTTTCTTGACAACCAGAAGGTTGGAGACAGTTTGCTGGTCGTCAGCAGCGGCGGTACAGGAGGAGTGATCACCGAGCGGGGGATGAGAAGCCGGTCAATTAACGCTCCGTTCCCTCTCGAAACAGCCATTTCTTCAATAACTCAGGGTGGCTTCAGTCTGCTCATTTTTGAGGACAAATGTGATGTAAAGTAGTTGCTGGAGAGCACAAACATGGCTTTAGTTTGCAGTCTCCTGGTGTTGCTTCTGCAGCTACAGAGGGGATCTCCAATTCAGGAGATAGTGGGAGGTTCAAACTGGATTCCAGCGCCGTCCTTTGTCCAGTGCCAAATGCATCGGTGGTGCCCGAAGCAACTTTCATGAACAGTAAATCACTTGCATTGCAATTTTTGTTCAGTATAACTCTCCATGTTCAATATCACTCTCCATGTTCAATATCACTCTCCATGTTCAATATCACTCTCCACAGAATTCATTCTTTGCATGGCAAGTTTCTCAACCTGGACATTCACCTTCCGTTATTCCTACCGTGAGGCTGCACCCGCCCTGGCTGCCACCACGCACCCACTTCACCTTCAGCTGTCCCGTGTCTGTCCAATTTTTTTGGTGTCTGACATCTACTGCAAGGACAAATCCATTGTAGTGGTTTAACTGGGTTGGCAGCCAAACACCACACAGCCGCTCGCACCCCCCAGCCAGGGAACGGGGGAGGGAATTGGAGGGGTAAAGGTGAGGAGATGTGTAGGTTGAGATAAAACCAATTTAATAATTGGTGTAAAATAAAATTAAAATAGTAATGATAATAATAATCATATATAAATGAGTGATGCACACTAGAGTTGCTCACCACCCACCAATAGCGATCCCAGAGCGAGTGAAAAGGAACCCTGAACCTGAAACCACAATCCTGGAAGAGCGAGCCCGAGTGATTCCCAAGAGAATCCACTGGTTTTCTGGTCAGCCCTGGTTAATGTCCTGCCCATGACAGGATATGAGATGGAATATCTCACTGGCAGAGCCAAATGCCTGTTTGAGGTTTTGTTAATTATCATGTTTCCCCTCTCCCAGTCCTTTGCACTTGCAAACTGGCAAATCACAAAGTCCTTGGACTTGCAGCAGCAACTAAAAACATCAGTATGTTACCAACATTCTTCTCGTAACAAATCTCATACTGAACCTAAAACACAGCTGTTCTGGCTACTAAGAAGGAAATTAGCTCTGTCCCAGCAAAACCAGGACATCTGTGCAATATACTGATGTCATTTCACATATATAAAATCAGAATAGTTTCACGTTTGTCCTCCATATTCTGTGATGTGATCCTGTCTCTGCACTGCTGATCCATCACAGCCACTGCAAGGGGCTGGGGTTCATCTTCCTCACTTGCCCAGCCCTATTGCCAGGGGAAAAGAGAAAATAAAAAGGCAAACAGCCCCTAGAAGAGGAACTGCATGTCCTATCACACCTGTCCAGAGAGGGAGCTGGGGAAGGGTCTGGAGCACAAGTGCGATGAGCTTCGCTTTTCAGCTCCACGCTACCTACAGGTAACTCACAGCAATAATTTCACCAAAAGCAGAGCAATGCCACCTCAAACACCACACCCTCGGTGATGTCAGCAGGGATCCAGCCCGAGGGGCACCTTGCAGCACCCATGGCTGGGGTGGGGGTGATGGACCAGCACCCGCTGTTCCACAGGCTGGATGAAGATTGATGAAGGAGAAAAGCCCTGGAGGGGTCCCCCCCACTCCTGGGAGCCCTCTGCCATGCTCAAGGACTGCAACAAATAAAAAGCTCTGTTTAAAATAACGAAATCAAGCACTTAAAGAGGGTTTTTTTAAAAAGAAAATGATAAGGAACCGCACTGTACGGGATCCATCTTCATTACGGCCCAGGTGGAATTTCTGTCTTCTGGCTTTTTTCAGTGATCCAACCCAGGCATTAATGAGAACCGTGGACAGCTCGTTAACAACATCCTTTCATCAAGCCAAGGCGCTGCCAGTGTCCTCCAGCCTCATGTCAATTTTCACCTCGGGGTCCAGCTCCCGCATCTCGTCCGGCTCCGGACAGGCTGGGCCACTCTGCCGGCACCTCCGGTGGCCCCGACCCCCGTGGGCTGCCACCCGCGCGTGACTGCACACCGGCCAGGGGCTGCTCTGGATCAGGCTCTGGGGAGAGCGGTGGTGGGGCCAAGGGTGCCCCTCCTCGTTCCCCCCTGTAATAATAATTTGGGGAGAAAAAGGGGTTTGAACACTGGGGGAAAAAAAATAAAAAATAAAAAAATTGGATTTGCTGGTTCTTAAAAATGGTGAGCAACAAAAATAGCATTATTAAAAATGTCAATTATCTGGAAATCCCAGGCTTAATGATAGGGAGAGATTAAAAGTTTTGCTGAGGTGAGTCTCCTGGAATAAAAAAAAAAACTAAATAAAGAAAAAAGAAAAAAGGGAAAAATGTAATAAAAAAAAGAGATAAAAGAAAAAAGGAAAAACAAAAAAGAGAAAAACAAAAAAAGGAAAAAAAGAAAAGAAAAGGAAAAAAGGAAAAATAAAAAATAAAAAGAAAAAAGAAAAAAGAAAAAAAGAAATGAGGAGAAAGGAAAAGGAAAAAAGAGAGAAAATAAAAAGGAAAAAAGTCAAAAAGGAGAAAAGAGAAAAGAGAAAAGAGAAAAGAGAAAAGAGAAAAGAGAAAAGAGAAAAAAGAGAAAAAAGAGAAAAGAAAAAAGAAAAAAGAAAAAGATAAGAGGAAAAAGCAAAATAGAAAAATAAAAAGAAAAAAAAAAGGAAAAAGGAAACAGAAAAAAAAGAAAAGAGCCCTGTCCCACACCTGTGTCACGGTTCCTTCCTCCACTGCTGTGTCACACAGCAAATACCAAATGTCACTGAAAACGTGCCGGGTGCTTGAGAACTGCTTAGAAAAATGGAACAGAAACTTGATGGGCCAAAGCTTTGTCACCCTGAGCAGATGAGTGATTCCTCTAGTGCCAAAGGAATCACAGAAACATGGAATCGCTTGGTTGGGAAAGAGCTTTGAGATCATCGAGTCCAACTGTACCTGTCCACTGCTGAACCAGATCCCTGAGCACCTCATCTGCCCGGCTTTTAAATCCCTCCAGGGATGGGGACTCCACCACTGCCCTGGGCAACCCCTGCCAATGCCTCAGAACCCTTGCAGCAAAGAAATTCTTCCTCACATCCCATCTCAACTGCCCTGGCCACAACTGGAGCCCATTTCCTCTTGTCCTGTCCCTTGGTCCTTGCTGGAACAGACCCACCCCCACCTCTCTGCACCCTCCTGTCAGGGACTTGGACAGAGCCAGAAGGTCTCCCCTCAGCCTCCTTTTCTCCAGGCTCAACACCCCCAGTTCCCTCAGCCGGGAACTCAGCACACTTGTGCTCCAGACCCTTCCCCAGCTCCGTTCCCTTCTCTGGACACGCTCCAGCACCTCCAGGTCCTTCTTGGAGTCAGGGGCCCAACACTGAACCCAGCACTCGAGCTGCGGCCACTCCAGTGCCCAGTGCAGGGGGAAGAGAACTTCCCTGCTCCTACTGGCCACACTGGTGCTGATCCAGGCCAGGATGCCCTTGGCCTTCTTGGCCACCTGGGCACTCTGCTGGCTCAAGTCCAACCAACACCCCCAGGTCCCTCTCTGCCCAGCAGCTCTCCCCCCACTCCTCCCCAGCCTGTTGCGCTGCCGGGGGTCGTTGCGACCCAGGTGAAGGACCCAGCACTTGGCCTGGTTGAACCTCACACAGTTGGTCACAGCCCATTGATCCAGCCTGGCCAGTTGGTTGCAGGAGAGAAGAAAATTTGGGCACACACCTAGAAACGTCCCCACCAGCACAATGAATCGTTTTTCTGTTTAAGATGCTTCCAGGATGAGCTCATCACGCTGCAAACCCCGCGTGGGTGGCAGTGACCTGTGACAGCCCGAAGCCAGGGCCCTTCTCCATGTGCTACTGACACATGGGATGGAATCGGTGGTTTCACTCCAGTCCAACCAGTGCAGCTGCATTTCTGGTCTAAATCTGCTACAGGAAATACAACAAAAAGTCCTTTACAAATATTTCTGTTGGCCCCAGACTGGCTGCAGAGCTTTTGTACGGGGAGGAAAAAAATAAAGGAAGAAGAATGAGCCACTGCAAAATTCCATTTGAGATGTGCAGACGTCCACACAGATGTGCACACGCATGGAGACACGTGCACACACGTGTAGAGATGTGCACATGTATGGAGGGATGTGCACGTGCACAATAGAATATATTATAAAAATGTATAATATACATATATATGTTCTAAATATAAATATAAATATAAATAAATATAAATATAAATAATATAAATATAAGTAAATATAATTTAGGGTTTAATTTTGGGGGGAATGGGGGGGGGCACCCGGGACCCTTCCCCTGCGCCGGGGCGCCCTCTGTCGGGCAGCGCGTGGGCAGCGCTGCCCGTCCCTGTCCATCCTTGTTCTTCCCTGCCCGTCCCTGTCCGTCCCTGCCCGTCCCTGTCCATCCCTGCCCATCCCAATCCTTCCCTGCCCATCCCTGTCCGTCCCTGTCCACCCCTGCCTATCCCTTTCCATCCCAGTCAATCCCTGCTCATCCCAGTCAATCCCTGCTCATCCCTGTTCATCCCTGTCCATCCCTGCTCATCCCAGTCCATCCCTGTCTGTCCCTGTCCATGCCTGCCCATCCCAGTCCATCCCTGCTCATCCCAGTCCATCCCTGTCCGTCCCTGTCCATCCCAATCCATCCCTGCCTGCCCCTGTCCATCCCTGCCCATCCCTGCTCATCCCTTTCCATCCCAGTCCATCCCTGCCCATCCCTGCCTGTCCGTGTCCATCCCTGCCCATCCCAGTCCATCCCTGTCCATCCCTGCCTGTCCCAGTCCATCCCTGCTCATCCCAGTCCATCCCTGTCTGTCCCTTCCCATCCCTGCCCATCCCAGTCCATCCCTGCTCATCCCAGTCCATCCCTGTCTGTCCCTGCCCATCCCAGTCCATCCCTGTCTGTCCCTGTCCATCCCTGCCCGTCCCAGTCCATCCCTGTCTGTCCCTGCCTATCCCTGCCCGTCCCAGTCCATCCCTGCCCATCCCAGTCCATCCCTGCCCATCCCAGTCCATCCCTGTCTGTCCCTTTCCATCCCTGCCCATCCCAGTCCATCCCTGCTCGTCCCAGTCCATCCCTGTCTGTCCCTGCCCATCCCTGCCCGTCCCAGTCCATCCCTGCTCATCCCTGTCCATCCCATCCCCTTCCCCCCCAACACAAACTCGGACCCAGAACACAATTTTACTAAAACATTGAATTTTTCCCTCAGAAAAGCGTTACCACCCAGGAACCCAGCGCCCCTGCTCACCCCCCCACCACACACAGCCCCACCTCGGGCAAAGCCAACGGAACGAGCCCAAAATCCCAGCCAGGCATGGAAATGTGGGAAAGGCTGGAGCTGCCGTTCGCTGCCGGGTCCTTTGGTGGGTAGCACGGGGTAGAAAGAAAGGGAAATAACAAAATACCCCCAAAGTGCACCTATGATTGATAAACACCCTGAAAGACACTTGGAACATGCAAAGCAGGGGTTTTATTGAAATAATTCCATGGTGTCAATAATGCTACAGTAACTAACACGAGAATTTCTCAGTGAGCAACGGATTTTCTAAAGAGACACTGAAGAAAATCTGATAAAGCACATTAAAAAAAATAAATCAGTATTTCCATGTTAGAATTTGTGATTCCCATCCTGAAAATTTCAATTTCTGGTGGTTTGTATTTGCAGAGACCCTGCCTGAACCACCTCAGAATTTAACTTTAATTTCTCTTGATTATTTGAATCTTTTCTACAGAGAGGTTATGGAAAAACAACCTTTGAGTAACAGAGAAATGCCAACATTTAAAAGAAAAAAAATCAAATAATAAAGAGAAATCTGTTGCTGATACAGATGGAACCATGAACAGTTTTTCAACATTTGCCCAAGAGGGCCAGGCTGGGCAAAAAAAAAAAGAGTATTTCCATGTTGGAATTTATGATTCCCACCCTGAAAATTTCAATTTCTGGTGGTTTGTACTTGCAGAGACCCTGCCTGAACCACCTCAAAATTTAACTTGAATTTCTCTTGAACAGTTGAATCCTTTCTACAGAGAAGCTACAGGAAATAAAGCTCCATATAACAGAGAACAACCAACATTTAAAAGCAAAAAATCAAATAATCAACAGAAATCTGCTGCTGATACAGATGGAACTATGAAGAGTTTTTCAACATCTGCCCAAGCAGGCCAGGCTGGGCAAAAAAGAAGAAATAAATCAGTATTTTCATGTTAGAATTTACAATTTCCATCCTGGAAATTTCAATTTCTGGTGGTTTGTATTTGCAGAGACCCTGCCTGAACCACCTCAAAATTTAACTTTAATTTCTCTTGATTATTTGAATCCTTTCTACAGAGAGGTTATGGAAAAACAACCTTTGAGTAACAGAGAAATGCCAACATTTAAAAGAAAAAATCAAATAATAAAGAGAAATCTGTTGCTGATACAGATGGAACCATGAAGAGTTTTTCAACATTTGCCCAAGAGGGCCAGGCTGGGCAAAAAAAAAGAGTATTTCCATGTTGGAATTTATGATTCCCACCCTGAAAATTTCAATTTCTGGTGGTTTGTATTTGCAGAGACCCTGCCTGAACCACCTCAAAATTTAACTTTAATTTCTCTTGAACAGTTGAATCCTTTCTACAGAGAAGCTACAGGAAATAAAGCTCCATATAACAGAGAACAACCAACATTTAAAAGCAAAAAATCAAATATTAAACACTAATCTGCTGCTGATACAGATGGAACCATGAAGAGTTTTTCAACATTTTGCCTGAGTGGGCCAGGCTGGGCAAAAAAAAAAAAGAAATAAATTAGCATTTCCATATTAGAATTTATGAGTCTCATCCTGAAAATGTCAATTTCTGGTGGTTTGTACTTGCAGAGAACTTGCTTGAACCACCTCAAAATTAAAAAGAAAATAAGAAAAAAGAAAATGAGAAAAAAGAAAATAAAAAAAGAAAATATGAAAAAAGAAAATGAGAAAAAAGAAAATGGGAAAAAAGAAAATAAGAAAAAAGCAAAAAGCTGGCGGCCCCCTTGGCGAGCCCGCTGCTTCCTCAGGGGGAAGTTTGTCCCTCACGTCTCCATGTCCATCCCACTCCCTTCTCCACGCCTTAATGGACATTAAAAATAGAACAAAGCGGGGCTGGAGGTGGGGACAGAACCAGCCCCACCCCGGCCCCCTGGACTCATTCTGCTGTACAATGTAAGAGCAAGAAGGGGCAGAGGAGCTGTCCCCCAGGACACCCCACCCCTGGCATCCAGCGGTGCCACCACACACCTCGCTTTGGGTGCTGCATTGTGTTCATGTGTCACTCCAATATTTACCATTTTTGTTGTTTTTTACCCCCCCTGAATTCTGCTGGGTGCTCTGAGAGCTCGTTGTAAGCCAAGGAGCCGCGGTTGGATGTCTCGGCCGGCGAGCATTGCTCCATCAATATGAGAACTTCTCTTTCTGGAGCTTCTCGTGTGACAAGAGCCACTCCTTCATGAGGTTTCCTCCTCCGTAGTTGCCGCTCTGCCCGCTGCTGGAAATCACCCTGTGGCACGGGATGATGATGGGGATCTGCAAAACACAGGAAAATAAGGATCATGGGGCAGTGTTGGCATCGGCTCCTGGGTCATCTGCTGTGATATGGCAACAGCCCTGAGCACGGGGTGTGAAAAACAACCCAGTACTTCAGGAAAAATAAGTGTGGATGGAAATGATGTGAGGGCTGGAGCAGCTCTGCTGTGAGGACAGGCTGAGAGAGTTGGGGCTGTTCAGCCTGGAGAAGAGAAGGCTCCAGGGAGACCTTCCAGTGGCCTCCCAGTGCCTGAAGGGGCTCCAGGAAGGCTGGGGAGGGGCTTTGGCCAAGGGCAGGGCAAGACAGAACAAGGGGTGATGGCTTGAAAGTGGCAGAGGGGAGATGGAGCTGAGATGTGAGGAAGAAATTCTTTGGTGTGAGGGTGGGGAGACCCTGTCCCAGGGTGGCCAGAGAAGCTGTGGCTGCTCCTCCCTGGAAGTGTTCTCAGCCAGGTTGGATGAGGCTTTGAGCAACCTGCTCTAGTGGAAGGTGTCCCTGCTGCTGGCAGGGGGGTTGGGACTGGATGAGCTTTAAGGTCCCTTCCAACCCAAACCAGGCTGGGATTCTATGAATTTCCCACTCCCACGAGAGAGTTTCCCCAGCCCCAGCTCTCCTCCTCCTCCTCCTCCCATCGCACCTCGACGGGCGCTGCTGAAAACTCCCACAGCAGAGCAAGGCGTTATTTATTATTTAACAGCAAGTCAATCCAAAATGGGTTGTGAATTTTTTAAACCTACAACAGGAGAGATTTAATTCACACCTCAGCAATTTAAGAACTTTTTTTCTATTTTGCTTCCTCCTGCCTTCTCCTTTGTATCATTTATAGCCAAATGTCAGGGATTCCTAGAAATCAATGCCAGAAGTTACATAACAGACTGATAATGAAGAGAAGTACATAAAAAATGTATTTTTTTTAAGGTTTTTTTTCGTTTTTTTATTACAGGTGATTATCAGAGATGAAGTACACACCATAAAAAATGCAATACATCATCTCTAATCACGCCACATGTGTCGTGGTGACTGCACAGTAATTCCATTGCAATGATAGAGCTGTGAAAACAATAACACACTAAAAAGTGCAGTTTTTGCAAATTTGGATATTTTAAGTCAAAAAAAGTGTAATTTATTTCTATAACAACACACAGACAAATGATGTACTTTACACTGACTTATTTGAATCCCATTTAACTGTTATTTCAGTACAGTTCAGCTGTGCTCAGACACAAGTCTGGGACACACAGACCCCAACGTAGCTGGAGAGCTACTGGCCAGACCTCTGTAAATTGAATTTTTTTTGGGGGGGAGGAGGGATTCTTTTGTTTTTCTTAGGTAATTTCAGTGGCTGAAATTACAAATCTCAGCCAACAGGCCAGCACATTAAACAGCAATACACGTAGGTGCTTATTGTTAATTAAGGTTTCATTAAAAAAATGCTTCTAATAGCTGCTTTATTTGGAGTTGGCAAAGCTGCAAGTGAATTATGGATCTGTGACAACTCCAGTGAGCACCAATAAAATCTTTACTCCGGTCTGCACGTGCTTTACAACTTCTTTAAAGAACTTGTTTTGGTTTTTTTGCAAGTGTTTTCCTGTTTTGGGATTTCTCCATCTTTACAATCCACGTGCACGAGTGACCGCAGGCAGATTGTCTGGAGTGACAAAGCCATAACAAGTCATAACAACACACCGTAAAATAAAGAAATCTCCAAGGTTAATGTGCAATTCTTTAAAAATATATATGGTAAATCAGTAGATTTTGATGGTAAGGCTGTAAATCTTGCTAGGGACAGGGACCAAAACCTCTTTCCAAGCCACTTCTCTGCTGTCACTTGGTGCAGAGAGACTTGAACTGGGGGGTCCCAGTCCTGGGGAATTTTGTCAGGGGAGTAAGCTGATGTTTTCTCCTGCTAAATTGTGTGAGAATATGGAAAATGTGCTCAAATGGGGATGGAAAAAAAGGACTTTATGTCCAGGTGGTGTGAGCTGGCACGCCATGCAGGGTCCTGGATAACGCCAGGACCCGTTCACAAACGCAGAGATGCCACTTCCCATCAAGCAAGAAGAGAAGGGTATGAAAGAAATCCAGCTTTTTCCACACCCAAAATTAAAGAATTTCACACTGAGTTTGCCCTCACACACGTGAGTGCCCCTGTGTCACCCTCCACAGTGTCAGATGTGGAACAGGACGTGGCACAAAGGCTGGGCCGGCACCGTAATTTAAAAATATTGAATATTGCTTCAGTTGGGCTTAATTGTGGTGACAACTTTCAGACTACTAAAATAATTAAACCTGCTAAAATTTATTAGGGCCCTGAGGATGTTTTAGAGGGAGTACTACTCCAGTCTGGAGCTTTAATGCCTCGGCTACATTTAATGTAATTTTTATCAATAACCAAGCAGCTCATAATATTATAGCTCCGCTGAAATCTTCATGCTGTGAAATCTAATTCGTCTGATACACGAATCCATCACTTCTACCTCAAACGCCAGAAAACTTCCAAACCCAGAGATTTGTCTCCAACATAAAAAATAACCATGAAGGGGCTCTGGGATCGATAACTGAGTCCCTCTGATTCGGGTCCCAGCTGCATATTTTCTCCAACTTTGCTTTTGTTCTTCTGGGTAGAGACCCACAAGGGAAAGATCTTATTTTCACTCGCAGGCTCATCAATACCTAAATCCTGGTGAACAAGTGACACTGAGAAGTTGTAATCAATAGCTCCCTGGGCAGGGTGTTTTTGTTGTTGTTGTTGTTGTTGTTGTTTTTGTTGTTGTATTTTTTTTTTCTTCTGGTCAAATGGTTCAGTGCTGCTGACAGCCCTGACACTCGGAACATGATGCTAAATCTTTATCAACAGCCATCTGGGTGAGTGGCAGAACAAGACTGGGGCGGTCATTAACGCTGGTGGCGATCTGTGAATCAACAAAACTCCTCCAGAAGGGGTTTGTGGAGGGAAAAAAATAGAAAAGAAAGGAGAAGGGGAAAAAAAAACCTCCCTGCACGAGGTTATTGATCACCTCTGAACGGCGTTTAGCAACTTCTGTCTGCGGGTGCAGGGGAGAGGGGCTCTGCTCGTTAGGGGTCTGCAATTTGAGGGAAGGGAAATCCAACTGTCCCGTTCCACTGCTGATGGGCTGGAGGCCATCAGGAACCATCGAGCTGTCAAAACCAGATCAGCCAGGTTATAACAGAAATGGCTGAAACACCAGGTTGTAACACACAGTGAGAACCACACTGAGCAAAAAATAACCTTCTGGTTTGCTCATGTCCTGGGGCTTCTGCTTGCGTGGGCAGCAGGGCAAGGGAGGAGATTCTGCCCCTCTGCTCCGCTCTCCTGACACCCCACCTGCAGTGCTGCCTCCAGTGCTGGGGCCACCAACAGCACAAGGACATGGAGCTACTGGAGCCAGCCCAGAGGAGGCCACGAGGATGATGCCAGGGCTGGAGCAGCTCTGCTGTGAGGACAGGCTGAGAGAGTTGGGGCTGTTCAGCCTGGAGAAGAGAAGGCTCCGGGGAGACCTTCCAGTGGCCTCCCAGTACCTGAAGGGGCTCCAGGAAGGTGGGGAGGAACTTTGGCCAAGGGCAGGGAGTGACAGAACAAGGGGTGATGGCTTGAAAGTGGCAGAGGGGAGATGGAGCTGAGATGTGAGGAAGAAATTCTTTGGTGTGAGGGTGGTGAGACCCTGTCCCAGGTTGGCCAGAGAAGCTGTGGCTGCTCCTCCCTGGAAGTGTTCTGGGCCAGGTTGGATGAGGCTTTGAGCAACCTGGTCTAGTGGAAGGTGTCCCTGCTGCTGGCAGAGGGGTTGGAACTGGATGAGCTTTGAGGTCCCTTCCAACCCAAACCAGTCTGTGACTCTATGATTCTCCCCCTCTTTCTTGACAGAAACAAGTCCTGCAGTGTGACCCACCAGGGTCCCAGCTCACTGCCAGCCACCAAAGAAATTAACACACAAGTCATTTTATGTCCCCTCAACATTTCAAGTCCATAATCACAATCCTCTCATAAATGCACAACTACTCCTTCCCATCTCCAACTATTAAAACCTTTTGGCTGAGTCACACCCTCCCCTTAGGACAGATCAGTATCAGCAGCAAGGAGCACGCTCAGCTGGGCTTCAGCTGAAACAATAACAAGGTCAGCAGAGAATCGAAAACCCAAGGTGTGCAGCGATGCCTGCCACTGAGGAACCGCTGAAGACGTCTTATTTAAGGCACAGAACAGTCATTGAGGATGGCCTTGGACTAATCAGCCCAACGTTCACCATTTCCCATGAGTCTCTGTGATTTCTTTCTGATCCTCCTCTCCTAGTCTAATGAGATTTTTAATTGAACTTTATGGGTTCCCTTTGAGGACCACAGACCTTGCAATGAATCCGAACCACAGTAAACTATCTGAAGTTCCTTTTCCAAAGGTGAGCCATCCCCATCACGCCCTCAGCATAAATTGAGGCAAAGATGTTGCATCTTTCAGCTGCTCCTGGCACCTCTTCCACCTTCTCATAAAGCTGAAGGTCATCCTATGAATTATGTGAAGCAACCCAACTGCAAAGGGAAACCTGTGGAATGCACGCTGCCAAAATTCAAGACCAATCTCTGATGTGTTGGTCTTTAATTTTGGTAGAAGGGAGAAACGTTCTGGTGTTTTGTGGAAAAAGGTGAGATACACAATTTTATCAACACATTTGAGGAGCACAACGACACCAGGGTTTATTTCAAACACTTCTTTCTACTGTTCTCACTAACCTCATTAAATCACGTTTGTGATTGAATCATCATGTTTATAATTTACTCCTTTAACCATAGGAAGCATCTCAAGGTGCAAACATGACTTTGCCATTTCACACAGCTTCCGGAGCAGTCGTTAATAAAAGCATTCACTTTCACGTCACACGCCCAAGAAAAGCATTCCCTAGTTTCAGCTTCTCTCCTGCCAACAGAAATCACTACCCTGCTGCTTAACACAACATCCCATTTCTGCAATAATTTGGCAGGAATTCCTCCCCAAAGCCAGGAGGGACATCCTCGGGGTGCAGGCGTGGCAGCTCTACGCGTTCTGTGCCAACGACGCGGCGGTTCGGGCGACGTCTTCAGTGTAACGAACCGTTTCCTTAGATTCAAAGCTCAATATTCCATCTGATAAACAGACTGCACGTGTGTTTGGACGTGCCCAAGCTTCATGGGTGTCTGGGAATTCTACACAGGTAGCACATGACTGTATAAACTCATCTAATGTCTAATAGGCTTCAGGTTCTGAGCTCGAGGAAGAAGCACGCCCCGATATTTCAGTGTCTATCATCAGCTTTACCAAGGAACCAGTTCATCTCAGCAGCATAAAGCCACCTTTCCTCAATACACCACATTGTACTTGACAATACAAACTATTTTAATGTGATGGAATGCTTTCCAATATAATCTGGTGTATATTAAGATAAGGCAATACAATGCAAAGCTCCAGGAAACGGTTCTCAAAGAATAACAATCGAGTGTTGTGCAAAAGGAGATGTAATTGCTATCGCCTAGAAATGTACCCAGCTTTGCCCTCAGGCTGCACTGGAGCAGCAGCATCCAAAGCAGCGGTAACAGCAGGTTGTGGTGTGAAAATTCCTGCTTTTTCCCTTGTGAGGAAGGATGAAAATAGTTCTGAAAATATACAGCAAAGCTACTGCAATCTTTATTTATTTTATTTTATTTTTTTTTAATGGGGTTCTATCTTATGATTGTTATTTCTCCATCCCATACTATGGCTGCAGTGTTTTCTGTCCCTAGCAGAAAATTTTAAAGCATATTATAGATAATAATGTATAGCTTTAGGGAAAAAGAGCTATATTAATATAATGCCATCCCAATATTTCAGAATAAAAAGCTGATGATTAAAAAAAAATCAGTGCTGTAATGAGAACCCTGCCCATTCCAAACCACATTTTTATCACTACACAGCTCCTGTAGTTAATCTGTAATTTAATGCATATTCCACATGCAAACACACACATAGTCCTTTTGTACTTCAAGAGGAGCACCTATTCACTATGTTTCCCCTATTTTCCATAAAATCTTTACATGATCCTCAGACCTATGAGCCATAATATGCAGGTTGATTTTATGAATGAGGTGAAACATAAAGATGTGGCACGGCAAGAAACCCTCATCTTTATTATTTCTATATGTAAAGCCACCGGCTCTTGTGAAAACAGATTTTCTAACCCACTTTACAACTACACATTGCAATCTCATATGTACCTTATTAAAGAGAAAATTATTGAGAAGCCTGAATGTAAAAACAACACAGGAGGTCAAAGATTACGGCCAGTAGAGCGCTGGAGAAAAGGAGAGGAATTTGGGTATGGAAAGACACATGTTGCTCATGGCAAGTGGGAATGAGGGAAAATATGTTGAAGAATGGCCAAAAAAGCCACAATAATATTAATAGAAATATATATATTTTTTTTTAAGGCAATAGCAAGGGAATGAATGTGTAAAGACCAACACAGTAGCGTTCTCTTTAGCAGCGTTTCCTTTCCTTTGCACAGGACCCATTTGGCTGCAGCACCAGTCCCACACCAACCAGTGTGATCCAGGTGCACAAACACAGCTGGAAATCTACACCTGGACAACTAAAAAGGAAAGATAATTACTGGGAAGACAGATAAAAGTATGATACCATAGTGTTTTTCTGAAAGCCACAGGACTAACCTAGAGCACTGCTCCCTTCAGTTGGTTCAAATTCCAGCAACTCACCTCTATCTAATGGAGAAATGCCATTTATGGCTGGTTTGGGAGGAAAAAATCATGTTGACAATTAGAGATTTGATACAAATATGCAGCTACACAATTAAAAATCCCTCCTCTTCCACATTTTCAGAAACATATCCATGCCAGAGAGGATGGACTGCTGTTAACACAACCAAAGCTACTCCTACCCTGTCAAAACAAGGTCGGTGGCAGGGGATAAAAGACTTCCCTCACCTAAGAATAGATAAGAAAGTTCGAGACCAACAAGATGTGTAGAGGCTGAGGAATTAAAAGCTGTGCCATGTTTCTTTTTCAAATCTAACACCATAAATGGTAGGGAATAAATCACATTAAACTGGGTTGTGCATTATGGCTGATTAAAAACACTTACTGACCTTATTACTCATGGTAGGCCAGTTTTCATAGCAGATAAATTTAATCTAATGACATTTAGCCCTGCAAAGCTCTCTAAATCCACCACCTTCCATCAACTTATTTAAAAGTTGAGGTGAACTTACAGGATTGCTTCTCATCGCTCCTCCCACCGCTCGGGCCGCTCTGTCGTTGCCCGCCAGGTTGGCTAATTGCTTGTAGGAAACGGCCTCTCCAAACTTCACATCTCTCAACAGGGTCCACAACACTTGTCTGGTGAAGGAATCTGCACAGATGAAGAAGTGAGTGTGGTTCATACACACAGCTGAAAAAAACAAGGTGAAATATTCCCCCCTATCCCCCCCCAAAAAAAACCTCAACACAAAGCAGAGGCTCAATTCTAATTTAAATTTAAACAGCCTGGATGCACTGTCCTGTTATTGTATCCTCTATTACCACACTTAAAGACATGATTATTAGGAAGAGCACTTCATGTAACTGATCACTATAAAAATGGATTTAAGGCTTTGATTTTCCTATGTTTTAATTTGCTTCAAGTACAATTATCCCGTTAACTCATACAACGTGAGGGGTTTTTTTTTTTTCCCATTAAATTGGCAGAGTATAAATTAGCATAGAGTCAAATTAAAAAGGGGAAAGAAATAACTGGCTCTACCTATTTTACAAAGCCCTGGCATCTCCAGCTAATTTCCAACTTCAGCTGGGACACGTGGAGGAAGAAGCCCTAGAGCCAGCGGGCTCGGTATTATCCTGGCTGACTGCATTTTATAGTCAAGAACCCCCCCAAGCTACTGCTCAGCATTGCAGACATTACAAAGTGTAAGGACTAGCTGTGACCTTGAAAGTATGGCACAGCCTTCATGATACAGGGCTCTGCATTAAAAAAAAGAAAAAAAAAGGAAAAAAAAGAAAAAAAAGGAAAAAAGAAAAAAAAGAAAAAAGAAAAAAGAAAAAAAAAAAAAAAGAAAAAAGAAAAAAGAAAAAAAAAGAAAAAAGAAAAAAGGAAAAAAAGAAAAAAAAGAAAAAAGGAAAAAAGAAAAAAAAAGAAAAAAAGAGAGTATCTTCCATTATTTTAATTTTAATTCACCAGCAAACTGCTTCTAAGTGTTACAACTGCTGAAATAATGAATAAGCAAATGTATTAAGACCAGCTTCCTTCTGCATCTCTGTGTTTCACCTTCCCACCCCAGGATTATTTTACAGAAGGGAAATGGATAGTTGTGTTTGGATCGTAGCTGGGTTGAACACCTATCGCTCTTCCAAGGCACTTGTCAAAACTTTGAAGATCTAACGAGTAAATAACTTAGAAAAGTGAGCTGGCAAATTAAAAAAAAAATTAAAAAAACAATTAAAAAGGCAAAGAGACCCTTTTCCCAGCTGTGAGCTTCTGTCTCCACCTTTGGCAAAGAAACAAACTGATTAAAAACATTTTCTTCCTTTAGTTGTCCCAACCGACGTCGGTTATGTTCCACAGGAACTTGGTGAAATGTGATTTTGTTCTTAAAGGAAACCCACACAGCCTTATGTGTGTGTTAAATAATAAAAATCACTTCTTAACTGAAGGGAATGATAATCACTTCATTGAAAAAAATCTGTTTAGTCTTTATTATAACATTAAGCAAATTAAACATCAGCATAATCCAGGTGATACGAGAAAAGGGTCATCAAAGAAATTAACTTTGTTGTTCATTAATTTACATGGATTAGTAGAGGGCAAAGAGATAGCAAATCTGCTCTAGTTTTTTATGATATAATTTCAAACTGTACACCATTTGTGGCAGTAGGGTGACTTTGGGGTTAATCAGACTGATTTGTCCTTTTAATTGCTTTCTATTCAAAGAAAATTCATTAGATAATGTTCTCTTCAAAATTCATGAATCAATTTAACTGAAGAAACCACATTAACAGCTTTGGGTTCATTAGCACGAGCCGTTGTGTTCCTGGCTGATTGCTGGGAGGGTTTCCTTAGGCAAACAGATTTTGTTTACTGTGATTTCTTCAGAAAGGTGGATTTCGAATCAAATTGAGACTTATTAGTTTTTTAACCTTCTTTTTAAGCCGGCAAGATTAGTGTTAACCTCGCCAGCTCACGGGTCTGGGGGAATTACTGCCTGATGTCATCCTTTAAATCAATGAAACTGCACGTCACCAGGGCCCCAGTCCTTAAAATCCCCTTTTTTTGGCCCAATTTTCGTTGGGATGGGATAGATCCTTAACTTTTTGAAACTTGTGGGAATAAGGGAAGAAGTAGGAGCAGTTGTGGGACAATGGGGCAGCCTCAGAGCCCCTGCCCCAGCAATAGCAGCACCGTGCCAAGCGATGCCCAAGTTACCCAGCACCTTTGAACCCACTTGGAGAGGGACAGAGATGATCCTGTCCCGACAAGCAGGGACAGAGATGATCCTCTCCCGACAAGGAGGGACAGAGATGATCCTCTCCCGACAAGCAGGGACAGAGATGATCCTCTCCCGACAAGCAGAGACAGAGATGATCCTGTCCCAACAAGCAGGGACAGAGATGATCCTGTCCCAACAAGCAGAGACAGAGATGATCCTCTCCCAACAAGCAGGGACAGAGATGATCCTGTCCCAACAAGCAGGGACAGAGATGATCCTCTCCCGACAAGCAGGGACAGAGATGATCCTCTCCTGACAAGGAGGGACAGAGATGATCAGCTTCCCAGAGCCACTCGGCATTTCTCATGGGACAATCGATACTGTCCCTGCACCCACATAAACCACTCCAAGTTAGAGTGCAAAAGAATGGAATATTTAGCAATCACACACATCATTTGATAAAGTTATCTGAAAACTCAATCACAGAGTCACAGAGTGGTGGGGTTGGAAGGGACCTCAGGAGATCATCCAGTCCAACCCCCCTGCCAAAGCAGGTTCCCTACACCAGGTTGCACAGGAAAGTGTCCAGGTGGGTTTGAACATCTCCAGAGATGGAGACTCCACACGCTCTCTGGGCAGCCTGGCCCAGGGCTCTGGCACCCTCACAGGGAAGAAGTTTTTCCTTCAGTTTCTCTGGAACTTCTGGTGTCCCAGTTTGTGCCCATTGCCCCTTGTCCTGTCACTGGGCACCACCGAGAAGATCCCGGCCCCATCCATTTGGCCCCCACACTTCAGATATTGACAGACATCAATCAGATCCCCTCTCAGGCTGCTCTTCTCCAGGCTGAACAGTCCCAGCTCTCTCAGCCTCTCCTCACACAGGAGATGCTCCAGCCCCTCATCATCTCTGTGGCCCTAAATGCCACCTGGAGGGAGCAAACGCATTAATTAGTTTCAGCAGCTCTACGAGACGGTGCCAAATCCTGTTATTAAACTGTCTGTGAGGGTGAGCCCTGCCCACATGAGATGCCTGAACTTGCCCCAGTTTCCAGCTCCTGCCAACGTTTTATGCCGTTAAATATCGTTAGGAAGGGCTGTAAAAGACGCACATAAAAATTAACGCCACAAATTCTCTCGTTACATGGAAAACACTTCGTGCCTCCGCGAGCTGAGGTTGCCCACGTCATTCTGAGCCAGCAGAACGGGAATGGGAATACTGGAGGTCTTCTCCTTCCTCTGCACCCACCACCAGCACCCACCATGCACATCTCCTCCAGGTGACCACCCTCTGGCCTGCTGTCTTGCCAAGGAGCATGTCTTATGGCCAACAGAGAGCAGCCAGTGTTGCCTGATGGTGTTTCTCATTTAAATGATCAAGAATTTGTCAGATTTTACAGGAAAATGCAGTAAACCTCACAGTACCCACTGGGAGCTGGAGCTGCACTGGGCAGGCAGGGATGAAGGTAGATGGGGAAGGGAGAGACCTACGAGTGAGTTGGGCTTCCAAGTCTCCACAGACCTGAGGACCCATTCCTACCTCCAGCTGCTGCATCCATGGTGGCAACCAGGGACCACAGAGGTAGTTGGGAAAGTGTCATACAATCAAAGACTGGTTTGGGTTGAAGGGACCTTTCAAGTTCATCTAGTTCAACCCCCCTGCAGTGAGCAGGGACATCTTCAACCAGATCAGGTTGCTCAGAGCCTCGTCCAACCTGACCAACCAAACAGGAGTGTATGCTGGTGAGAAATAATAAAGTAAATAAATAAAAACATAAAAAGTGTGCTGTGTCTAGAGCTGAGGTGTGCTGTCCATGATGGTCTGGTGGCATTGCCCTGTGAAGGGTGGATCCATACTGTAGATCACAGCAATGAAGCTGAGGTTCTGGTGCATTGGCAGTGGCACAGCTAAAGGAGTGATAATCCTTGAAGACACGTTGCATTTTTCCCCAACAGAGCAAACATTCTACATTCATTCCGCATTTACCTGTAGATAAATTAAGGCCAACTGTGGTTCATTTTGACTACAAAATTAGGAACCATTCAAGTAGAGATGTCATTAAGAGTTCAAAAACTTCAAAAACCAAACCAACCACAGCACTTCAGAACGTGGTTTAGTTGGCATGGTGGTGTTGGGTTAATGGTTGGACTTGATGATCTTAGAGGTCTCTTCCAACCTTAATGCTTCTGTGACTCTATGTAGCACTGACAACAGCTGAAGTTCACTGCTCCCTCCAACGTAGCATCTTTGGTGAATGTCCATCCTTGCAGCAGACCCTGCAGTGTCCATTTCTGCCCCAACACAAACCCTCTACCATCTTGTCTACTATTTTCTGAATACTGCTCTGCAGATAGCAGTTACATGAGTAAAGACTTAATGAAATTCAAAATATCAGTTCACAAATATCAGGCAGTCATATTGAAACCACTACAGTACACCAGAGCATTTGATAATTCTGGAGCCACCAACATCAGAAGGACACGGAGCTACTGGAGCCAGTGCAGAGGAGGCCACGAGGATGATGCCAGGGCTGGAGCAGCTCTGCTGTGAGGACAGGCTGAGAGAGTTGGGGCTGTTCAGCCTGGAGAAGAGAAGGCTCCAGGGAGACCTTCCAGTGGCCTCCCAGTACCTGAAGGGGCTCCAGGAAGGCTGGGGAGGGACTTTGGCCAAGGGCAGGGCAAGACAGAACAAGGGGTGATGACTTGAAAGTGGCAGAGGGGAGATGGAGCTGAGATGTGAGGAAGAAATTCTTTGGTGTGAGGGTGGTGAAACCCTGGCCCAGGTTGGCCAGAGAAGCTGTGGCTGCTCCTCCCTGGAAGTGTTCTCGGCCAGGTTGGATGAGGCTTTGAGCAACCTGGTCTAGTGGAAGGTGTCCCTGCTGCTGGCAGGGGGTTGGGACTGGATGAGCTTTAAGGTCTCTTCCAACCCAAACCAGTCTGGGGTTCTGTGATTCTGTGAATCCAATAAAATACAAACACAGCTACAATGCAAACACACACTCCATATCTGTTATTTATTTTAATCTATCTATTGTTCAGCTTGGCTCACATGACAGGGCCAAGCTCTGTTAGAACCCAATGAACAGGAGCTGCTTCTGATCTGGAGCTTAACACAGTTTTCTAGGCAGTTCCCTTCAGACCACTGGAGGGGTTGTGGGGCCAAATTCTATCCTTAGAAGCAAGGATCTCTCCTTGGGCCCCATCCAGCAGCATTTCTGCAGCTTAAACCCCCTGGACGTCAGTGGATGTTTTACTCAAGTGGTAACTGATATTCTGACCCATTTTTTGTGCAATAGCCTTGATAGCAATTTTCTACACACTTGCCAGAGCTGACTGTGATTTTAGAGCTCATGAGATGCTCAGCACCAGCCCTTTCCATCCCCTGTCCATAGCAGGTTGCAAACATCCCCAGATTCCCACTTCCAAATTCAAACCCAAGCAAAGTTTTACACAAACTAACGACTCCTGAAGCATCAGCAACTTCATCTAAACTAAATATTTGTAGCAGACTTCATGCCACCACATCCCTGAACAGGCTGGGGCTGGGTTTTGGGGTCCATGGACCAGTAAGATGGAGGAAATCACAAAGCACTTGCCAACTGCCTCTTGGGCTCCATCACAGACCATGTCATGGTCCAGCATCCCCTGCCAGGTGATTTGTGCCGCTGCCTGCAGCAGCAGTACAGTTGAATGAAGAAGCCACCTGATTATCCTCTGAGCTGTAGGTAAGACACCAAGCTGCACTTGCTACAGGAGAGGAGAACAAATGTTTTGGGTGAAGAGACAGAAAAAATACCAGTCTCTTCCCAGTCAACAAAACGTGGCAGGGAAGTCCTGCACAGCAGAGGGGATGGAGGGAAGCATGAAACCAATTCATTTTTCTCTAATACCAGTTCTATGGCGATTGACTGAATCACAGAATCACAGAATCATAGAAGCATTTGGTTGGAAAAGGCCTTTGAGATCATTGAGTCCAACTCTACCTGTCCCCGACTAACCCATGTCCCTCAGCACTGTGTCTACACGACTCTTCAATCCCTCCAGGGATGGGGACTCCACCACTGCCCTGGCCAACCCCTTCCAATGCCTCAGAACCCTTTCAGCAAAGAAATTCTTCCTCACATCCCATCTCAACTGCCCTGGCCACAACTGGAGCCCATTTCCTCTTGTCCTGTCCCTTGGTCCTTGGTTGAACAGACCCACCCCCACCTCTCTGTACCCTCCTTGCAGGGACTTGGACAGAGCCAGAAGGTCTCCCCTCAGCCTCCTTTTCTCCAGGCTCAGCACCCCCAGTTCCCTCAGCCGGGAACTCAGCACACTTGTGCTCCAGACCCTTCCCCAGCTCTGCTGCCCTTCTCTGGGCACACTCCAGAAAGGCAAAGCTCGATGAAAAAGGCTGCAAAAATGTTTAAGAAGTAGTTTCCACAAGAGTTTCTCATCATCCAAACCATTTCAGCAGACCCAGGAAGGCAATGAGCCCCCATGCCATGGCTTTCTCCATCCACATCTCTCCCACACCAAAGCCGCTGCTGCTAGAGACCCAACACCACCAAATTTTTCACAGGCACAAATATTCCAATCAAGATCCAAGCTATAAAAAGCCTCCAGCTTCCATTTCCCACATTTTAGTCACTGAGCAGATTTAAGGAAACAGGTACCGTGAAGAATTAAGGCTCTATCTGCTCATTTAAAGCATCCAGGAAGCCCGCTCGGGCTCAGCATTACTTCCCTCTCATGAATATAAATGCTCTGACAATCTCGCTCCCGTTCTTGGCGCACGGGAACACAATCCCATACCTCATCTTGCCGGGACGGATGGCGGCATTAGCCTCCAGAAATGAGCACTCTGTCTGGTGGAGGTGAGGGCGAGCGATGGGATCTCCCCAGGTAAAGCTCAGCCAGGCAGAAAAACGACCCCCGGCAGCAACATTTATATTTTACCTTTTGCTCAAGTCAATTATTTTTAGCGTTGTCTTTAAAGGGAGGGGGGAAAAAAAGCTTTAAAAAGTTAA
>OU015529.1:1678844-1713844 GCA_907165065.1 Caprimulgus europaeus
GAAAGCCAAGGAAAGGGATGGCATCTCCCACAGCCTTCAGTGGGAACCTTCCCTTCCTTGCAGAGGTTCTGCCCAACCAGCTCTGCTCCCATACAGCCAAATCACACCTCCCACCCATCCCTCCTCTTCCACCCAGTATTACAGCAGCCTGCAGCCAGAACTTCTCCTGCTCATCCCTACATGAAAATATCCAACAGTGGTTTTGTGAAGCACAAGTGTGCTGAGTTCCTGGCTGAGGGAACTGGGGGTGTTGAGCCTGGAGAAAAGGAGGCTGAGGGGAGACCTTCTGGCTCTGTCCAAGTCCCTGACAGGAGGGTGCAGAGAGGTGGGGGTGGGTCTGTTCAACCAAGGAGCAAGGGACAGGACAAGAGGAAATGGGCTCCAGTTGTGGCCAGGGCAGTTGAGATGGGATGTGAGGAAGAATTTCTTTGCTGAAAGGGTTCTGAGGCATTGGAAGGGGTTGCCCAGGGCAGTGGTGGAGTCCCCATCCCTGGAGGTGTTTAAAAGCCAGGCAGTTGAGGTGCTCAGAGACCTGGTTTAGCAGTGGACAGGTACGGTTGGACTCGATGATCTCAAAGGTCTTCCCCAACCAAGCGGTTCTGTGATTCTCTCCTGGTATCGTTCACTGCCCAGGTGAGTGATGGACAAACAGGTGGATTTCACACACTGCAACTCCCAAGCCCACAATTAAGGACAGAGAACTCAATTTACAGAACATCACTTAAGTCTTTACCCAGGTTTGTATGTACCTATGGGCAAACCTTTGCTTAACAGTAATAAAATTTCAATTACAAGATATGAAAATAGTGATCTTGATCTATTAGTTTCTACTTTGTACCAGGTGTACCTAAAACATTTTTATTCCTGACAAAAATACAGAGTGGTGAACGTTTACTCATCTGTAAGTCATGTTTTGCACTTGTGAATACACAAATGCTCCTTCTCTGGACAAGCTTAATTGCAGATTAATATATCTGGCTATATAGAAAATATATATGCACACACAAACAGCCTCTCTGCACATTTTTTTTCTTTCCCAGGTAAAGCCTTGTGTGTTTATAACCACATTAAACCACTTCTGAGATGCTGGAGGCGTTGATAAATGAGACTAAAAGACAATATTGGTGCTAGAGTCAAAGTTCTTTTGGTCCTGTTGGTATTTCTACAATACCCTACCTAAAGGTTTGGTGACCAGGTACAGGAATCTGCTCCAGGCTTGGAATCATTCTAGAAGCAAACAGATTTTTTTCTTTGTTTCAACTATGTCTCTTTTGGGAGCAGGGAAAAACTGCAAAGTATATGCAAAGTACATAAAAATAACTTTTTCATGACTAGGCTGCCCAGGGAAGTGGTGGAGTCCCCATCCCTGGAGGTATTTAAAAACTGTGTGGATGTGGTGCTTAGGGACATGGTTTAGAAGTGGACTTGGCTTGGACTTATGGTTGGACTTGATGATCTTAAAGGTCTTTTCCAACCAAATCAATTCTATGATTCTTTGACTTAATGAATACTTTTAATACACAAAAAATTTACTGTAAACCTACTATAAAGAGACCTGCAGATCAGAGTAATTAAGAAACATCAATGACTATCTAATTCACTTCAAGATCAGGTAATCTTTTCAAATTTTATCATTATTTAATGCCATACCTGTTCTGGACAGGACACAGAATAGTCCTTCCAGAAATATCCCTGGCAGTGTTCAGGGCCAGGTTGGATGAGGCTTTGAGCAACCTGGTCTAGTGGAAGGTGTCCCTGCTGCTGGCAGGGGGGTTGGGACTGGATGAACTTTAAGGTCCCTCCCAACCCAAACCCGTCTGGGATTCTATGACCTGGGCATGAAACAGGGAGGGAAGCTGGGATCCACCATCATCTCTCCTGCAGTTTTGCTGCTTCACACATAATTGCTTTTCCTCTCTAATTCCACTTAGAATTACACCGCTGAAGTGTTTTTTTTTTACCATTTCATTTTTCAACGTGGCCCTAAATATCCACTCCCAAATGACTCTGGATCAAGAAATCTGCACCCTCAGTTGCTTTGTGAAGATCATGTTACCAAAGATAACCTGCCCTAGAAAATTAATATATGAAACAAGCAATGCAAATGTGCTCCACTATGTGAACAAAGTACAAAATCTTCACTTCTTTCAAATAGGAATAGCAACTTCTTCAGATTTCTGTGAGTTTCTTTATAAATGTACAAGTTAAAAATAATATCCATTAAATTGCCTAACTGTAATAAAACATAACTATTTGCTTCCTGCATACCAATTAAGTCTGTATCAAAATACTGATTTTCTTCTTAGTTTGTATTAATTTATTATTGAATTATAAATATCTAATGCACGAAGCTAAACACTTACATAGCACTTTACAAACACTAATTCACCAATGATGCAACAGCTTTTCAAGGCACATATGAAAGAAGGAGCAATTAATGCCTAAAATTTCCTGGCTTCAACCTCAAAGTTAGAGTTTGTTTGGTTTTTTTTTTCTTTCTTATTTTTTTTAAGGAGCATTCATTTAAGCAGTCAGCAAAACAACTCTGAAGACATAAAGTGTGATTTCATGGAGTCACTGAGCCTCTTGACTGATAACAGTGCCATCATACACAGCTCCCAGCTACAGGAACTGCAATTTGAATTCCTGAGATTCACATTATTTAAAGACTTACTGGAAGCAAACAGAGGAGAAGTCCTATCAGTGACCTTTGATGGTTTATCAAACTAGAGTCTTCTAAATTAAGAGGCAGCTGGCCACCTGTAATGAGAGGAAAGGCTGCAAGAGGGTGAGGGGGATGCAGGTGATTTGGGGTGAGAGAAGCACGTGGGGTTGGGTTGATAAGCCAGGTGGGGGTGGGTCTGTTCAACCAAGGACCAAGGGACAGGACAAGAGGAAATGGGCTCCAGTTGTGCCCAGGGCAGTTGAGATGGGATGTGAGGAAGAATTTCTTTGCTGAAAGGGTTGTGAGGCATTGGAAGGGGTTGCCCAGGGCAGTGGTGGAGTCCCCATCCCTGGAGGGATTGAAGAGTCGTGTAGACACAGTGCTGAGGGCCATGGGTCAGTGGGGACTGGGCAGTGTTGGGTCAATGGTTGGACACGATGAGCTTCAAGGGCTTTTCCAATCCAGGCAGTTCTGGGATTCTGGGATTGTTTTACATCAATCTGCAATAGCAGGAAAACACAACTCACACTTCCCAACCTGCCCCAAACCAGCGGCTGCTTCCTCATCCCGGGCCCCTCTGCCAAACCCAATGAAATCAGCGCCGGCACAAACGTGTTGAGACAACATGAAGGGTTCACACCAAGCTGAAAGCAAGGAGGAAATTTGACTTTCAGATTGACAAGCGAGGAGTGCACAGATATTCCTGTCTCTGCAACAAAGAAGACGTCGGCGTTACTTCCCCACTGAGAAGTTGTGTGTGAATCCTTAACAAACCCGGCTCGCAGAGACACCGCAATCCTCCCCTTAAAGGATGGGCAGAGTTAAGGTCAGAGCACCCTCAATCTGAATTTCAGATCTTGACTTTTGTTGGCTTTACTTTTTCTCTTTTTTTTTTTTTTGCATTAAATATGAATGATGTTCACAGAAACATGTGGAAGATTAATTATAGGGAAATACACATAATTTTATGGCTTGCCTGAAAACGTACGGCTTCAGTCAGTGTACAGCCACGTAACGACAATCATGAGCTCCCAGCAAAGTGCTAAAATATAAAAGGCCAAGTTCATTCATGTATGGGTCCAAGCTGCAGCACTATAAAGTACATCAAAAGGTGTTAATGGTTTCAATATTTATCTGCTGCAGGGAAGCACTCTAAAAAGAAGACAGAAAAAAAAAAAAAATTCTGCTAATGGCTGTGTCTCTCCATTAAAATGAAAAGCTTAATGCATCTTATAATCAGAGGACAATTTGCAAATCATTAAGAGAAATGTAAAATTCCATTAAAATACAAATCAAGAGTCCCTCACTGGACTAATAATCTTTTTGATATTATTTTGCATTTCACTATTTCTGTTCCCAATATCCAGGCACCACAAATGATCAGTTCTTGAACATGCTATTTACCACAGCCTACTTCTTTAACGAGAGACTGAGAGAAGTATAATCTGCTATTCAGAGCAGGTACTAATGAAGAATTCCATATATTCTGAAATTTAATTAAAACCCCAAAGATTTCAAATTAGATGCAATTTGAAATGCCTGGGGCAGAAATACATGCACTTGCGTGGCAAGGGTATCACGCTGAAAGTTGATACCGTAATTGGTCTTGATGTATTTTTGTGTTGCCAGGCTGAAGCACAGAACTCATAACCATATAAAAATTCTCTGTAGATTACCTGCTCATTGAAAATGCCATCACTCAGGTAGTTCTCTACTAAATTACCATGCTACTAAAATGCACAAAGTGATTCGAAGAGAAGAGTGGCACAGCTGGTCGACGCTGCCAATGAGTTATGCATGCGTCGACGCTGCCTTTTTTCTTAGTAAAATATGCTCAGTTGAATATTAAAATATAATTGGCATTCAACCTAAGTAGCTTAAACCATTTTGTTATCTTCTTTTAAACCGATTTGGCTCCTCCACAGTTATTTTCAAGGATGCGATTCACAAACTAATGACACCATCGCATTCAGCTAGATTTGTACTCTTTCACGTTTGTCATAAACAGGAACAATTTCTACAGCCTTCTAGGGATGTCCTTTAAAACTGGCTCCTCTTGAACATCAAAGGCCCAATTCATGGGGAAAAAAAGAAAGAAAGAAAGAAAGAAGAAAAAAAGAAAAAAAAAAAAGAGTATGCCATTTATGTTGGTTCTTGCATGTTTTATTCTGAGAAGAGTGCAGGATGTAAATTTCTAGTGAAAAGTATGTTTTTGCCATTAAGCAAGTGCTTGTTTTGCCCAGAATATACTGGTCAGCTCTCACAATGACAAACTCCAAAAGGAGATATGGCAAAACATCTGGGAAATAGGTCAGAAAGGACCATCCTTAGGTCGAGCAGCAGCAAAGTATTGATACAAGGAAATGGCTTCTCCTCAGATGAATTTATCTATATGCCCCTACCATATAGGTTGTCCAAAATGCCACTATATTTTTATTTCCTGGAAAAAAAATAGCAATGGTATTTAGAAACAAGGTGCTCGCCACAGTAATGACCTCTGGAACACCAAACAGGTTAAATGAATGTGAGTATTGATGATATTTCCCATCGATAAGGGGATTTAAGTAAACTTGGCTGAATGTTCATTAATAAAATAGGTGTGGGAGGCTATATTTATAAAATCCTCTCCTTTTATCTTGATTATATAGGTTTTCATTAAGTAGGGGTGCAAAGGTTACACTGGGCTGCATGTGTGGCGAGCAAGCAAACAAATCAAAGGAAAAAATGAATTAAATTGAACTTATTCCTCGCAGGTCTGCAGTGCCAGCAGGTTGCTAAGGTCTGGGGTGAAGATGTTGTCCACATGACTCCAGATACAAGAAGTCTTTTTCCCACCTTGGTATTTCTTTTATTCCACCTTCAATTCTTACCTTTTTATCTAAATGTCATATACAAGCAGCAATGTCAAAAGTTACCAGGTTGGTCAAAATATTTCTTATATTGTGATCAACATATTCCTTTTATTCCAGGGAGGGAGGAAGGATCTGATTTTGAACACGCTGGCTTTATAAAGAAGTGTCCCCTGCATGTGGCTTTTACAGCTGCAGATTACAGTGAAACCATCTTGACCTTGGTCCAACTGGGATGTCTTGGTTATGGAAAGATAGAGGTGAGCTCCTAATGACCTCAGAGCTTTCTGCTGGAGGAAGTCCTGGAAACTTCTTGATAAAAAGGGGAGACTGTGCACCATCAGAGAGGACCGTGCTACCTTGCTCAGAGCAAGCTGAGCAGCAAAGGGAGGGCAGATACTGCACTTCCATCCTCTCCCACGCCACCACGGCCATCTCAAACGCAGGGTCAGTGAATTCATGCCAAAAAGACACCAAGCACAAACCTTTCCCTCTGGAAACAAAGCCTGGTTTTGGAGTAATTTCAATATCCATGCAAAAATAATATCCACTATATCTGCAGCTATTTCAGAGTCACCACGACTTGCTCCAATATCCCCAATTTCTCTGAGAGCAAGTAAATTTTTGCCATCATACAATAATAGGTGAACATCAGCTGTGGATCTTCAACCTCTTCTCACCTAAAAAAGGAACTATTTCGATGATGCTCCTTTACTGACTGTTCCCTGTTTGTAATGAATGACAAGAATATGGACTGAAAAGGATTATCCTACTGAAAATACAGTGCATTTAAAAAAATAACACCTTTTCACTATACCTTCCCCATGCCAGGACACACACACTGCTCTCCCCATACTTAGGCTCCTCCCAAGGTCCTAACACAGGCCATGGTTACTCTGCAAAGCTCCACCAAACACCTATGGACCACAAGAAGTGACATTTGCTCTGCCATCCCCAGAACTGGTGCATCCATAGAGTTGTAGAGGTTGGAAAAGCCCTTTAAGATCATCGAGTCCAACCATAAACCCAACACTACCAATCCCACCTCTAAACCATGTCCCTGAGCACCTCATCTACCCATCTGTTAAATCCCACCAGGAATGGTGACTCCACCACCTCCCTGGGCGTCCCAACTGCTCTGCCTAAATCCCTTCACTTCCCTTTCAGCTTCCCCTGAAAACGATGGGAATTTTGTGCTGAATTCAATAGGAATTGGGTGAGAAATTTCATAACTATTTCTGTATTACCAAAATACATTTGTACTGATTTTTGGTTGGGTTTTTTTTAGTTTTGTTTTTAAATACAAATAGTTGATAGAAAACGATGGGTCAACAAGGCTGGAAAAATAGAATTTGAGATGTAAAAGTAACTGGGCTGGTTTTGGGTTTTGTTGTTTTCATTTTTGAAGGTTGGAGAGGATTGATTTGTGTTTGAAGAAAATTGTAGGAAAGTATTGGATTGTAAAAATCCATTAAATGTCTAGCAAAACAGTGACTCTCTGCTTATCAAAACTATTCTCACATGAAATGGTAATAAAAGAAGGTGCCAGTCTCTGGAATTTGAATTTTGTGCTGGCAGACAGAAATATGAAAGCCTGTCATCTCTCTGCACTTGAATCTGCCACGTCCAGAGATGTGAAGTACGAACGTTTCCGAGCAGATTATTTCATATGACTTTAAACTAACATTTTCTAAAAGCCTAAATAGAAATGTATTTGCATGTCTGATGAAGCTGCAGGAATGAAAATGGGAAAGTCAGAAATATTTCTCAACTTTTTCTTTTTTTTTTTTGTTTCTTTAGGGAATGGAATCTCTAGAACAAAATTAAGAGAATTTCACAAATTGCAGCATAAAGAAATGACAAGAATGACATTTTGCATTTCTCTAGGAAAGGGCAAGCCTTGCTTCCTCCTCCATTCTGCACCATATAACCTGGATTTATACTGTCCCAGTCTAATTTAATGAATTTTCCATTTTTACTGGAAATAAAGTAAATATGGAGAGATGATACTGGGACATGTTGGCTCCTTTCCCGTTGGGGTGGGTTTTAAATATGGCAATCGAGGAAGTGGCATCCTGTAGCCCAAGCCTTGGTCATTGCATTGTTCTCACTGCACTGGTGAGAGGTAGGGCTGTCAACTCCACCACAGCTCCCACTCAAAACAAATTTATTTTATATATAAATAGAAAATAAATAATTTTTATATAAATAGAAAATAAATTATTTTCTATATAGATATAAAATAAATATAACTATATTTATATATATATAATATAAATGAATATATATTTATATATATATACTTTTATATATATACACACACATATCTAAAACAAAGGAAGAAAATCACAGGAATTAGTCCTTGATGCAATATCTGGTATTTATAGTCTCAACTTTATGACACTTGAGAAAAAAATTCACCACAGGACTGACTAAATTCGTTGCCCCTGATCACGTGTGTCCCCTCAGTATGAAAATGCCTCCTCAGAAAAGTTTCAGACAAACCCAAACCCACTCCCCTTGCTTTAGCAGCCTATTTGGCTGCAGATCAACCTTGTAAGCTCCAGCCAGACAGCATATTTCCAGATATCATAGATGGATTTATCTTTATGTTAGAAAAGTCATTTAAGAGTTAACTATAAATTACTTTAAAAGGGCAAATAAAGTTACAAGTCATACACAGGACTGAGGAGAACTGGAACTACACAGGACTCAGACACATCCCTGTGTCTCTGTAGATGGGTCTCATACCCACAGGCCATCACTTTGAGAATTACAAGTTAATAAAGACAGTAAAATTGTGAAGATATTATTCACTTTAGTATTTACTGTCTTGCTAAGACCTTGCAAACATCATTCCAGGAGTGAGCAGAAAACTCTTAATTTTAAGACAAACTCCAAATTCTTATAGTTACTTTTTCTATTGATGACCTGAGGTACCTACAGCTCAATGAAATCATTCATAGGACACACTCACCCTTTCCATTTCTCACCTGCTCCCACCCTTCACTCCCATCTTCTCCTGTCCTCCTCAAGGCTGCCAACCACCCAGACACACCCTGGTGTACTTTTTCGTTGTATAAAACGAAGCCACTCAGTGAGCTCAGGACCAACCAGGACACCTGACATCCCTGAGTGTCCTCCACCTACTCCTACTGGTTTGATCAGGTTTTTTTCACACCTTCTCCACTTTAAGCCTCAGCTTCTGCAGCTCCTGAAAAGAAGTTTACTAATTCTAATGTTTTAAAGGATGACATTTTTACCAGCCCTATCTTTGCCATGGACTGTGAGGACAGAGTTACTATCCTCCCACCCATAAACTGGCACCTCAAGCTTCAAACTTCCTGGCTTTACTAGGCAGTATCTCAATAAAGTAAATGATTTTTATTATTATTATTATTTTTAAATCAAGAGAAAAGAGATCTGTATTCATTCTGATACTATAAATTCTTTCTTAATTTAAATAATCCTTATGTATTGAAAAGCTCTTTGGCTAAATGGTACGTGAGAAAAATGTACTCTTAGGATCCACTGTGCACTGTGAGCTGGGTCAGCAGCACAGTCATTAAAACCATTTATTTTAAATGTAAACATGCAAGGGGTGTTGAATTTGCCATCTCAGAAGTAAGCAAATTAACAGCCCCACAATCTTGAGAAAACTTGGGATTTGAGCATTTCAACCACAAAAAAAAGGGGAAAAAAACCCCCAAAACAAAACACTTTGGCCTTTGCTGAGCTGCAGCCAGAATGCACAAAATCTACTTTTTTTTCTTAATTTACTGCAGATTTTTTTTTTTAATAGTTTAGAACACGCAAAACCAGTTAAAGAAGAGGTGCTACTGTGTGCCCCTGGCAGGAAGGTGAAGGAGTAATCAAGGTGAAATCCATGGAAGGGTTTTCTCTATAGGCACATTCTAGAGGGAGAGATCCAACTCCTGCCGTGGACCTCAGGATGGAAGGACGCGTGTGCAGGATGGGAACGAAGGACAAGCCCAACTCCACAGAGGTGCCACCAGAAAGCAGATAGTTCCTTCAGCCCAGAACTGGTACTTTACAGTGTGCTTTGCCAGGGACTATGCCAGGCTCACTTGGTCTACGTTGCTCTGGTTTGAGTTTCTGAAGGAGAAGGCTCCCAGGAAATCACAAGGTAATTATTGATTACAAGCCTGGGTACAGAGCAAAGTCATCTTGAAGGGAGAATGGAGGTACCACCAGTTTCTTTGAAGACTCTCTGCTGCCATTATGTATGAGGTGTTTCATCAATATCCCTTCTTGGCTGAATAACATACATGATGCATGGGAAATTTCAGCTCCTAATCTGGCTGGCACAGCTCACCTCTCTGGTCTCCATCCTCAACTTGTTCCTCCTCCATCTTCATGCACAGCTTTGGTTTGCAAGGTGACACAGATAACACCACGTGCAGACCTAGAGACCTCCTCCCTCAAACTGACATGGTAATTCAGAGCTTATTTGAAGAAACACGGGGATTGAATGATGCAATCATTTAGGCTGGAAAAGATCTATTAGATCATTAAGTTCAACTGTAGAGCTAACACTGACGAGTCCACCACTAAACCACGGTGCTAAGCACCACATCTACATGGCTTTTCAACCCCTCCAGGGATGGGGACTCCACCACCTCCCTGGGCAACCCCTTCCAATGCCTCAGAACCCTTTCAGCAAAGAAATTCTTCCTCACATCCCATCTCAACTGCCCTGGCCACAACTGGAGCCCATTTCCTCTTGCCCTGTCCCTTGGTCCTTGGTTGAACAGACCCACCCCCACCTCTCTCCACCCTCCTTGCAGGGAGTTGGACAGAGCCAGGTCTCCCCTCAGCCTCCTTTTCTCCAGACTCGAGTGAAGAACTCTGCAAAGGCTCTGCAAAGCTGAAGGACTTCATCCGGTGAGGACAGCGGCATGGCACGGCGTGGCACGCACAGAGCAGAGCCCCAGGGCTGCTGCTCGTCACAGGGCACACAAACTCTTGTGTGTCTCCAATTTCCTCTGCTCTTGTTGCTCTAATGAGCCATCTGGTCTGCAAGCACAGCACCGTTCCTCGCCGCGATGCTCTCTGCAACCGCAGCCACCACGGTTCCAAAGCACAAATCAAAGGGAAGTCAGGAAATTCAGAACTGGCCAATTTCACGTTGCTTTTTTCCATTTCACAGACCCACAAATGAAGCAATTCCTGCACAGGCTTCCAAACAATCACAGGCTCCATTTTTCTTCTTCATCTATAAAGGGCACTAATGACCACGATACATTAAGAGCAATTAATCACTTTCCATTATAAACCTTCAACGATTTTTTTCAAGGCATAACACCTTGAAGTCATCTGCAGAGAAGTGGGAAAAACCTCTTTTTCTTTGTTCAATAAAACACCATATTGACCACTGGCCATGACACAAATTGGTGAAAATTCCAGATTTCATGTACATTTAAAAAAAAACCAAACCAAAACCAAACCAAAAACTGGAGAGCCAGAAAGCCACCAACTCCTGGAGGTGTTGAGAAACCAGCTTCAAACTTCTCCTGCCAGCCTCACGCTGTGCTACAGCACCAGATTCCAACTTTACCACTGATGAGTAACCAGGAGGAATGGTTAATTCTGTATTTAGAGTGCTTTTAAACGTTTCTCCCTTTGAATAGTAATTTAGAAAATTAAAGGCACTTTAGAAAATTTAAGACACAAGATGAGCCACTGAAACAGGAAATGTCAGAACTCAGCTCGCCTTTGCCTTGCTCAGGCATAAGCACTTGGCAATCAAATCAAATAGCAGCATGACATCATTATTATTATTATTATTATTATTATTATTATTATTATTATTATTATTATTATTATTATTATTATTATTATTTTACTGTCAGTGCAGGGGTCACTGGAAGGTGCTCGCTGTTCAAAGGGGCACTGGTGTCTTGCTTCCCTATGAATCCCAGACTGGTTTGGGTTGGAAGGGACCTTAAAGCTCATCCAGTCCCAACCCCCCTGCCAGCAGCAGGGACACCTTCCACTAGACCAGGTTGCTCAAAGCCTCATCCCACCTGGCCGAGAACACTTCCAGGGAGGAGCAGCCACAGCTTCTCTGGCCAACCTGGGCCAGGTTCTCACCACCCTCACAGACAAGAATTTCTTCCTCACATCTCAGCTCCATCTCCCCTCTGCCAGTTTCAAGCCATCACCCCCTGTTCTGTCACTCCCTGTCCTTGGCCAAAGTCCCTCCCCAGCCTTCCTGGAGCCCCTGCAGGTACTGGGAGGCCACTGAAGGTCTCCCTGGAGCCTTCTCTTCTCCAGGCTGAACAGCCCCAACTCTCTCAGCCTGTCCTCACAGCAGAGCTGCTCCAGCCCTGGCATCATCCTCGTGGCCTCCTCTGAACTGGCTCCAGTAGCTCCATGTCCTTGTGCTGTTGGTGGCCCCAGCACTGGAGGCAGCACTGCAGGTGGGGTCTCAGGAGAGTGGAGCAGAGGGGCAGAATCCCCTCCCTGTCCCTGCTGCCCACGCTGCTCTGGGTGCAGCCCAGGACACAGGGCTGAGCCCAGAAAAGCAAAGCCTTCAGCTCCATGTTTTTCAGGTGGTCACCATCGATGCTCTTCCATTCATCCCTGCCATGCTGGAGGCCAGGAGGTGGCTGAGCTCAGGTTTAGAGGTGGGATTGGCAATGTTGGGTTTATGGTTGGACTCGATGATCTTAAAGGGCTTTTCCAACTTCTACGACTCTATGGATGCGCCAGTTCTGGGGATGGCAGAGCAAATGTCACTTCTTGTGGTCCATAGGTATTTGGTGGAGCTTTGCAGAGTAACCACCACCACCAGCCCCACCACTCTGAGCAGCTCCAGGTGCTCACTGCCCCAGCACTGGAGCGATGGCTTCCTGCAGCCTTCAAGACACCTTCCCTTCCTGAATTCCCAAATCTCTCTGGTTTTGTTACCTCAAAGTTGGTTGTCACTGTTTTCCTCTCCACAAGGAACTGTCTCAACAGTTGGCATAAAAGTAGCTGCAGAAATTTGACCATGAATTGAGAAATGCTTCATCCAAAAGGCAATTCACACTTTCTTTGTTCAATGAGGAACCTCTTTAATGTGTTTGACATGTGATAAGCAAAACCCTCACTGTCTTCAGACGGTGCTACCACAGGAAAAAAAATAAAGCCCAAGCACTGATTAAGAGAGAAAATATCCAATAATGAGTCTTTATCACAAAAGCACTTGATGATGGAACTCAAATCACCTAATATCAAAGAACCACAGTAGAGGAGGTCGTAATTACAGGGAATAGGACAAAAGAGGGGCCAAAGGTTTGAAGGATTCCCTGGAAGAGCTGCTGATGAACAGAGACACGTAAGGAAATCAGAGTGATGAGAAGAAGCCTCCCCGCCTTTGGATCCTCCTGCTCTCACTTGTGTTTATTCTGCATGTTTAAGTGCCTGGAGAAATGAGTAGGCACTTTCAAATGTAAATGTAAAAAAGTAAATAAATAGAAAATTCCTAATTTAGCAGCACTGCAGTTCTGACTTACAGATAGATTGAAATGTACAAGGTAATCCATTGCAGTGTGGTTTTTAACTTGCCTTTTAAAAAGAATTTAAAATAAAATTTTTAAAATAACTATATCATTATTAAAAATAATTTTTAAATAATTATATAATTATTTTAAAATAATTTTAAAATAACTTTTAAAAATAATTCCTTCAAATTTTTGACATGTATTTCCACATTCCTTCCAATATCAATTTTTTTCTCTTTTATGAGAGAACTACTAGGAGAAAGCAGCAGTAGAACAAAAACGCTATCACATCAGTGTGATTTGCACCAATTAATTCTTCGTTAGCGTTTCCATTACGTAGGTGCCTCCCCCCTGTAAAACACCCACACCTGGTCGCAGCCCCAGAACAATAACTGAGCTCAATTAGGAAAGCCTGGAGCTGCAGATGTTGGAAGGAGCAAAGCCAGGGCAGCCCCACCCCCCAGCACTGCACCTGCGGTACAGAAGGTCAAACCTCATGAGGACCACAGCTGCCCAGTGTGGAGCACGTGGGACCACCAGCCACATCCTTCAGAGAGCCAGGGGTGCTGCACAGAGACCTGGCAGTGATCCCCTGGCCACAGCATCCCAGAATGGCCTGGACTGGAAAAGCCCTTTGAGATCATCGAGTCCAGCCATGAACCTAGCACTGACCAGTCCCCACTGACCCATGTCCCTCAGCACTGTGTCTACACGACTCTTCAATCCCTCCAGGGATGGGGACTCCACCACTGCCCTGGGCAACCCCTTCCAATGCCTCAGAACCCTTTCAGCAAAGAAATTCTTCCTCACATCCCATCTCAGCTGCCCTGGCCACAACTGGAGCCCATTTCCTCTTCTCCTGTCCCTTGTTCTGTGCAGCCTCACCAGTGCCCAGCACAGGGGGAAGAGAACTTCCCTGGTCCTACTGGCCACACCAGTGCTGATCCAGGCCAGGATGCCCTTGGCCTTCTTGGCCACCTGGACACTCTGCTGAGTTGTGTTCAACCAACACCCCCAGGGCCCTCTCTGCCCAGCAGCTTCCCCACATCCTGTCCCATCCCCTCAAGCACCTCTTGGTTGGGTTTTGCACTTGGATGGTGCTGGAGAGCTTTCCTTCCACCCCCCAAAAAATCAGAAGGCAATGACTGCTTCCCCTTGAGGAAATCCTATGGATAAATGTACTTATTTTTCACTTTTAAATGATTTTCATTCTCTGCCAGCATTGCCAGCCCAGGAACGCTGCTGCCCAGGGAAGGACCAACCAACTCTGACCACAAGTCAAGGACTGCTCAGGGCCAAACCCCACCACAGGAGCTAAAACAACACCAGCATTCGACCAAAAAAAAAATCATTAGCCAAGCTAAAAAGAATTCAGTAGCTAATTTAGGATAATTAACAAAAGTCAAGGCGTTACTTTAAATGTTTTATCATCTTCTGGTGGATAATCTGGGAAGCAGAATTCTCCTGATGTTATTGAAAGATGGAAAGAACAGCAGCAGTAACTGAATCCCATCCAGCTTTGCCCATTCTTGTTCACCCCAACCCTATGGTTTTCACAACACAGGTCTTCATTTCATCCCAGCTAATAAAAGAGTCCTCAGATAATAACTGAATCACCTAGAAGGTCGCACTTCACCAGCATTTTAGCCATTCTGACATCAGAGCATCATTAGTGCTTCTTCTCCCACATGTTAATTGGATGCTTTCACTAGAACTCCAAAATGGACATTTTTAGCAGTTGATAAAAATGATGTTTGTATAAAAATTAGAGGGAGACAGTGCCACACAGAACTCAGGTTCATAAAACCCACCCTGCCACTTGACTGTGACACGTGCTGCTCTGAGGAAGCTTCGTAAGGCAGAAGAATTAGTGCAGAAATTAGTGTTAAAACAAAGGAACAAAGGAACAAAGCCCCGAATTTCAGACTCCCACCTTCCCAAAGCACCAGCCTGGTTATCTGCAGAGGGCTCTGCCCAACCACCACCTTCCAGTGTGTTGGGCTACTTGCAGCTGCCATTGGCTAATTAAGAGTAAGAAAGTGTAAGAGCAAGAAGAAACCTTCTATTTATAGGAATGTGAATAAAACCAGCAATTAAAAGCAGACACAGCTGAGCTCTTGTAGACACTACTTGCAAAGAGGCACTGGTCAAAACTTTCCACCAGTAAAACCAGCTGCTGTTTTACACAGGTACCAACATACAGTCCTGATGCCTTGAAATACAAATGTATAAACCCATATTTAAAAGGTGTCTATCACCTGTCTACCACAAAAAAAAGAAGTACGTATATTTTAGAGTGTATAAAAAAAACAGTGCTATTTTATTCCACCTAAGGTAGAGAACACCAGCCCATTTTTGGTGCTACATTACTATGGAATATGATGCAATTAAAAAATAGATCTATTAAACTGAAGATGGCATTCACTGGGAAATGATGATGTTCATGGACAGAGCAGAAGGCACTGCAAAAAGCAGACTTCTGAGATTTCTGATTTATGTTTTTTTTAATAATGAGATCTATTTCATTTCAAGTGTTCACCTCTGTTAGGAGGTGTTTCACCTCTCAGAGGTGTTTCACCTCTGTTAGGAGGTCCTCAGGAAATGCCAGTAAATGGAGAAAGGTAAGGAGAAACTTTTTTCAGGTCTTGTTTTTATGAATACCAGAACTACCTGGTAACAATACTTATCAAGGTTTATCAATATCTAAAGGGTGGGTGTTGAGAGGATGGGGCCAGACTCTTCTCAGTGGTGCCCAGTGATGGGACAAGGGGCAATGGGCACAAACTGGGACACCAGAAGTTCCAGACAAACTTAAGGAAAAACTTCTTTCCTGTGAGGGTGCCAGAGCCCTGGGACAGGCTGCCCAGAGAGGGTGTGGAGTCTCCATCTCTGGAGATGTTCAAACCCACCTGGACACTTTCCTGTGCAACCTGGTGTAGAGACCCTGCTTTGGCAGGGGGGCTGGACTGGATGATCTCCTGAGGTTGGAGCTCCCTTCCAACCCCACCATTCTGGGATTCTGTGAATACTTGTTCTCTGCTTAAGAAAATAAAACTATTATCTATAATAACTTTGAGGAATAAGAACATAGCTACCTTATGCAACCTATCACCAATGGCTTCCACAGCACATGTCTATTGGCGTGGACATGTCTAAGCTTCAACCCTCCTTTTGCTGGCAAAAACCTCATTTGAGTGAACTAAGAACCTTACTGAAAAGCTTACTGCCCTGCAGATGGGTTCACACTCAAACCTTTCAGCCAACAACTGGCAGGAGTTGAACCACATCACTGTTATTGCCATCGCCCAAGAGTTAGGGAGACAGGAGCCAGCACCACCCTGGCTGATGGGAGCAGGGGAGGGGATGGGCAACCCGTGGCACTGACCTCGTTGGAGCAGTGGGTGGTGGAAAGCTGGCAGGGGAAGGCTTGTTGTCCTCTCTGGCTCGCAGAAGTAGGCCTGGAGCCAAGCCACGCACTGCTTCAGTGGCTCCGTCATCTCCTCCGCGCCTTCGCACACCGCGCAAGCGGCCGAGGACTCTGCCCTGCTGCGAGAGAGAATGAGAAACATGATAAAAATTAATATTCAGATTCGCTACATTAGTGGAAAAATACATAATTTCAGAAGCAGCCAGTTGAGAGACGGAGTCCATTTTTTTCTGCTCTGACAAAAGTAAAAAGATTCATAAGAGCAACAACAAAATTGTCTCCTCATCACCTCTAGAAACACGATGGTGACACAAGGTTGCTTACACCTGTAAGAAAAACTAAATCATAAAAGATTTGTGAAGGGGAAATGCTGAGCATGAGTAGGAAAGGTCAGGGAGCAGGAAAACCACACAAGTCCACGTGGGCTTAGATCGGATGTGAGGAAGAATTTCTTTGCTGAAGCTAGTGTCACTGTAAAAACAAACGTCTGGGGGTGTTGAGCCTGGAGAAAAGGAGGCTGAGGGGAGACCTTCTGGCTCTGTCCAAGTCCCTTGGAGGAGGGTGGGGAGAGGTGGGGGTGGGTCAACCAAGGACCAAGGGACAGGACAAGAGGAAATGGGCTCCAGTTGTGCCCAGGGCAGTTGAGATGGGATGTGAGGAAGAATTTCTCTGCTGAAAGGGTTCTGAGGCATTGGAAGGGGTTGCCCAGGGCAGTGGTGGAGTCCCCATCCCTGGAGGGATTGAAGAGTTATGTAGACACATTGCTGAGGGACATGGGTCAGTGGGGACTGGTCAGTGTTGGGTTCATGATGGGACTCCATGATCCCAAAGGGCTTTTCCCAATCTAGGGAATTCTAGGATTCTGTTCTGTGTCCTCATGCCTGCAGGTGGATGGAGGCTCCTCCTCCATGTCCCCCAAGGGCAGAGTCCTGTGTCTCCAGGGACCATCCCTGGGGAAAAGAAGGAAAGGAAACGACTTTCTGTGGAGCCTTGGCCTTCCTCTGCCCCGTTTCCTTCCGGCGACGGTGGCAGGTTTCTGCTTTTCTCCACTGATTGAATTGGAAGGAAGCAATTGAGAATTCATTTGATTTTCAACAGCAGCTCCTGCTCGCAGGACACTGAAGAGCAAAGCAAGTGAACAGAAAGCACCTGCAAACAACAAGGTACCTCTGCCCTGGATACTTCTGTCTTCTTCTCCTCTGGAAATGCACAGTGTGTACGAGAGCAATGAAAATGTGAGCCCTGGATTTGCAGATCCCCAGCCCTGCCTCCCAACCCGAATGCTTTCGGTGAGGCCAAGCAGTATTGGGGAAGGGGTGCTGCTGCTCTGCTGGTGCTTTACAAGACTGTGGTGAAGTGGATGTCTCTCAGAACTGCAGAGACCAGTTCCAGGGCACCGATAAAGCAACAGAGCCCATTAGCAATGCACCCAAGAGAAATGATGGGAAGATCGATAAGGAGACAACATTAAGGGTGATGGCCAAAACAGCAAGTCCTGCCAGCAATCTTCTAACATCTAGAACCTTCAGCACCACTGATGAGCCACCCTAAGGTTTTCTGATTATTACAGCTTTTTTTTTTTTGCTTTTTTTTTTCTTTTTTCTCCAGCTGGAAATACAGTCAGACCACAGAATAAGAAGTTCTTCAATAGTGTGCAGCTACAACTCAACAGCATGGTCTTCTGGTGAGGGGTTGGATGTGTCACAAAGTGGGAGAAAAGAGAAAATTGTGGAAATACCAAAATATATGAGAACCTGAGACAATGGAAAAAAGAGAAAACCAAAGGATTCTGCCACTGGGGTATGGGGAAAGAGCAAACCAATCCACATGGAGGGTCAAGGGAGGGGATCACCCCGCTCTGCTCTGCACTGGGGCGGCCTCACCTCCAGCACTGGGGGCAGTTTGGGCACCACAGGAGAAAAAGGATCTAAAGCTGCTGGAGAGTGTCCAGAGGAGGGACACAGCATTGGGGAAGGGTTTAGAGGGCAAGGGTGTGAGGAGAGGCTGAAGGCACTTGGTTTGTTCAGCCTGGAGAAGAGGAGACTGAGAGGAGATCTCCTGGCGGTCTGGAACTTCCTCCCCAGGGGCAGAGGAGGGGCAGGTGCTGAGCTCTTCTCTCTGGCCACCAACGCCAGGAGCAGAGGCCATGGCAGGAAGATGTGGCAGGGGAGGGTGAGGTTGGCCATGAGGAAAAGGTTCTTGAGGCAGAGGGTGGTGGAGCACTGGCACAGGCTCCCCAGGGAGGTGCTCATGGCCCCAAGCCTGACAAGATTCCAGCAGCATTTGGCCAAGGCCCTCAGGGACATGGTGTGAATGTTGGGATTGTCCTGTGCAGGGACAGGAGTTGGACTCCATCATCCTGGTGGGTCCCTTCCACTCACAACATTCTGTGATTCTCCAGTATAACTGCAATTGAGCAATACTTTCCTGGTTCCTTCCTAGCAGAAAATGAAAGAAAAGGACCTGTGTGATGGACCTGTAGTGGCACAACAGACACCAGGGCTGCTTTTGCCAGAAGGCACCTTTGCAAAAAGACCAAACACCTCCACACACTTGATCCACAGCAGCTCACAGAGCCAAACACGATGGGATGTCGGCGCAGTCGGACACCAGTCCTGGCTCTGCCCCTGGATGGGATGAACCATGTGCTGGTGGGAGCTGGATCAGGGTGACCCACAGGAGTGAAGCCCTCACTGGCCTGAGCATGATCCAACGGCCCTGCCATCTCCCCCAGCCCCAATTCATCTTGTGATTAATTGTCAACCACGGACGGACACATAATTACTGATTAGAAAATGGCAGAGAGGAAGAGGGACGCAGAGGTGGACAATTATACACTCCAGTCATGAGCTGATGGCTTGGAGCAGAGGCAAAACAAAAATGAAGACTCAGCTTTGGATCCAATTTGCTAGAAATCAAGTGCAATTTTCTTTCTCTCTTTCCATCTATTTACCAAATTAATGCTTTTATTCTTTTCTTTGTACATAGGAATTAGTACCGATTTCCATCAGAAAACTGAGGTCTGCTCTATGTCGTTATGCCATTTAATAATATCTCTGCTAAAAAAAAGGGATGAGAATCTGTGCATGAACTTTTTCTGCATGATTATCTCCAACCTGGACCTCAAAGCAAGCTCTTGCCACCACGGATAATCCGTTATCCTGCTCAGGTACCACGCTCAGCAGAACACGGCTCCGTTTTCCTGTGGGTTGTTTGAGCTACGACAATGTAATAACTGCAGAATGCAATAATGGCTCTGAAACCTCCACGAGAACTTGGAGACTTTTCTGCTCCATTTATCCAGAAGAGCATAGAAAGCACTCAAAACCGACAGGAACCTTATGTTTTTCGCATCATCTTGTTTCACATTCTCGGGAGTCTGGAAATGATTTGGACTGTAATGCCATCATAAAACTGAGAGACTTCATCTCCTCGCTGCTCTGCAAGGAAGCAGCTCCCAGCAGCTGAGCTCCCAGCTCAGTCACCCACCACCCCAGCCTGATGCTGGTAGATTGGCACCAGAATTTCCTCAGCTCCAGAAAAACACCAAATAACCATCATTCTCCCCGAAAACAGGGAGGAAAAACGACCAAAAGCACAGTCAAGCATTGGAACAGGCTGCCCAGGGAGGTGGTGGAGTCACCATCCCTGGTGGGATTTAACAGATGGGTAGATGAGGTGCTCAGGGACATGGGTTAGAGGTGGGATTGGCAGTGCTGGGTTTATGGTTGGACTCAGTGATCTGAAAAGTCTTTTCCAACCACCACAACTCTGTGATTCTGTGGCAAGCAGCACGCCAGCGTTGGCAAGGTGCAGTGCTACCATGGCTGGTGCATGGGCTGCTCAGGGCTTTGCCTGGAGCCTCAAGGTAACTGTCAGGCCATCAGCTCCATATTTAGTGGTAAGGAACAGAGTAAAGGTCCATCAGTCTCTACAGAACCTGGAACTACAGCAGCTGCTTTGCCTATCGGTGTGGCTGTGTCCCACAGCCAGGCTCAGCCATCCCAAAGTGTGGATATGTTCCTCCTGCCACCCTGGACAGGTTCTTCACTTCCACTAGGTCTTCTCTGGCAGAACTGTTTGTATATCAGGCTTAATTCTTATTTATTTTTTTTTAATTACTGCTTTTAAGAACAGTTCCTTGCCACTGCTGAACATCTCTAGATGTTTTTGGTGAGACCATTCTCCCACCACTTCAATACCAGACACTTTCACCATGCCAGCCACCTCCATGGCCACCTCCACCTTGTCCAAGAAAGCAAAAGCTTTGCAAGACAAACACAAATTGCTTTCTAAGAACGCACTGACTTCTTTTCCTGTGGGGTACAAAGTCCATTTGCCAACATCTATCCTGAGAGCTCCAAAACTGGCAGAAAGTTTAAAAAAAAAACAACCAAAAAACCAACTTCATTGGCTAGAAATGCCAACCACTGTTCCTGGGAATTTGACAGCATTACTAAAGAAAATCAACAAACATAACTAATGCATGGATGTCCTCTACTGGCCCTCCTCTCCTCTCTCCCACCCTCCCCTTTCTCATTCCAAAGTTACACAGCAGCACTCCTTCCACAAACCACTTCGTCATTAAAAACTCAACTTAAAACACCAGCTGCCTTTTAAGGGATTTTCTCAGGCTCCAAAGCCACGCTGTGGTCCAGCTTAACCATAGGTATGTTTCAAAAAGCAAGGCAGAAGTGGTCTCAGAACATTCATAAGAGGAAAAGAGAGAGCAGATGAGTTCCATCGTGGGAAATTCCCCCATATCGTGTGAAATTCCTCTGCTCAATATCAGGCTTCGTGGAAGTTTTCTGAGCACCCAACTCCACGTGTGGATCTTTGATCATCTCTAATGTCAAGATGGGCAGGAAAAAGGTTTTTGTACACCATGAGAGAAAAATATCTCAGGTCACATTGACCACTTGTGCCTTATCCTGAGCAACGAGAACGGGGACCTTCTCTTTTTTAATGTCCTGCCCTTGGTGATCTCTAGAGGAGGGGACTTGCTCCAGGCTGCAGAGCCACCAGTGGCACAGGGCCACGCAAGGTGACAGCCAAGCAGCCACTCATTCTGTGCTTTACCTATGGAAAATTGGTGTCTTCAACCTGCGATTCAATAAAATGGAATTTTTACTTTTATACAGGAAAATACAACACGCGTATTCATCTAAAATGCAAGAAACTGATCAGAAGGTGGAAGAAATCCAACTGCTTTCCTTCTGCCCTGGAGAATCACATTACCTTCCCTTAAAAAGCACCAGCATCTCTTCTTGCAATGCAGCTCAAATAATGAGAAGCATTTATTTAAAATACAGTAGTCTCATTTAAATCACTTACAGTTTCACTGGAGACTGGCATTGCACTTGTTTTCATTAGTGAGTGGTGCTGGGTGCTGCCTGGCACCTCCAAAAATTCAGAGTGGAGGTGTTGGTATTTTCACTTGGTCAACAATTAATCATTAATGTAAATAATAATAATTCATTATTATTATTATTATTATTATTATTATTATTATTATTATTATTATTATTATTATTATTATTATTATTATTATTATTATTTTTAAACTGAAACTTTTTTTGCATGAAGGTGCCAGCCCCTAACACACATGCAGTTAAAGCAGATCTCTGTCTGAACTTTGGGGTGATGTTAAATGGATATTCAGCTGCAAGTGACTGGCTCATCTACATGGGCATCATCTACAACGGGATGCTTCATTAAAACTACGTACTCCTCAAATAGAAAAAAACCCCATGCTTGTTTTAAGCTACAAAAAGCAGACATCTAAATATACACACATATATATATATATATTTAAGTTGGATGTGTCTCAAAAGGAGACTTTTTTCAGGCCAGGGAATGGCTGCTGCAGATCCCCAGCCTGGGCGTTCAGCTCTTGGCGGTGGTGAAGTCCGAGAGAGACGGAAGGTCAGTCCCAGCACGGGAATCCACCAGAGCCCAGGTGCAGCCCTGCTGCTCCAGCTTACACACACAACAGCTATTCCTCACCATTCTCACTGCAGCCCCACGTATTTATTTCCATTACAGCTCTTTTTGAAGACTGAACAAACTCAGGAAGCCCGTGGGCTCTTGTGTCCACGCAACTGAGAAGTGTCTTCCTGAGGCTCCATCCCAACCCCGCTTCTTCTGTGACTTTTTGTGATTACATGGGATGAAATGAAGGAAAAGATGGTTTTAGCAGAGGGGGAGAAAAGCAGAAACATCACCTGTTTCAGTTTAACAGGCTCCTTTCCAAACCACTTGCCAAGAACTGGAAGTTTCTAACGTGCTTCCAAAACAAACATGTAAGCAGCAGGTTGGCTTCAGTATCATCCCAAATAGCTAAACCATTATGAAAACCAGAGAAACCCTGGGAGAAGCCTCAGTGGGTAGCCATGTTCTCAACTGCTATGATTTTAATTACTTATTTTATTTCTGAGCTACTTTTTTTGCCTCAGTCAGTCCTGAATAAACCTTAACGGGAACAGTACAAGTACCTTGAGTTGTGTGATTGAAAATAAAGAGAAAATATCACAATGGCTCTGCTGGCAACTTCTGTAGGGTCAAGCTAAGAGCTGGCAGCTTCCTTAGGGTAAATATTATGAGAATGTTGTATCAGTTCCCATAATATATATTTATTTGTCTATTTATAAAATAATTACATATATTACATATAATTGGTTGGTTGAACACAACATCCAGTGCTCACTTCCACTGTCTGTAGCCACACACCCCTGAATGTTTTATCCCTGGATAACTGGTGTTTGCCTGAGAAGAGGTTTATAGACTGCTGTGGGTGCTGAGCTACTGAAAAGTCTCCTTTATTTCAATTTGGTTAAGATACAAACCAAAAAAGCTCTTTAAGTATCACAAAAATATCATTGCAGCTCCTCCTAGGCTGCAGTCAGCTGAGGGTCCTTGGTCCATGTGGGTACACTCAGATAACTCATTATTACATTATGATAATAACTACATCAGCTCCACTCAGATAACAGTGGGGATAAAGACTTAAAATAGAAAAATAAATTGAAAATAAAGATATGAAATGTATATTTTTACACAGGACTTCTCAATCTCTTCTCATGCAAATCAGGGTCTTTGCCAGGCTGTGACCAACTGAGTTGTGTCTTGACCCCACAGTGCACATGGCACTGAAGATCACTGGGTTTGCAATATCCTGTTATCTTCAGGAATGGAGAAAAACAAACATATCTGGACACTCAACCATGTCACATACTATGTTTTTTAAGGGCACCTATAATTTTTTCCACCATGTTCCTTTCCTGAACAAAAACTATAAGACCTTTTGTTCATTAATAACCAATTGCATATTAAAATACAAATAAATTTGTCCTAATTAATTAAGAAGCTTTTGGATCCTGTTATGAGCAGAATGCTGTCAAAGCAATCATCAGCTGGACTCTTCACGATGCAAATAGCACAAAATCTCACCAACCCCTTTTCTTAGCCTGCCTTCATCAAAATAACATCAAAATTCCATGGAGTCTAACATGGACAAAGAAAGAAAGAAGAGTGCAGAGGAGGAAAACCAGGTAAGAAACTCAGAGTCTCCAAAAGGTGGGATGGGCAGAGGTGGGACAGGCAAGAAGAGCAGAAGACAACAATCCATCTTCAAAACAGAGCCTTGACTTCCCTGCGCCGCTCCCGAGGCTCCCCAACTCCTACAGCTTCACAATTTACAACCAGGAAAGAGACAGAACTACCTGGCAGCCACAGACAGTACATTTTAATTAAACCTGTAGTAGAAAACATTGCAGTTTGTCCCTGGAAATCTGTAAGCACATTTATAGGCAGCACAACGCTCAGCCTCTCCAGTTTGAAGAGCACCTCCAGGTTGGGGTAAGCAGGAGAATCACTGTCAGCAGGACACATCCCTGGTTTTTCTCCTCTGTATTTTGATGTTTCTTTGGCCATTCAAATTCTTGCAAATCTTTGCCTTAATTATCCAAAAATTATCTAAATTCCCATATGTTCAGAAAGGATGAGAAAGGCTCTGAGGTGAATGCATTAATGGAGGAAAAGGGGATGGAAATGAACAGTAAGAAAAACCCCCACCCTGTGAGTATCTTGTATTAAAAGGTTATTTTTTTCCCCTTCAAAATTTCCCTAAACCAATAGAAAACAAAATAAACAACAACAAAAAAAAGCAGGTGGGTGGCAGGGAGAGATCAGAGAAACCTTCCCAAAACAAGGAGCCCATCAGAGGGACCTGGACTCCTGGACCACCACGTCTGGGAGATCCAACCTCGTTGGCCATCCCAACAGGTAATTGAAGCCCAACCTCAGCAAGTGTTTGGTGACTGTCCATAAAGAGCTCCATGTGCCTGTCATGCTAATCCTCTCGTGAAGGGAGAAAGAGCAGAGGCCCTGCTCTGCAGCAGGCCCCAGCGATAACGAATGGGCTCTGACGTGACCCGGCAGCCCTGCTCGGCGGCCGGAGCGCGTGATGTGATCTGACAGCAATTTAGACATGGCTCTCGTGGAGACTGCACAGCTACTTAACGTCAAACAAGAGTGGGAATGTGGGTGGGTGGACTTCTCAATGGCTTTTACTCTCATGCCAGGGTTAAAAAAGAATTTTTTTTTAATTTTTTTTTGGTTTTTTTTTTTTTTTAAAAGGGAAGGTTTGACAGCAGGTGATGGAAAAGGATCTTACAGAAGAAATCTGGTGGAGAAGTAAATCTTTTTGGGACTATTGCCCAATTACAGTAGAATTCTGTCATCACTTTTGGAGAGAGTTTAGGTGGTAGCCATAATCCCTCTGTGAGTCACCTGAGGAACAAATCAGTCCTGGGAACATCAGACAGGAGCAGAGAGTCTCTAAGTGATTTGAGACCAGGGAGAAGAAAGGGTCCTCAGGTCATTTTCTCCATGCGATGTCATGCTCCAGCCCAAGGACCAGACCAACCTGTGCACATGAGCACATGTGCTTCCTGCTGGTTCCTGCTACTCAGGATATTGCCTCCTGGACAGACTCCTGCACTGGCCAAAGCAACCATCATACACTCAGAGAATGGTTTGGGTTGAAGGGACCTTTCAAGGCCATCCAGTCCAAACCCCCTGCAGTGAGCAGGGACATCTCCAACCAGATCAGGTTGCTCAGAGCCCCATCCAACCTGACCTGGAATGTTTCCAGGGATGGGGCTTCTACCACCTCTCTGAGCAACCTGGGCCAGGGTTTCACCACCTTCAGCATAAAAAATTTCTTCCTTACATCTAGGCTAATTCTCCCCTTTTTTAGTTTAAAACCATTGGTTTGAGATCTCTCCTGGCAACGAGTGCCCTAGGCATCGATCAGCTGAGGCACACCAGGTGGATCAAGCATCTCCACAGCTTGGGGTCATCAGTATAGTTAATTGCGAGGAATTTCTCAATCAAGAGGATATTTTAACATTGGCAGGAGAATTCACTGCCGATTCTCTGGGATGTGAAAGGTAACTCTTGTCATGAGATAGATATGAGGAGCAGATAGAATTTAAAAGGTTATCTACTGTTCTTTTTCTTTTTTTTTAATGTTATTTTTTATTTTATCAGCAAATGACTGGAGCCAACTGTCCATGCAACCTTCACGTGTGTGAAGCTGAGAGAAATTGGGCACAGAAAAAGTTGCCCTGTCTGCAAAGTGAAGGCTGACTTCCTTGCACCTATAGATAAGGTGTATATATGTCATACACATAGAATCTATACATTCTTTTCTATATATCTGCTTCTCTTACTAAATCATTTTTTTTCTTAAAGAAATAGCTGGCACATTTCTTTCCAGACAGCAGAATCAGGAATGATCAGAACACCAGAGACACCGTTAAAAGGAGGCTGAGCCACGCGGCGTTACTCTTTACATAGCAAACACAGAGTTAGCTGGCAGTTTTACTGAAACCTTCATTGAGAAATTAAACAAAAATGTATTTTATCAACACCGAAATGACATTTAAATAGTCTTTCTTTGATAGATGAAGGCTAAAGCCACCCCAAAACTACCAGCTGAATTATCTGGTCTCTAATGATTCCGAAACGATTACAGGATGCAGAGCAATCTTGTTAAATTTTATTCACAAGCTCACTACACTCGTGTTTTCTCTTCTTTTTCTATCAATGAAGCCCAGGAGGTTTAAGAACAATTCATTATGTATGAGACCCAACTTCCAGTGCTTGACTGTTGATTAATAGGAAAGTTTGCTGTATGTACATTTGCGACATTAGATGCATACAATATGCTAACTTATTCTTCCACCCAAGCTAATTATTTACAAAAATGACTACTTGAGACTACAATTTATTAAATGCATGCATCCAGTCTCAATTTGGCCCCAAAAGACAGTCTGGAATGAAGATCTTTTACTTGATGTGACAACTTCTAGAAACAGTGTTATTAATATTGTAAATGTGGCAAATAAAGAGTTCAAATAGCTGCATGTCTGGGTTGCATTTTTTCCCCTGCAAGTGAATCAATGAACAAAGCAGGGTTTTAGGTTTAAAATTCATGGAGGAGCACATCTTCACATGGTTTAATTTAGCTTCTTAGAAATGAAGTGTCTGCACGAGGGTGGGAAGAGATTAAAATCAGGATGAGAGCTGCAATAAACAGAAATCACAGCCCGGTTCTTGTTGAGCAACCCCACCACAGCTCCTTTTGAGACCTGTTAAGAAGAAATCAATGTGTTTATAGAAGAGCACAAGGACTTGGGTGAAGGGACTGAGTGTACCCTCACCCAGTTTGCTGATGGCACTAAACTGGGAGGAGTGGCTGACACACCAGAAGGCTGTGCTGCTGTTCAGTGAGATCTGGACAGGCTGGAGAGCTGGTCGGGAAGGAACCTGATGTTCAACAAGGGCAAGTGTAGGGTCCTGCACCTGGGGAGGAACAACCCCAGGCACCAGCACAGGTTGGGATTGACCTGCTGGAAAGCAGCCCTGCAGAGAAGGGCCTGGGAGTGCTGGTGGGTGACCAGTTGACCATGAGCCAACAATGGGCCCTTGTGGCCAAGAAGGCCAATGGTCTCCTGGGGGGCATTCAGAAGAGTGTGACCAGCAGGTCAAGGGAGGTTCTCCTCCCCCTCTACTCTGCCCTGGTGAGGCCACATCTGGAGTGTTGTGTCCAGTTCTGGGCTCCCCAGTTCAAGAGGGACAGGGAACTTCTGGAGAGAGTCCAGTGGAGGCTGCAGAGATCATTAAGGGGCTGGAGCATCTTTCTTACAAGGAAAGACTGAGAGAGCTGGGACTGTTCAGCCTGGAAGACTGAGAGGGGATCTGATCAATGTTTATCAATATCTAAAGGGTGGGTGTCAAGAGGACGGGGCCAGACTCTTCTCAGTGGTGCCCAGCGATAGGACAAGGGGCAATGGGCACAAGTTGGAACACAGGAGGTTCCACTTAAACAGAAGGAAAAACTTCTTCACTGTGAGGGTGCCGGAGCCCTGGGCCAGGCTGCCCAGAGAGGGTGTGGAGTCTCCATCTCTGGAGATGTTCAAACCCACCTGGACACTTTCCTGTGCAACCTGGTGTAGGGACCCTGCTTTGGCAGGGGGGTTGGACTGGATGATCTCCTGAGGTCCCTTCCAACCCCACCATTCTGTGCTTCTGAACTCAGAACTGAGCGAGACTTCTTCCTTCTCCCACCACCTTTGCAATATTTTCTCCATTCTGCTTTTATTTGTTATTGAAGATTTAAATTCTTATGGATCTGACTGCTCAGAAATTCTGAGGTTGAAATGGTTCCTCTCTTTTTACCATGAAAAAGAAGCTTCTGCACAAAAATGTAGGTATGAAATACAAATTCCAAACAAACAGAAGCACCTCTGGAATAAACCAGACCGGTATCCAAACGGCTCCATCTTTTTTCCTACTCTTGCAATTAAAGATGTTAAGTTCAGGTATGAAGTGGAGGTTGGCTATGGAAGTGGTACAGGCAACCCATCACCACTGCCATCTGTGATGCCTGGAAAGCTACTGCCTGCTTCCTCTGTGCTACTGGTACCTACCAGCAAACACTTTAAAGAAGGGAGTGAGACTCCTGTCTTCACATGCCAAGATAAGGAAAATCAATGTCAATGCCCAAAAGACTCAAGTGATAGCACTGAAGGTCATTAAATGCTCCTCACTGCCCTGGACCATTAAAGTTTTGATTGGAATCCTATATAGAGAGACACAGATTTCAAACAAGATCTTGCCCTGGGCCACGGTACTGTGAGACCACGGAGGAAACACAGCAATCAGCCAGCAGGAACACCAGACACATGGCCAAGGAAAACAACGCTCTGTGTGGTCTGGGCTGATTTTTCCTGGACATATTTATTGTGTTTTCAGAGAAGTGGATCTCATTATGGACAAAGATATCTGTTAAAACAACGGTAAGGTGCAAGGACCACCACTAGTTATGGTTCTTCATCCACCTCAGACTTCTGCTGTGTCCCCCAATGCCTCAAGCCCTGCTTTGTTGTCCACTCCATACCAACCTCCTTCCCCCTCCTTACACTGCCCAGTTTCAATGTCCTGCCCTTTTTCTACCCTGGCCACCAGCCATCCTCCTGCCCATCCTCAACTTGCTTGGACCATCTCAGTATTACTCCTTGTCTCACCTTATTCCTCTATGGTGAATTTCATGGTCCACCTCTGTGCTGGTGGTCACCAATTCCCCTACTGCTTCCTTCCCATCTCCCAACCACATCTTTTCCAGACTAATTCCAATTCTCTCCAGATTTCATCCTGCATGTTTCTACTTCATTTGTGCTAGCAGAAGTCATTCAGACAGGTCAGGAAAACCACGGAGAGGTCTGGTGCTCATCAGCACCGTGAGGTTGTATCGCCTGTGTACTCGAGCCAGGAACAGCCCGGAGATGACCTTCCCCCAGAGAGACCCATTCCCTCTCTATGAATGAGACTTTTCAAAGGCCTCCAGCTGGGCCACATTTGGAGAATAAAAATAACTTTTAGTATCAGAGTGGCCTCTTCATAATGATTTCTGTTTCAGATCAGTGGGGTTGGCAGCAGAACGACTGGAAGATTTGTCTCAAAAAGATTAAAAAAAAAAAGACCAATTTTTGTGTAGGTTCTCACTGGAAAGGACCAACCTGTTCTAGCTTGAGAATGGGGGAAATCAAGCACGTGCCCAGAAGACCTTCAACCAGCAACAGCTAAGCAGAAATGAAATTCCTATGAAATGCTGTAAAGCAAAAAAGCAAAAATTCAGGCAAGTTCCAGGCAGCAGCACGCTCCCACCCAAGACGTCAGGCAACATTAAGCATAGGTGATATCATCACTTCTATCTATAATTAGGTTAAAAGAAAGTCAGTTAATTTTAGCACTTACAAGAAATTGTTACAAAACATTCTTTTCTTTTTTTTTTCTTCTTCTATAAAAGAATTCTCCCATCAGACTTCCCCAGGTCGGTTTTATCACAGGCAATTAACTGCGTTAGGGGCTGGCTGCAGGGGACCCTCAAACCGCTCCAGCTTCTCCACGGAGCTCCTCTGGTGTAGGATATTCACCACCACTGCTCTCCCCACTACTTCCCAGCTCTGTGTCACCACCACATAACATCACCCTGTCCACAACCCTCACCACCTCCATTCAGCCAGGTGCCTCGTAGCAATAACCCAGTTGCTGACTGGAATCTGAAGTAAAAGTTGCATTTTTTCTACATCTCTAAGATATAATCCCAATTATGCATGGATTTAAAAAAACCCCTAAACCTGAGGCAGTTAAAATCCACATTACAGTCCTTCTACTGCCAGACCTGGGTCTCTGATCTCCACTGGTGCACGGGGATATTGAAGGAGGACAACTTCAGGCTGAATTATTAGAACCAGGCTCTGACTTTGGATGTCCACCTTGACGTGCATTAGTGCATGAATTCCAGATGAAAGTGAGCACCAAGAATTATAATCAACAGCACCTGCAGATACTCCAGCCCATTAAAATGAATTAAGATACAGATAAATCAGGAACCTCTTCAGAATTCAACTCATCAGGCCATTTTTCAAACCAGCTTCCTAGACCAGTTGTAATGCAGTCTCTGCCCTCTGAGCATCTCCTGGAGTCCCAACCATAGGCTCATCTCATGCCTGATGTGCTGAGTCTCTCCTCAGCATCTGACCTGACATGCACACTCCTGCCACCCCTGGAGATCTGCTGCTCCTCTGCTGCTTGAAACAATGCTGAGAATATTTTCATCACGTGAATGAGGCCGTTCTGATGCTCTTCGTATCGAAGCAGCTGGATGGGAGAAAGGATGGCAGAAAAGGAGGGTGGAGCAAGGTGGGTCTTGGTCTCTTCTCTCAAGGAACAAGTGACAGGACAAGAGGAAATGGCCTCCAGTTGTGGCCAGGGCAGTTGAGATGGGATGTGAGGAAGAATTTCTTTGCTGAAAGGGTTCTGAGGCATTGGAAGGGGTTGCCCAGGGCAGTGGTGGAGTCCCCATCCCTGGAGGGAATGAAGAGTTGTGTAGACACAGTGCTGAGGGACATGGGTCAGTTGGGGACTGGTCAGTGTTGGGTTCATGATGGGACTTGATGAGCTTAAAGGGCTTTGCCAACCTTAATGATTCTGTGATTCTCTGAAAAGCACCAAACAAAGCCCTTGAGGCCAGTTTGACCCTCTCCATGGTACTGTGAAGCTTTAACATCACTGCAAAGAACTGATATTCATTTATTTTTTAAACCAGGTATGAGAACTCAGAAACCACAGAAACAGTGACATCAGATGAAACCAGCATGAAACCATCATGAAACTTGCCAAGATCTGGGTTCCTAGTAGGCATTCATCATCCAAACTTTCACCTCAACATAGGCTGAGAACATGATGCTCAGAAACTGCTAATACCTGCCAATTGAAACAGCATAGCTAATAAATAAACTCTCTCTCTCCCAAAAGCTTTTCTACAGGCCTTTGAGGTTGTCTCCCACATGCACTGGCAGGATCTTTCCTAAAATGTCATTACTCAGTGAAGAATTGTCTTTACTTCTTACTAATTAGACCACAAACAAGAAATACAACCCTACAACAGCAGGAAAAACACAAAATACAGAGTATTTTCCTTCATTTTAATCCACATTTGCCAGCATTTCTTGTTTAGTGTTTGCAACACCCTCTGGTACCATGGGTGGGGGTTTGGTGGAATTTCCATGGTCATTTTTGCCTGTGCAGGTGGGCAGAAGAGCCAGGAAGCTGTACCCGAGGTGGCTGTGCAGACACACCATGGGAAGCCCTCTGAAGGCAGCAGAAGCCTTTGGGAGGGGTACAGGACTCCCTGTGACCACTGGCCCCCCACCAAGGAGCACCCCCAGCACCTCCCAGCCCACTTCTGCTGCAGGTGCTCCCTGCATCTTCTGAATTGGGAGGAGAAAACCTTTCTTCTCCCAGGAAACCGAGCAGAACTCATTCACAGGATTGGAAAACAGTCGGGACATCAATAAAACCAATGAAAATCCTGTTTCAAAAAACTGCTCTTATAATTAACTGAAATAAGAGTCCGTAAACTGCTACCTGGAAAGCAGCTTGCTACAGATGGAACATAGGAACTGTAATCTAAATAAACTCTCCCCTTCACAGGCCACCTTGGCCTCAGCAGGCCCCTCACTTCTCCCACCCTCCCACAAACCTCTGGGTCCCAGTGGGATGCCTCATCGCTGAGATCCAGGAGCAGCGGGACTTCTCCATGCAGAGGTGCTGCCCCGGGATGCAGACCTGATGTGACCTTAAAACTGCATCTGAAAGTGGGATCTAGTGAAAGCTGTTGTGGTGGTTGCACTGGGCCAGCACTGGGCTGCAGCCAAACCCAGCCGCTCGCTCAGTCCCCCCAGGGAACAGGGGAGAGAATTGGGGGGCGAGGGTAAGGAGACTCGTAGGGGGAGAGATGAACAATTTCATCATGGAAATCAAATAAAAATTAAAACACTAATGATAATGATAACGATAATAACAGTAATAAAATATGCCACTGAGTGACCCCCAGTGCCACTGCTCACCACCCGCCGACCCAGCCCGGCCCGTTCCCAGAGAACGATCCTGGAGCAGCGACAATCCCGACCCGAAACCGCAATCCCGGGAGAGCCAGAGCCCGAGCGAGAGCCAGAGAGAGCCAGAGAGGAAGAGCCCCTCATGGATCTCCTGCCCATGGGGGACAGGAGATGGAACAGCCCCTTGGCAGAGCCCAGTGCCCATGGAGCTGATTCATTGCAATATTCCTTGCCCCTCCTAGACTTTGCACTTGCAAACCAGCAAAACACAAAGTCCTTCAACTTCCAGCAACAAATGAAAACATCGCTGTGTTATCAACGTTCTTCTGATAACAAATCCCACCTGAACCCAACCCCCAGTGCTGTTTCAGCTGCTGAACAGAACCAGCTCTGGCCCAGCTCACACCAGGACAGCTGTGAATCACAGAATCCCAGAATTGCCTGGATTAGAAAAGCCCTTTAAGATCATTGAGTCCAACCATGAACCCAACACTGACCAGTCCCCGACTGACCCATGTCCCTCAGCACTGTGTCTACACGACTCTTCAATCCCTCCAGGGATGGGGACTCCACCACTGCCCTGGGCAACCCCTTCCAATGCCTCAGAACCCTTTCAGCAAAGAAATTCTTCCTCACATCCCATCTCAACTGCCCTGGGCACAACTGGAGGCCATTTCCTCTTGTCCTGTCCCTTGGTCCTTGGTTGAACAGACCCACCCCCACCTCTCTGCACCCTCCTTGCAGGGACTTGGACAGAGCCAGAAGGTCTCCCCTCAGCCTCCTTTTCTCCAGGCTCAACACCCCCAGTTCCCTCAGCCGGGAACTCAGCACACTTGTGCTCCAGACCCTTCCCCAGCTCCGTTCCCTTCTCTGGACACGCTCCAGCACCTCCAGGTCCTTCTTGGACTCAGGGGCCCAACACTGAACCCAGCACTTGAGCTGCGGCTTCACCAGTGCCCAGTGCAGGGGGAAGAGAACTTCCCTGCTCCTACTGGCCACACTGGTGCTGATCCAGGCCAGGATGCCCTTGGCCTTCTTGGCCACCTGGCCACTCTGCTGGCTCATGTCCAACAAGCTGACTCATTACAGCCCTGGCACTGGCACATTCCTGCTCTGAAATCCCACTGATGGCTGGTGACAGGAGAGATGGAGATGCTCCCAGAGCATCCTTCCGTCGAGGATGAGACAAATCCACCCCGTATATCCCTGTTCCAGGCTGTGCAGATGGAGGTTTCAGCTGTGCTGTCTCTCCTCTCTCTTCAGAGTGGTGAGCGGCGCCTGGAGACTGCTGTCCTCAGAGCTTTGGGTGCATCTGCATTACAACCCCATTAGCTTGTGTACTACACTCATTAATAAATCAGCTTCCCACTTAAGTGCCTTTCTTGTAAATTGGTTTGTTCTGTTCCATATAAATAATATAAATTTCTCTTATCAAGTCAGGTGGATTTTTTCTCCTGTCCCTATGTACAGACACGACAGTAACTCAACCTACACTGAGTTCATGCAACGTGGTTCCTCAAGACCCCTTCTCACCCACCCCTATTTAACTGTGGCAGCTGCAATATGTTAAATATTTAGCATAGCATAAAACAGTATCTTGAATAACTGGCATATGTATATTGACCATATGTCAAAAATAAAATACAATAAAAAACCCCTACTAAATGGATAGTTCTTGTAATTGTGTTTTAAAACACTGAGGTCATATTTAATTTTGAATTCAAGCTCTTAAAATGTGCTTTCTGGCAAAGACAGAATAATAAAACCCTTAACAGTAGGGAAAAAAAATAATATGTACGTGATTATTGCAAATCTCTTTTCCAGATTCCTAATACTGCAATAAACAAACTGAATAAAAACTTTAATTGTTTTAATCAGAAATATTGTCACTGGCTTTGAAAACTGTAGCTTGAATTTAAAGGATGATCTCACTCAGCTCTCGCAGGGCAGCAGTGCCTGCTTCTGGAGACAACCAGGCAGGAAAACATTTGGAATTGCCATCAGAGTGCTTTGAACATCAGTTTGGCAAACACAGATATTTACACACCACACACCATGCACATGACACCAAACCAAGCACTCCTCACAGAGCCAGAGCCACCCAGCTGAGCGCTCCCAGCCAGGCACTGAAACCAGTCCACAGGAGCAAGCAAAGACAAGCTCAGCACTTTCTCTGCACCAGACTGATGATGGTTTCTTCTGACACATGATTTCTCTGCTCTGAACTGAAATTTTTGAGTCTGTGCCCATGCCAGCCTTGTCCAGTGCCACCTGGAGTTCTTGTCAGAGGGAACCCATGGCTTAAACCAGTGAAAACCACGACACCGAGCACACCCAACTAAGGACACCCTAAGTGTAAGGTATGCCAAGCACTGATACTCATGATTGTCTACCAGCACGTGTCCTTGTGGCATGACCAAGAGCCACCAAGAGACCACTGACCACATGTGTGTCTGCAGTTGGTCATCAGGCAGCACAGACCCTCTCAGACTCGTGTCACTGTTAAAGGACCATCTCCTCACCTGGTGCCACACGTGTAACCGCTGCTCCTGGATGGGCTTGGCCATGGCACGGTGAGGA
>OU015529.1:1718844-1726344 GCA_907165065.1 Caprimulgus europaeus
TGACCTACAGATGCCAAAATAATCTAAATTTATCGCTCCTTTTCTTATGGTCAGCTCGGGCCTCACCGATGAGAAGAGCTCCTCTTGCCTGTGGTGATCAAGGTCTGGAAATTCACTGCACAAGAACTGCTCCTGGACTGACAGCGATGCTGACAGCATCCCCACCGCCCCACTACACATCCCTCAGCAAAACACAGAGGCACCACACCACGGACTCAATAGCTGCTGGAGGAAAATGCTTCTTGTGGATTGTCTACACCTTCAACGTGACACTGAGCAGTGCAACAGCAAGAGAATGGGCACTCCAACAGCCTCACTCAATCAGGAATTTGTTAGAAATCCATGTTTTAGGGGAAGGAGACCCAGCAAACACACTCAATGCCAAGGCTGAACAGATTTGGGCTTTTCCCTGGGGTGTAAGGACCTCAATTTGAGATCCAGCAATCTGCCTGCAGATGAAGGATGTCTTAAAACTTCTCTTCTGAAACTGCATCACAGAATGAGAGAATGGTTTGGGTTGGAAGGGACCTTAAAGCAGCAGCACAGGGATGGATGGGGAGAAGAGAAACCTCCCTCCAGGGAGGGAATGGTGGCAGGGACAGGGACAGGGCAGACAACGACCACCACATGCATTAACCTCCTATTCTCCTTCTCAGAAGAGCATCCCAAGCTTGGACCTGAGACCACAGAATCATGGAATGCTGTGAGTGGGAAGGGACCCACAAGGATGATGGAGTCCAACTGCTGTCCCTGCAGAGGACAATCCCAACATTCACACCATGTCCCTGAGGGCCTTGGCCAAATGCTGCTGGAATCTTGTCAGCCTTGGGGCCACCAGCACCTCCCTGGGGAGATGTTCCTTTCCAGAAATTAAAGACTTTCCCCCTTTGCTGCCAGCCTGGGAAAGTATGAGCATAGCACACTCCAAACCACATTTCAGGTGTCTCAGCTGCAATTTTCAGCTCGTAGTTCAAGCCTAGTCCCAGCACACAAAAATCAACTGCCTGCTTTTGCTGTAGAATATCTGAATTTTCCAACATCAAGATTAATGAATTTGAGGAGAGAGTTGGTCTTATCTGGCCCTCATCCTTTCTTACCTGACACTACATTTTTCTTTTCTTACAGAACATACAAAAAAGAGTTGATTCCTCATGAGAAAGTAAGGAGAAAAAAAGGTTTACGTCGCAGCATCAATCAAAGTGGTTTTAGGGCTGAGGAGAGAGGTCAAGATAGGGAGAAAAGTGAAATTACTGCTCGCTGTCTATTCATGACAAACACACACAACGCTGCTTCAGAAACTTCCACAGCTTCTCAAAAGTGAGAATGACTCTTTCCCCAGAACCCATAAAACTTACAAAGCCTTTGCTTCCTAAAACCCTTGTCTGCGTGAAGGAAACGTGAATTCAGTGGCTCTGTGGCACCTTGGACAAGGATATTTATTATAATGTTTGTGCTCAGTACACTTGGACAGTTTATGTTAAAAGTTCTGGTGTTTATTTGAGTTGTAATCTGTTAATAAACTTGTTGTCATGTGGGAGGAAGAGAGCTGTAAGCTGCTAAACACACAGGTTAATCTGGAAGAGTTTTTGTTGGACAAAGAGAACTCCCACGACAAAGCTGACTTCCATGTGGCCAAAGAAGTTGGGGACTAGACCTTACAGAATAAAACCAAACCCAAGTCAATGCTTATTTGCCCAAACCAGAGACCACCAATTGCTCCAAAATACCAACAATGACCAAATCCCAAGAAGTCTTCATTAACATAAAATAACATAATTTATTTTATGTTAATAAATAATAAATAATTTTATTATTTAAAAATTAACATAAAATGTCCACAGAGCCCAGGACATTTCAAACTCCAAATTATGCACTCCAGCATCCTCACCCAACATCTCCCCTTCCCTCCTTCTGCTCATGCTCAGTCAGCAAAGCTCCACGTCTGGAAGCTGCTTTCTGACTGCCGATGTCATCATCCTGCAACTTCTCTTTTTCTTAAGTGGAATTAAGAGTTGTGGGAATTGAAAAATATCAAGTGGAAATGGCTAAAATGCACGTCAGAATGGAATCAGGTTTCACTTCTGTAGAATTTGGAAAAGCTTTTTTTCCCTGCCTCAATTTTAGTAAGTGAATATAAATGTTTCCAAGTGCTTTATTTCGACCATGAGAGAGGCAGGAACAAAAAATCAGGCTTAATCCTGTAAGGAAGTGGGTCTTGTAAGTCTGACAGGAATAATTCATTTCAAAAATGGGCTGTAGAATGGCAATTGTGAGAAGCAAAAACCCAAATACACCAGATTGATTCCAGCCTCCAACCAAGTAACTTAAATAAACCCAATATACGGCAAGAGCTGCTCCATCGCCCGGCACATGGAGGACAGGTCAGGCACCTGAGCCAGCTCTGCCTGAACCTGCTCTGAAGCAGAGACCCAAAGTCAATGTTGAGGATTTTCCCTAATGCAACCAGAAGATCCAGAGCATGTTCAACCACATCAGTGGTGCTCGTGTCACACACAGATTAAACAGAGATCGCTTGCTACGCAATGGGATGCCGATGGAAAACCTAAAAAACAATGAACAGTCAGCTCCAAGAAGGTGTATCTCTGGAGACAGGGCAAGAGAAATAATGAAATGTTCTGAAAATTCAGTTAAATGCATGCTTTATCATGTCTGCAAAACATAAAGACCATAAACTCAACTCCACAGGTATTACACTAAGTTCATTAAATCCAATATTCATAACGTAGCCGTCCTTAAAACATTTCCTTCCAGAGCACACACATCCCAAAATGATACTAATGCTACTAAAAAAATCAACTTAGGGAACTACACACAGTTCCTGAAGCTGGACAAAAGCAAGTAGGGGTCCTGTCTTCAAGAAGGACCTGGGGAACTGCAGGTTGGTCAGTCTGACCTCCAACCACCAATGCTCCTCAGATGCTTCAAGTCATGTTTCCTCATTTTAATTACTGCCAAAAGTTACTTCTCATGCCTTAAATGTTCCTGGTGAAGTACAGGTCTGCATGCACATGGATTTTTAACTTAAAATCCAGATAAAGCACAGAAACTTTACAGCTATACAGAACAACACAAGCATTAGATAAAAGGAAGAAAGCAAACACATAATCTGTCTGTTCTGCTCGGAACACACGTACAAGCCTGCAGTTACACGTTTTTGGTTCCATTCTGCAGCAAATAAGCACCATTAGTTCTGCCTCTGATACAAACTCAGATTACAGGCTATTTAAGGCAACCACTTCAGCTAGAAATGTCTTTGGTGTATTTACCTGGGTATGAACGATGCAGTTTATAACAGCTTTGCTGTATCTTGCTCATATTTGCATGACAAACAAAATTTTCCGCTTCAAGACGAGCATTTTTCCATTTCACAAATAAGTCCAGTTCTAAAAACTGTTTCAGTCAAAAAAATTAACAATTTATTTCGTATGTTTCTAATTAGCAGCATATAAACTGAATAAATGATTTTTCCAACCATTAAAAACCAAACTGCACTCAGATTGCCAGGTAGTTCTACTCTTCACTGAAATGAAATCTAAGCTGGGTTTTGGTGCAGGTGTTGCCTGAGTCTTCTCCTCTACGTGGAGGATCTCCCAACAGTTGTGTGTCATGCACGGGTCTGGTATCACCACCTCTGCAACACCCATCCCTGAAGACAGCTGTAACAACCTCTGCCCAGGCTCACAAAGGTGTTTTTACCTGGTAATTTTATTAAGGAAAAAGGATTCAGCTTCAGCCAACCCAGCCCATGAAGATAAAGTACACCAGAAAAGGTCTCTTCTGCTAAAAAATTCCAAATTTGATGGGTATTTTGCATATCAACATCTCAATCAGGTCTTAAATCAGGACAAAATTAAATAGCTCAGCTCTAGATCTCTCTCCTCTGTATCAAACTGAAACACTGCAGAATTTCCCTATGCTTTCTCTAAATCAGAACTGTTGGGTGCCCAGCCACAGCCCCCCATAACCATTCACCAGGTGTCGGTCAACGTAAGCTTTTCTTTTTGAAGGCATTTCTAACCAGAGATATCAAAATGTCATTAGGAAAAGCAAGTAGGGATGCAGGACGTGTATGATCTGTGCATAAACACAAACCCCTAAATAAACTCATTATTGTTTGCTCTGGAAGCCTCGCAGCCTTTTTCCCTTCGAGCGCACAACACCTTGTGCCACTCCACTGCTCAGATATTTGTGCTCTTCTTAGAATCATTATTATTAAGGTTGGAAAAGACAATTAAGCTCATCAAGTCCAACCATGAACCCAACACAGACCAGTCCCCACTGACCCATGTCCCTCAGCACTGTGTCTACACGACTCTTCAATCCCTCCAGGGATGGGGACTCCACCACTGCCCTGGGCAACCCCTTCCAATGCCTCAGAACCCTTTCAGCAAAGAAATTCTTCCTCACATCCCATCTCAACTGCCCTGGGCACAACTGGAGCCCATTTCCTCTTGTCCTGTCCCTTGCTCCTTGGTTGAACAGACCCACCCCCACCTCTCTGCACCCTCCTTGCAGGGACTTGGACAGAGCCACAAGGTCTCCCCTCAGCCTCCTTTTCTCCAGGCTCAACACCCCCAGTTCCCTCAGCCGCTCCTCCTGATTGAACATAAACCCGTATTTGGTAATTGCTCCTTTGAAGATGCTAATAATGAAATCTAACTCTTCTTTATGTTCTAACATTTTTCTGTATTAAGTGCAAATTTTTATAGCATTTTTTCCCAACAAGACATTTTGCTTGTAAATAACCCAATGTTAAGCGTCATGATATAATTGATTTTCTAATGAGCTTTTCAAAAAGCATTATATTTTTGCTTGTCAGAAAATCTTTACAACAGAAATAAGTCCTTCCATATTTATCCCTTAAAAACTGAACTTTTTATTCCAACAGTGAAGTTGAGGCAGATTGAAATAATGCGGATTGCCATAAAACAATGTATTGTACCAGATGTTTTTATGGTTCCCTTCATTTGGATGTTGCAGTGGGTGGAAAGCAATCCTGAGCCTGGTTGAGGAGACAAACTCAGCCTGGGCTGAGCAAACACAGGAGGGAAAGCACTGTGAGTTAGGTGTGAGTGAAACTGAGGTGACCTTGACGTAGCAAACAAGGCGTTGAGGTAGATACAACCCTGAAAGGGATTGGATCCATTCCTCTGGAAACTAAAAATTACAAGTTCTGCTAATCTGGAAAATGTTGAGGGTGATGTCTGACAAGAGCAAGTCATCAACATAAGTACTGCTTCATATTCTTTATATATTTTTGTCTTAAATGCCAGACACTTAATTTTGCCAGCATGGTCAAGAAACAACGAGGAGATGCCTCCTTGCAAAACCACAGAATCCCAGACTGGTTTGGGTTGGAAAGGACCTTAAAGCTCATCCAGTCCCAACCCCCCTGCCAGCAGCAGGGACACCTTCCACTAGACCAGGTTGCTCAAAGCCTCATCCAACCTGGCCGAGAACACTTCCAGGGAGGAGCAGCCACAGCTTCTCTGGGCAACCTGGGCCAGGGTCTCATCATCCTCACAACAAAGAATTTATTCCTCACATCTCATCTAAACCTCCCTTCTTCCAATTTCAGGCCATCACCCCTTGTCCTGTCACTCCCTGCCCTTGTCCAAAGTCCCTCCCCAGCCTTCCTGGAGCCCCTTCAGGTACTGCAGGTGTGGTGGAACAATGCTCACAAAGTCCGTGGCCCTACCCAGCCTGGGTTTCCTCGGACGCGCTGCAGACTGAATCCTCCACAACTCTCCTCTGACAAGAGAAAAAAATGCACGCCAATAAAAAAAATAAACGTCGAAATCTCCTGGATTTGGCCACTAACACCAGCCCGAGCTCCCTCTGTGCTGGCCGAGGTGAGGAGGTGACACCCCACATGCTGCCGGTGCCCGTTCCCCACCGCCCGGATCCCCGAACGCCTCCAGCTTGGAGTCTCCAAAACTTCCATCCCTCAGCGCATCTGGGACTGGTGGATCCAACCCATCAGGCCTCGTTTCCTCTCTCCGGAGGGTGCTTTTGTTCCCTTTCGTCCTTTTCCAAAGCGCGGGGTCCCCGGGGGATGGCCGGGCTGTCAGCGCCGCTTCCCGACCCACTGTACTGGAACCCCCGCCCCTCCCGCGCTGCCGGGGCCACCGCCGCCACCGGCCCTCCGCCGCGCTGCATACCAAAGCCACCGGCCGGGGCTTCGGGGAGAGAAAGAAAGGAAATCAAAAGGAGAATGGAGCCAAGATCTGGAAATCTGGCTTTTCGGGGTTTTTTTGGGGGGGGTTGTAGGGTTTTTTATTATTTTTTTTTTTTTCAATTCCTTTTAATGAAAGATTTTTAATTTTAATCTTCACAAAACTTTCTTTTTTTTTCTTCTATCTCACTTTAAACAGCCTCTTGATTGTGAAAGTAATCAGGCTGGTGGCATGACAGGTTTTCACTGTATATCCCTTTTTTCTTTTCCAATAGAGATGATACTGTCTGCAAGCTAAAATTGTTGGGGTTTTTTTCCTTTAAAGTTTTTTTTTAATTATTATTATTATTTCATTTTAAATCTGAGCAAACACTCTTCCACCTTTTCTTTATCAAAATCCAGTTATCCAATTTTTAATTAAAATCAAACTAGCACTCATTTTCCATTTTTATTTCAGTTTTTTCTTAGGTCTCATCCAAAACTAACAGTAAGTGGGGAGGTGGATGCTCCCAGGCTCCTGGACCCCCCAGCACCAGGGATTTCATGACCAGCACACACACACAACCCTCAGCCAGCTCCCTATTCTCCTTTTCTTTAAAAAAAAAGTTATTAAAATAATAATAATAAAAAAATATCAGCCATTATTTTTCCATGATTAGCAATAGTGATGTTAATCAAAAGACTGCTGTAATTACAGACACAAGAGGCACAGGAGGAGGAACCAGGCTGCTCATTCCTTTAAGGTGCAATATGTTTTATATAGGTTATTGCAATGTAAACAGGAGAATGGTTCCTCAGATGAGACTATTTGCTACCAGATATTTATATGAGTAAGGTACAGTAATCAATGTGAGACCATTTAGTCTAACTGTGCAATAAAAACATCATCTTTGCTGCATTTACCCCCACTGCTACAGTGTTTCTTTGAAATATTTTCTCCATGATTAAATGTGATCAAAAAAGGAGTCTTTTATCCCTCAATCTATTAAAAAAAAATAGATATTTTTAAAAAAAAAACCTGGTGGCACACCAGAACCCCCTCCCCAAATTATATAAACAAGTTTAATACAGTCGCCCCCACCAAGCACACTGACATTTCATGCAGGTATTATAAAAATAAACACTTAAAAAGAAAAATCGAGGCCATTAAACGTGATGCCTTATCTCAGGGGTAGCCAACCTTTTAGGACCTGGGGACTATTTGACATGGTTTCAAGGGCTGCATGCACATGCTGTCCTGAATCCAGCCCCATGGGATCCTGTGGCCAAGCAAACTTTGCAAACAAGCTATCCAGGCACTGCAA
>OU015529.1:1731344-1736344 GCA_907165065.1 Caprimulgus europaeus
GTGGAGCAGTGCAGAACCAGCACGTACTGCTGCAGGGTCTGCATTTGGGTTTTATCCCTGTTTGGGTCAGTTCTTAGTTGTGTTGTTGATATTAAAAATTGGTTTAGTTGTCTATTCTGGAGTTGGGTAAATTCAGGTTACATGCTATCTGCTAAAACCTGGAACTGCACACAAGGAGAAGGCTGGTTACCACCACCAGCCTGTACCTGTAGGACACCACAGGCTGAAGGATCTGGCATGTAAAAGTCATTCCAGAGAACACACCATTTAATATTCCTATGAATCAGAAACACTCTCCACCTTTTCCAGCAACCTCCAAGAGGTGACAGCACTCAAGCAAGCCCTGTTTGTACTCTTCTTATTCTGTGAATCACAGAATCATTAAGGTTGGAAAAAACCTCTAAGATCATCAAGTCCAACAGTCAACCCAACACCACCATGTCCACTAACCCATGTCCCTCAGCACTGTGTCTACACGACTCTTCAATCCCTCCAGGGATGGGGACTCCACCACTGCCCTGGGCAACCCCTTCCAGTGCCTCAGAACCCTTTCAGCAAAGAAATTCTTCCTCACATCCCATCTCAACTGCCCTGGCCACAACTGGAGCCCATTTCCTCTTGTCCTGTCCCTTGCTCCTTGGTTGAACAGACCCACCCCCACCTCTCTCCACCCTCCTCCAAGGGACTTGGACAGAGCCAGAAGGTCTCCCCTCAGCCTCCTTTTCTCCAGGCTCAGCACCCCCAGTTCCCTCAGCCGGGAACTCAGCACACTTGTGCTCCAGACCCTTCCCCAGCTCCGTTCCCTTCTCTGGACACGCTCCAGCACCTCCAGGTCCTTCTTGGAGTCAGGGGCCCAACACTGAACCCAGCACTCGAGCTGCAGCCTCACCAGTGTCCACAACTATTCCTGTTGAACAAGATGACAGAAAATAAGGGGTTTTTTAGTCTTTCTAAGTAGAATTTTAAGAAATCTAGTTTTAAATTCCAAGTCAAAGTTGTGGTGTTAGACCTGAAATGAAGTCCAGATGTGAAGGAAGCATGGAAGAAGGGCTTTTAGATGTGTTTACCCTCCCCTGACCTGGAAGCCAGGGCCCAGGACATCATCCAGCAGGTAAGTGCTGGTGTCACCAGGTTCAATTTGCAGGTTACAGCTGGAAGCATTTTCCCCCCCTTTTCCACAAGCCCTGTACGTGGCAGAGCAAAGCCAGTAGGTAGGTGGCCAGGTCATGATTCCACCTACTCCGAGATCCTCCCACAGCCAGCAGCTCAACTGGTAAAATGTGAGTATTTCCAGTTCAATCCCACTGATGCTCCAGCATGGACTGAGATGGCAACAGGAGGTGGCATCACATATGGTTTGCAGCAGCATAAAGCGAGGAACATCCCTGTTCATAACCTTTTAACCAACAGAAACACCAGTAGCAGCTGGAGGAGCTGCTGTGAGAGGCACCCACTCAACCCATCAAGACTGGATGGAGTGGGATTTGATTTATTTATTTATTTTGGTATTGTTTAACAGACAGCCATGAAATAAAATAAAAAACCCTGCCAAAGTCACCACTGGCCACCACGCTGTGTTGTCCATCTCGCTCTGCACATCTCCTCCATACACTTCACAGAATCACAGAATCACAGAGTGTCAGGGATTGGAAGGGACCTCGAAAGATCATCCAGTCCAATCCCCCTGCTGGAGCAGGAACACCCAGATGAGATCACACAGGAAAGTGTCCAGGCGGGTCTTGAATGTCTCCAGTGAAGGAGACTCCACACCCTCCCTGGGCAGCCTGGCCCAGGGCTCTGGCACCCTCACAGGAAAGAAGTTTCTTCTCAAGTTCAAGCAGAACCTCCTGTGTTCCAGCTCACACCCATTACCCCTTGTCCTACCATTGGACACCACTGAGAAGAGCCTGGCTCCATCCTCCTGACACTCACCCTTCAGATATTGATCAACATTAATGAGGTCCCCCCTCAGCCTCCTCTTCTCCAAGCTAAAGAGCCCCAGCTCCCTCAGCCTTTCCTCATCAGGGAGATGTTCCACTCCCTTCATCATTTTTGGTGTGCTGCACCAGCAGCACACACCCCGCTCCCTTTTAAGACAAAATCTTTAAGTCCCATGGAAAACAAGCTGTTTACTTGGCATTAATTAGAGTAAATAAGATAAAGCAGTCAGCTAGTGAGCTGCCTTCATTCCATCACTGCTCTTGTTCGACTGCTGACAATCTCGGTGGGGTTATTCCGTACGTGGATTGCAGAATAAATCATATTTGAAGTTACCGCTTCTGGTTCAGGTTTTAATTTGCTGGACTTCATTTCAGGGGATAAAACAAACCCATGTGTTTTCTCCCTCAAACATTTGCAATGCAATAATTAACAGGATGCCAATATTTCAGTCCTAATGACTATCTCATCTTAGTGGTGCGTGTGCGGAGGATTTTAATATTTCATAATGTTTTATTTCAATTGCACTGGAGTGAAGCTGCAGTTGGGTTTATCCACAGATTAAATTGTTTTAAATCACTGAAGTAAAAATATTACTTCATTTCTCTGTCTTTTCTTGACAATGCAAAATTAAAAGAGTCACTCATTTTTAAAGATCTGTGGGGAAAAAACGTTCTCTCCTATTTTGCTTCGTAATACAATATCTCAGCTGAGCCTCCCATGCCACCACCACCAGCTCTCACTCTTCTGGTGAAGCAGAGATGATCCCACTGCAGGTTTTTACCACTCAAGGGATAGTTCTTCACTTCACCCCAATCTTCCCTGAGCAGAGATGAATAAAACTGACGTAAATACCCCAAAAGGTTCTGCAACCCCCCCAGCCGAGCTGAGGGCAGGAGATGTGGCTGTGGCACACACAACTGCAGCAGCACAGACCTACCTGAGCATGGAACCCCAGACTGGTTTGGGTTGGAAGGGACCTGAAAGCTCACCCAGTTCCAACCCCCCTGCCAGCAGCAGGGACACCTTCCACTAGACCAGGTTGCTCAAAGCCTCATCCAACCTGGCCGAGAACACTTCCAGGGAGGAGCAGCCACAGCTTCTCTGGGCAACCTGGGCCAGGGTCTCACCACCCTCACACTAAAGAATTTCTTCCTCACATCTCAGCTCCATCTCCCCTCTGCCAGCTTCAAGCCATCACCCCTTGTTCTGTCACTCCCTGCCCTTGTCCAAAGTCCCTCCCCAGCCTTCCTGGAGCCCCTTCAGGTACTGGGAGGCCACTAGAAGGTCTCCCTGGAGCCTTCTCTTCTCCAGGCTGAACAGCCCCAACTCTCTCAGCCTGTCCTCACAGCAGAGCTGCTCCAGCCCTGGCATCATCTTCATGGCCTCCTCTGGACTGGCTCCAGTAGCTCCATGTCCTTGTGCTGTTGGGAAATGCCTGAAAGCCTTTTAAAAGGACGTTTCTTTTACATAGTATGGAGAACCCTTCTACACGAGGGGTGCTCAGGAGTCCTAACTTCCCTTTTTCCAAATCTCTACCCAGCAAACAGAGAACCCAGACCACCATTCAACAACAACCATGGCTTTAAATGCTTGTGTTAAAAATCCTGCAGAACCATTAACCAAGTTCCTTTCTGCAGGTTCCTCCAAAACGTGACAGCACCATCGTGAAGGTTTCTGAACCGCCTGACAACAAGCCTTCGTACCCATTAATTTCAAGTTCCCAGATATCTGTTCCATATGAGAAAACATGTTACTGCATAATAAAGCTTGTTACTAGAAGTATTTAATATTCATAATGTTTTAGTAAGTAGCAAATTCTCATTAAAAACAAGTGTGGTGCTTGCACCACTGATTTCCACGAGCCTTCGCGTTTAGCAAGAACAATGCACAGCAAAACTCCCACAATGTCTTTGTTCGCAGGAAGAACGCACTCGTGGTGGGATATTTATGGTGGTAAAAGCATCCTTGGTGTTCTGGCTCCAGTGCCACTCCACATGTCTGTAGTGCACAAAATAATGTGAGAATGGAAACACAATTTAATCATTGCAGCATATATATCCACACACAAACACGAGTGTATACACAGCACCTCGGGTGAGGTAGCATCAGACTGACCTACAGCACTGGTGGTGTTGGGGCAAGACACAAGTGTTTGCTGCACAGAATCACAGAATCTCACAGAATCACAGAGTGTTGGGGATTGGAAGGGACCTCGAAAGCTCATCCAGTCCAACCCCCTGCCGGAGCAGGAACACCTAGATGAGTTCTAGGGATGAGTTCACACAGGAAGGTGTCCAGGCGGGTCTTGAATGTCTCCAGAGAAGGAGACTCCACAACCTCCCTGGGCAGCCTGGCCCAGGGCTCTGTCACCCTCACAGGAAAGAAGTTCTTTCTCAAATTTAAGTGGAACCTCTTGTGTTCCAGCTCACACCCATTACCCCTTGTCCTATCATCGGTCGTTACTGTGAAGAGCCTGGCCCCATCCTCCTGACACTCACCCTTCATATATTTATAAACATTAATCAGGTCCCCCCTCAGCCTCCTCTTCTCCAAGCTAAAGAGGAAACTGTTTTTAAAGGGAAAATACTGTCAATATTTCACTCAAATATTTATGAACTTCATGTATGGTAAAGTTTAATAATAACTGATGTGAATATCGCAAGGACAGACTAATAAATACCAACCTTCCCCTTTTTTCCTGGGACAACCATCACGCTCCAACCTCGACAATGCACGAGTTACATCGCCCTTGAGATGCCTCCAAAAACTCCTCCTCACACCAGCTGCCCCGAGGACAACCACTCCATGGGCAATGTCCACGTCAGTAGGACCATCACAGACCAAACAGACTCGAATCTGCTTCCAAGATCATATCAAGGGTTGCAAGACAAAGATTCTGATTGCCAAAGAGGACCCACGAGGTCATCACCACCCCCAACTTTAAAAGCCAGACCCTAAACGTTTCAAACCTCAGTGGGTGCTTTAGACAACCAAGACTGTCAAAATGCACAGTAAACTTTCAGCAGTAAAAATAGTTCAGGACACTTCTACTGGTGAAA
>OU015529.1:1741344-1756344 GCA_907165065.1 Caprimulgus europaeus
AAGAAATTAAGCTTCTAGATCAAAAAGCTGAAAAAAAACCCCAACATTGTACCTGCTGCTGCCAAGCACACCTTCCTGCAAAAGCAATGGCCTGCACTTTTGTTGAGGGCTTTTCTTGTTGCCCTGTTTTATAGAATTATAGTGGTTGGAAAAAGACCTTTAAGATCATTGAGTCCAACCATAAACCCAACACTGCCAATTCCACCTCTAACCCATGTCCCTGAGCACCTCGTCTGCCCGTCTGTTCAATCCCACCAGGGAAGTTGGTATTTAAAACCAACATTTTCAAGCATTGGTTTTTGAAAGTATTTGCAAACAACGTCATTTTCCACGTGAAATCCACAGGGTCAAAAAAACCATGTCAAAATATTCTTAATACTATGAAGTTTTATCACTCTGGGCAGGAGAACGTGTGGGGCTTTGGCACACGCTACAGTGCTCACCCATGGCATCAGGCTGGCACAAAACACAGCATCTCTGACAGCATCACTCACCTCAAAGGCATCGATCACACCTCTCCTGTCCTCCTCAGCTGGTTCACAACCATCACTGGAGGTGAGCACACACCTGTGCCAGCCCCAGGAGATGGGTTTGGCACAGGTAAGTCTCAGGTAACTCAAAAGGACTGAAATAGTGCGACTCATTCTGCTAAACTTGAAATCAGTCTGTTAAACTTGGGGATTTTTGTTGGTTTTTTTGCATTCAGAAGTTCTGAAAATCAATTGTTGTAAAGTTATTCAAGAATAAAATAGTTTAAAATGTAGGTGAAGAAAAAGTAAATATTCCTCACGGCATTTATTGGACCAAACCTGACATTTATCTGCAAGAAGTGGTCACAGACACTCAAAATGCTGGTTCCTTTTGATCACCAGGAGCAAGTGGTGAAGTACTAGAGGAAGACTTCATCCTCCTCATACCCCTTTGAGCCAAAGCAATATGAAATCTTTGATGCTAACAGATACAAAAAGATCTCCATCATTCTCATTTTTTAATCAAAATAAATCTTAAGTCAAGTTCCAAGAAAAACCCAGGAACATTTTCCAAGCTGAAAATTATTTGCCAAACTTGACAGCAGTTTATGAACACTTCCAGACTTGACATTTTTCAACAAATAAAGTATTTGAGCAAATCGTTTGTCAGAATCTAATTACTTTACTTCTCTGCGTATTTGTATACAAGACTTTGAATTCAAATGAGAAGTTATTATGAGGTTTACTGTCTAGGACCAGTTGACATTATCAAAAGCTCCCCCCTCCCACTAAAACACCCAGGAGAGTTGAGAGCACATTCAGATTTAGTTCAGCTGAGAACAAACTGCTTTAGTTTCAGAAGAAACATAAATTAACTTCAGGTCCCTCCTGGAGGGCGCTGGGCCCGCAGCTCCTCTGACTTTGAGGAAGATTTACAAGAATGCAGGTGCAGGTATCAGCATTAACATGTTCTATTAATTGAAAAGGTTATTTTAATTGAATATATACACATGGACCTGACAGAACGAGTCCAGAGGAGGCCACGAGGATGATGCCAGGGCTGGAGCAGCTCTGCTGTGAGGACAGGCTGAGAGAGTTGGGGCTGTTCAGCCTGGAGAAGAGGAGGCTCCAGGGAGACCTTCTAGTGGCTTCCCAGTACCTGAAGGGGCTCCAGGAGGGCTGGGGAGGGACTTTGGCCAAGGGCAGGGAGTGACAGAACAAGGGGTGATGGCTTGAAAGTGGCAGAGGGGAGATGGAGCTGAGATGTGAGGAAGAAATTCTTGGCTGTGAGGGTGGTGAGACCCTGGCCCAGGTTGGGCAGAGAAGCTGTGGCTGCTCCTCCCTGGAAGTGTTCTCGGCCAGGTTGGATGAGGCTTTGAGCAACCTGGTCTAGTGGAAGGTGTCCCTGCTGCTGGCAGGGGGGTTGGGACTGGATGAGCTTTAAGGTCCCTTCCAACCCAAACCGGTCTATGATTCCATATATAACAATTTTGGTAAAATCAGTGTGAACACCAGCTATTGAAGATGGAAGACCTACCATAAACTTCGTAGACTGGACATACACCTTGTACTAGGGCTCTGATAGGTAACACTGAAAAACATCAATGGTTGGACTTGATCTTAGAGGTCTTTTGCAACCTTAATGATTCTATGAAAAAGTATTTCTTTGGGTAAGTCCTGCTGGAAAACCAACCAGAGAGACAGGAATGTAGCAGTGTCCTCACTACCAATGCTATTAAGAATGAGAAACTGGAATAACTTTCAAAAGCTAAAGAGGTTTTTGGACAGAGACACCAGAAAGATTTCAGTTCCTCAGTTAATACCAGAATATTTCTCAATATAGAGAAATAGTTTTCCCCCACCCACCGATAACCCTTCCTGTGGGGTGGCAATGGGAGCAGTGGGGACCATCCAATAGCACTGGGTACACAGGGACCCCATGGAGACGTAAATCTGGCAACCAAATGGAAATATTGGGGGAGTAACTTCAGCCTCTGTAGACTTTACACCTTCAACATGTTCTACCACAAGTTCTCCAAGGCCAAGAAACACCACGAGGCTTTTCAGGGAGAACGAAACGTTGCAGCAAAAGCAACGTGTGGCAAAAGAAACGGAGGAAGCTGCTGGCAGGAACCAATCCGGCCACGATTCATTAATTAAGGCAAAGGATGCCGGTCAGTTTTAGGTAGAGCAGAATCAGTCACCTCACCAGGTTCAAAATGGATGTTTTATAATCTACAAAAATAATTTTTTTTGGTAACTTGCTGCACGTTATTTTCCAAGTTGTTTTACTGCACATAAACCCATCACACCTCGGAACCACACATTGGCTTTCTGCATAAAATATCACCTTATCTCTGCATAAGCAAACTATGTGAACTCCCCAGAGCTGTTTAGCTAACCACTTGCTGTGACCTCTGAATTCTTCTCCTGAATTATATTTTTATGTGCTATATAAAGGTACTGTTATGTTACTGTTTTTATTCCAGGTGCCAAAAAGGACAAGTTTATTGCCAACTGCTTGCTCTGTATCTTTTTTTTTTTTATTTAAAAGACTGAACTGACCCAGCAGTTTAATTTGTTTTTAATTCACACGTGAATGGCTTATGAAGAAAATCACATCTAGTATGAAGAAAAAAATAAACAAATCAGTAATATTTGGAGGAAAAAAACCCCCAACAAATCAACAGCCAGAAGCGTCGCCTTGCTGGCATGACTGGAAAGCACTGTACCAGCACAGAGAAGTCCTCTTCTCCTCTCCACGGTCTGTTTGGTTAACTCTGTGTTTGTATTTACGACCCAGACGGCTGTCAGGGGGCGATGGACGCCTCGGTGATACCTGGGGGGGGTCTGGCAGCACGGTATGGGCAGGGACAGGGGCTGTCAGCACCATGGGGGTCACAACAACCCCACACAATGCTGCAGGCTTGGGGCAGAGGGGCTGGAGAGCTGCTGGGCATGGAGGGACCTGGGGGTGTTGGTTGGACATGAGCCAGCAGAGTGCCCAGGTGGCCAAGAAGGCCAAGGGCATCCTGGCCTGGATCAGCACCAGTGTGGCCAGTAGGAGCAGGGAAGTTCTCTTCCCCCTGCACTGGGCACTGGTGAGGCCACAGCTCGAGTGCTGGGTTCAGTGTTGGGCCCCTGACTCCAAGAAGGACCTGGAGGTGCTGGAGCGTGTCCAGAGAAGGGAACGGAGCTGGGGAAGGGTCTGGAGCACAAGTGTGCTGAGTTCCCGGCTGAGGGAACTGGGGGTGCTGAGCCTGGAGAAAAGGAGGCTGAGGGGAGACCTTCTGGCTCTGTCCAAGTCCCTGACAGGAGGGTGCAGAGAGGTGGGGGTGGGTCTGTTCAAGCAAGGAGCAAGGGACAGGACCAGAGGAAATGGGCTCCAGTTGTGGCCAGGGCAGCTGAGATGGGATGTGAGGAAGAATTTCTTTGCTGAAAGGGTTCTGAGGCATTGGAAGGGGTTGCCCAGGGCAGTGGTGGCGTGCCCATCCCTGGAGGCATTTAAAAGCCGGGTAGAGGAGGTGCTCAGAGATCTGGTTTAGTAGTGGACAGGTACAGTTGGACTCAGTGATCTCAAAGGTCTTTTCCAACCAAGTGGTTCTCTGAAGAAGGGGAGTCCCTCAGCCAGAATATTTCCATCTCTCCTCCAGGCATGGGATGACTCTGCAGCAGGGCTCAGAAGAAAGCGTTTCCCACAGCCCAGGGTCCCCCAGCTCTCCATCCTCAAACTGGAAGCAAAACCTTAATGCCCATCTCCAGCATAAGCACCTTTCCAGCAGCACCGCACTGCTTCTTAGAAGCAATCAAAGAAACCAAAAGGCTTATTTCATAGAATCACAGAACCCCAAACTGGTTTGGGTTGGGAAGGACCTTAAAGCTCATCCAGTCCCAACCCCCCTGCCAGCAGCAGGGACACCTTCCACTAGACCAGGTTGCTCAAAGCCTCATCCAACCTGGCCGAGAACACTTCCAGGGAGGGAGCATCCACAACTTCCTTGGGCAACCTGGGCCAGTTTCTGATCAGTTTTCTTTCTAATATCTAATCTAAACCTCCCCTCTTTCAGCTTAAAACCATTTCCCCTTGACCATCATCTTCTAAATGTTGAACATTATACACCAATCTACTCAAACACAACTGAGAGCTGTGCTGAAACCACAGCAAACCCCAAACCTCTGCCAAACTCCCCCAATCGCTATAAAACCTTAACCCAGACAATGCACAGAAAAAAGGGCTTTTTGTCTAATATCCATTGAGCCAACATAAAAACCAGAAGCCACTGGCTTACCAAGCAGCAGATCTGTGTGCTAGGAATATCAGAATACTACAATCTCAGCAATAATAGCATGAATATTTGTAAGAAAACATAAATGGCAGCAGCACAGTCCTAGAGCCAGCGGTGCTCTGCTGGGACGGCGTTACGGGAGCAAAAGCTGCTGCTGCCGGGAAGCCTGTGCAGCCCGGAGAAAGTCATCTCCCTGTGTAATCACCGATGGCTTCACGGCTCCCCTTAAGTCAACAGAACGAAGATCATTACCCATGTCATTACCAGCGGTAGGACAAAAAGGAGATCTTGTTGGCTGCTGAATTAAGCATAAACCTGAATAATCTTTGGGTGAAATTCCAGCTGCTTTTATCAGCAGGAAATATATCGCGCTCCAAAACGCGATAGGGAAGGAAGGAGCACAGCAGTGGTGAAAGCCACAGCAGCACAGCCAGAACATGACACTGCTCGTTACGCCGAGGGGTACCCCGCAAGGGGATGGGGAGGTGGGGGCTGTGGTAGCTTTGTGCCCAGGGATGTGCATAGATCCATGGGATGGAGGAATCATAGAAGGATAGAACGTTGTGAGTTGGAAGGGACCCACAAGGATCAAGGAGTCCAACTCCTGTCCCTGCACAGGACAATCCCAACATTCACACCATGTCCCTGAGGGCCTTGGCCAAATGCTGCTGGAATCTTGTCAGGCTTGGGGCCATCAGCACCTCCCTGGGGAGCCTGTGCCAGTGCTCCACCACCCTCTGCCTCAAGAATCTTTTCCTCATGGCCAACCTCCCCCTCCCCTGCCACATCTTCCTGCCATGGCCTCTGCTCCTGGCGTTGGTGGCCAGAGAGAAGAGCTCAGCGCCTGCCCCTCCTCTTCCCCTGGGGAGGAAGTTCCAGACCACCATGAGATCTCCCCTCAGTCTCCTCTTCTCCAGGCTGAACAAACCCAGTGACTTCAGCCTCTCCTCATACCCTTCCCCTCTAAGCCCTTCCCCAGTGTTGTGGCACCAGGAAGGTGCTGCTCTCACCAGCACACGGCTGTTCCTACACAGCAACGTACAGCGAGAAGAACAGAAACGGTGAGAGCCACTGTGAGCCAAGTCCAATTTACCCACAGTGGCTGCATGGATGCTCCAACACAAACACTGGATTTTGGACTGGAAAATTGAAAGCAAAGAAGAAGAGCAGATAACTGAAACCTTCATTTGCAGCAAGAGACTCTACTTTGATTAAAAGGATGGGTAAACCAGCTCAGAGCATCACACACACACAGTGACAGGGTCTCTGGTCTCAAAAAGCAATGCAGTTAGAACTGCTCTGTGTTGGGCAGAAATGCTCATGTTTCATTAATAACTTACCTGTTTAGGACAGGCTGAAGTAGGTATTGATGTGGTTACAAGATGGGACAATCTCCTGCTCATGCAGCCAGTTTCTGCCTGAATAGTCTGTACTGCCCAAGGATGAACCTCCCCCATTCTTCTCCTTCAACTTAAAAAGATAAAATTTAAAAAGAAAAAGAAGGAAAAGAAAAAAAGGAAGGAAAAGAAAAAATAAGAAAAAAAAAGGAAAAGGAAAAAAGGAAAAAAGGGAAAAAAAGGAAAAAGGAAAAAAGGAAACAAGGAAACAAGGAAACAAGGAAAAAAGGAAAAAAGGAAAAAAGGAAAAAAGGAAAAAAGGAAAAAAGGAAAAAAGGAAAAAAGGAAAAAAAGGAAAAAAAGGAAAAAAAGGAAAAAAGGAAAAAAAGGAAAAAAAGGAAAAAAAGAAAAAAAAGGAAAAAAAGAAAAAAAAAGAAAAAAGGAAAAAAAGGAAAAAAAAAAAAAAAAAAAAAAAAAAAGGAAAAAAAAAGGAAAAAAAGGAAAAAAAGGAAAAAAAGGAAAAAAAAGAAGAAAAAACCCACCAAGACTTGATCCTGGGAAATTCAGAACTTCCCTTTAAGTTTTATGATATCGTATCTGCATTTTTGGTAGAGAGAACTGGTTCCTATAATGCAGTTTCATGCTACACTCCAATCTATGTTTCCTGCACAGCCTGTATTCTGTCCATGAAGTCCTACAGCTGCTGTACAGCCCACATCAGAGCTCCTCCTTATCCCAACAAAACACATCCTTTCCGTTCTCTTCCTGATATCTGAACTGCATTATGGATCGTAGCCTGGAAACCAGCAGAGGGGTCATCTAGACATTGATAGCAAGAGTCACATTTTGTGAAATACTAACCTGAAATTTCAAATAATTCTTTAAATAGCCACCCATCTCAGGTACCTTTCTTCTTATTTATGCCAAAACCAGAAGAGATTTAGTTTCCTAAAGAAACAGCTCCTCCAGAAAGGTGGTCAAGAAAAGTATCTGCTTTTTGGAGCATTTTCTTCCATCCTGTGTGACTAAGTGTTTTATGTTGTTAAATGATTTAACCCGTTCCATCACAGAGGGTCAAGCAAACCACCAGCAGAACACCTGCACAAGGAGACAGGACACCCCAACAGACCTCGATTAACTCCCTGCTGAGTAAGGAACTATTATTTCCCCCAAGTACTAACTTTTTGGGGGGTTTTATATGAAAACTGCTATTTAGACATGCAATGAAATGATCCTGCAGATAGTTAACAGGTCTGAAAGGAGTGAACCTCTTCACCAACCAGGATCTAGGAAACTTCTGAATGACAAATCCCTGGAAGAGATGGGCAAAGAAAGAGAGGACAACTGTTCCACACCTGAAACAACATCCATGAAAGAATTCCTCATTTATCAATAAATTCTCTTTAAAACACTTCAAATTACACATTTCCTAAAGGATTCAGAAGTTGAAAAGGAAACAGAATGATGTACAGAGATTGTTTCTCTCCATCCTTCTGGGAACATCAGGAAAGCACAGGAGCACCCAGGAAAGACGACTGCACCTTCCCCTGCTGCGCTGGGCAAGCGGAGGGAAGCTTTGAAAAATGAGGGATTGTTATTTGCTCGTGGCAAGAAAGAACCTTTATTCTTACGAATGACTGATTATTTAATTAATTGTGATTTAAGGGAATTAAAATGCTAGGAAGAAAGCTGGCAGGGACTTAAATGATTAAAGAGATGCCCCAGTCACAGCCACTCCAGACAAGGAATGTCTTTGGTAAAAATTTCTCTAAAACAAGAGGAACTGAACTGTTATTTCCAAATTGTGTGGTTTTACTATGGCATTCCAAAAAGGCTTTCAAAACCAGAACCAGTATGGGTCTTGATTTTTCTTGTTCCAGAAGAGCTTATGGGTTGGGACCATTACAAAAACAAAAGGAGAAGCCAAGAGCTGCTGCAGTTCACTGAGGCACGTGAAGTTAAATGAGGTTAAGATTTCTCTAAACACAGTTACAGATCAGTTTTTAAAACTGATATTTGTTATTTAGGACATTTGTCCTCTGGAGCAACTGCTACTTCTCAGGAAGCAGCCAGACATCACCTGCTGATGGGAAGTAGAGGATAATATTTTGGGTTTTTTTGCTGCCACATGCACAGCTTTGCTCCGTGTTTCTATTGAACAGTCTTTATCTCAACCCATGAGGGTTTTTGTTTTGTTTTGTGGGTTTTTTTCCCCATCCTGTTGAGGAGGAGGGGGTGATAGAGCTGCTTGGTGGGCACCTGGCATTCAGCCAAGGTCAACCCACCACACTGGCTCAAGCAGAGATCTAAGAAAGCCCCAAACACCTACACTTGCAGTTGTGCAAGAAAAAAAAAAGCCATTTCCACAGTTGAAATTTAACACAGAAAAAGGCCCAAAGACTCATTTCTGTAACTTGGATCATTTTCAGCTTCAGACTATCCAAGTACTGAGAGCTAAAAAGGGCAAGAAGATGATGAAGAATGTGGTTTGGCAGTGAGGAGGGGACAAAAATAGGCATTTTGACTTGGAAGTGGTGGCTGGGAGAAGCCAGCTGGAAACCCACAGAACCACAAACCAGCAGCCTCCTGCGCCCCCAGGGATGGGGAATGAACGAAGGTATCGCCTGGGAGACCAGGCTGGAGTGGACTGGAAGGTCTAGAAGGTAACTCCTTGTCATTTACTGCTGCTGCCCATCAGCATGCTGTATTGATCTGAGGGGGGTAAGAGGAGAACCACACCAGGAAAGCCATTAGCAGGCAGGAGATGGGTCCTCAGGATGCTCACTGCAGGTAGGAGAAAGCAGAAATTCAGAGTGAGCCAGATCACCAGCACTGATAGACTTTGGGTTTCAATTAAATGCAAGCTTTTCACATCCATAATGAGAATTAATTTGAATAAAAGTGGAACTACATATCACAGCCCATTAATGAAGGAAGAGAATAAGAACAGATCTTGACAGAAGCCTGTGCAACATTGTGCTTCCCACAAAAGTTCTACTATCAAAATTTCTGAATAATTAATTCAGAAATAAAAGCAGTTTCAAGGTTAGCAAGGTTCCTTCAACACTCTTTGAATAATTTGCAATATTCAACAACTTCTAGTGTAACTGCACTCGGAGTTGTCTATCACATCACACTCAGATGACCTCAGGAAACACAGAAATACACGGAACAGTAAAATATAACCTCCCACAAGAAAATAAAAATCATAACCTCCAACAAGAAAATAAAAATCAAATGTACTCAATAGGTGAAAACTAAATTTAATGTGTGTTCCTGAGGGATGGAAAATGAACATGGAAAGGGCCTGATTGCATTGGACTGGTGGAATGAGATGCAAAAGGCACGGGAAAGGCTTCCATTTGAGCTGTTAAAAGCAGAGGTTTTGGAAACGCCGGGCTCTGCAAGGAACAACACTGAAGTCTGGTGTCAATTTAAATGCACTGAACACCAGGAAAATGCCCCCAACTAAGGCTTCAAACTTGTACAGCACATTTCCACTCAACCCAACTAGATTGCCTGTCACATCTGACATGGCTTGTCAAAAGTTATCCTTCACTGCTCATGGGCAACATGGAGGGTCAAAAGACCAAATACAATGGTCCAACCCAGCCCTTTTTTTTTCTTTTTTTTATTATTATTTTTTTTCTCTTTCAGAGCAGCAGATATTGAACTCGAAGATGACAAGACAGAGCAGGTTGAAGCGGCTGCCAGAGAAAGAGAAGCTGTCCAGAGCCGCTGATCTGAAGGAGAAAAACCAGCCGGTCTGTGCGTGTCACGGCTGGGGCTCGGGCGCTGACAGTCGCACACAAAAGGGAGTGAAAAGCCCAGAAACTTGCAGTGGCCTTTGCCAACCATTGCAGGCCCTAAAAGGGACCGATGTGATCGGCCAGTAATGTGGAACACACGCCCAGTAAGTGATGCAGGGGAAAAGGATGTCCATCGTTACCTTCATCTGCATCCCTATGAACCAGAGGTGGGTTTTTTTCTGGGGAGAAAGAGAAAGAGAAAGAGAAAGAGAAAGAGAAAGAGAAAGAGAAAGAGAAAGAGAAAGAGAAAGAGAAAGAGAAAGAGAAAGAGAAAGAGAAAGAGAAAGAGAAAGAGAAAGAGAAAGAGAAAGAGAAAGAGAAAGAGAAAGAGAAAGAGAAAGAGAAAGAGAAAGAGAAAGAGAAAGAGAAAGAGAAAGGAGAAGGAGAAGGAGAAGGAGAAAGGAGAAAGGAGAAAGGAGAAAGGAGAAAGGAGAAAGGAGAAAGGAGAAAGGAGAAAGGAGAAAGGAGAAAGGAGAAAGGAGAAAGGAGAAAGGAGAAAGGAGAAAGAGAAAAGAGAAAGAGAAAGAGAAAGAGAAAGAGAAAGAGAAAAGAGAAAGAGAAAAGAGAAAGAGAAAGAGAAAAGAGAAAGAGAAAAGAGAAAAGAGAGAAAAGAAAAGAGAAAAAGAGAAAAGAGAGAAAAGAAAAGAAATAAGAGAAAAGAGAGAAAAGAGAAAAGAGAGAAAAGAAAAGAGAGAAAAGAGAAAAGAGAGAAAAGAAAAGAGAAAAGATAAAAGAGAAAAGAGAAAAAAAGAAAAAAGGAAATAAAAGAGAATTTTAAGAGTAGCTTTCTAACAATAAGCTATGAGTGAGAAATAAAACCTTAAAATGAACATTTGGAAAAAGCACCACCTTTCCAAAGCAGCTAAAATCTTTATCAATATTTCAAATAAAGAGGTTTGTTTCTTCTGACAGCAGAAGACACAAAATGATAATTTATGGAAAAGCAATTTATTAATAGTTGCAAATATAAAAGGTGCCACAAGCCTGTTCAGGTCAGTATCCTTATACCCCTCTGAATGGACAGCTGCAGAGATTGTCCACACTACCACTAGAAAAGTTGCAATCACGTGCAACAAACCTCAGTGCATCCATTTCCTTCAGGAAAAGCAACTGCATCCAGGCACAGGTTAATAACAGGGTATTTCCAACCTTAATCCTTTTTTATATCACTATCTTTGTGTTTTAATTACCTCAAAAACAACAACTTGAATTAATGAGGGCATCTGGAGTTACCACCACTCCGTGGGTGCAGAAAGTTCACGTCTGCTGCTGGTGGAAGTGGTGGCAGAGCTGGTTGTACCCACAACAGTAGACTATGAAGTGACAATTTTAAGACATGGGTGGCTAAAAAAAATGAGTATTTGATTATGAAAACTTGCGATTTACACCCTCTTGTAATTTAACATTTTTCATTCTTTCTGGACTGTGCTCAGTTTTGTTGGATAACCTTTTCATCCAATCTGCCACGTCTCACTGAATTTTAGCAGCTTATATGTATTTAAATATGCTCTTATTTTCTGTCACAGATTTTCTTTTTTACCTTTTTTTTTTGTAGAGGTTGCTTTCTTATGTAGGGTCCTTTTGACTACTTAAATGCATATATATTGTTATAGATACATATTTCACCTTGTTAACGATCCTCATTAATGAATAAAACTAATATTTTAGAGATTTTTAAGACCTTAATCTTCAATTAAGAAACAAACAAACAAAGAAACATTAATTTCCCTGGCTCAGTTCCCATATGTGCCTTTTCAAACAGTCTCTCACCCCTGTACCTCTCTCTGGGTTAGGGCAGGAGGACATGGAGGTACCTGGCTCCTGGTGGGTTATGGGTGCCATGGATGTGCCCACCCCACCAGCTTTGTTTCCCTTCAACATCCCAACGCTCTCATCGTATTCATGAGCTGCAATTTAATTCAAGTGCACTCAAGTTCCAGCAAACACAAAGAGAGCGCCGGGCGGTGCGTGCGGAGCTCCGTCTGAGGAGGGGGAGATGGGTAAATATCACCGCGGCGGCCGGCGTGAGAGGATAACCTGCCCACACATACACCAGCCCAATTAGCTGAGGCAAAAAGAGCTTTTATTCCCCAAAGAGCTAAAGAAAATCTTAGCAATGTTCTCCATCATCCAGCCTGAGATGAAGCTACTGCACGCTCCAGCATGGTCTATGCAGCGACACTGAGCATGACAGCTAACCCCCCAAAAAAAAAGGAAACTTGGAAGAAGACACAGAAGATGAAAGTTTATGGTTTGTCTTTTCATCAACTGAGCATTAGAAATTCAAAGTGGCTCTCCATAGCACTGAAAAACATGGAAGGGAACGGTCTTCCTCCAAGGGCAGAGGAAGAAGGACCTTCACTTGATGTAACCACCACCAGAGAAGCAGTGTAACAGCCTCTGCCTCTTCAAAACGGCAACAAGAATTCTTTATCACAGAAAATATAAAAAAAAAAATCTAGAGAAAAAGAGGAATTTCAAACTTAAACAGTTACTGAAAGCTTATTAAACTAATCTGATTAACAGACTTTTCCCAGAACTGCTTTATCATCAAATACAGCCCAAGCAGTCAAAGTCTGCAAGAAACTCCAGGCATTTAAAGAGCACATAGATGAGTCTAACGACTGACTCCATCCTTAATTTCCTTGGCTTGCTAAATCACTCTGATAATGTGTGTTTTCAGAACTTTCTGAAAATAAAGAACACAAGAAAACCCAAAGAGGAATGAGATGGATGAATGTACAGTATCAAATAAGGAAAAATATGAGAGATCAAGACATTAAGAGCTAAGGAAAAGTGAATATGTAATTGGAGAGAACAACTGTAATCAATAAAATCACTTCTTTAAATAGAAATAAAATTGTAACTGGGTTTACAGTCTGATGCCTGGGTGTACAGTCAGCAGCACTTGGTGTTTTCAAGAAAACATTGCAGTCCAAAGGCTTTCAAAACCAAAATTATCTGGTTTAAGAGTGAGAGAACGTGCACTTTCATGGCATGTGTGATTAAAAAGGCTCAGCAAATTCTGAGCCAACAAAGCTTGCCTGAAATCTGCAGTCCTGTAACCCCACCATTGCTGCCCAAGCCCAAGCCCATGCCCAAGCCCAGCAGACCACCTTGGCGAGCGCACCGTCTCCACGCGCCGGGTACGTACCCACAAATCCAACAGCCTCTTTAACACCCCAGAATTACTGCCAAGTCATTTTTTGCTCCATATTGCAAGTCCACATGGCAACCCTGGGTTTTGTTGGGTTTTTATTTTTTCCCCTATTACAAACATGTACTGTACCTCGGCTCAGAGCCATTTGGATGCTGATACAAGATTCATAATGGCTGTCAGAATCTGCAATGTTTCCTTTTGTTTTATGAGGTCAGGCAATATTACCTGCACTGATGTATTCCATTTCCCCAGCTGAAAACCTTCTCATTTGAGCACGACAGGTTGAGGGAGTCATGATTTTGCAACCTAGCATGTGAAACACAGCGCGAGGGGGCAGGTGGCTAACCCCACCTTCTCCTTTTGCTCTTGTCCACTGGCAACAGTAAATTAAACTGTCAAAAACGGAATTGTCCTGTCATCAACAAAGCTATAGCTTCACAAGTATTGCAACATCAGATATATTTCTAATTCTGCATTTCCCTGCACCTGTAATTTCCTGAGGAACTCACACCGGACCGTGGTGAGAAGCTGTCCAGGGGACACTGGCACTGCCAGCTCCTTGGGAGGGTTGACGTGGCATTTCAAAGACAGAAATTAATGAACAATAACAACAATTTGTTATATATAAAATAAAGCATTCAGCACGAGGTCCCAACCTTCTGCACAGCTCTGTGGGCAGGGATGCTAACGGGCTGTGACGCAGGGCAGAGGGAGCCGCAACAAAGGACCAAATTCTAAACATCCTTAAACACATTTGTTCCAGATTAAGTGGACTTGTGCCTCAAAACCTCGTGTCTTTTCCTTCCAGCCACTTCAGAGACTAAAAGTGCCTCTAAGAAGTTTTCCCTCCCACCGCCCAGGTTTTATTCCAGCACACCTTGCTGCAAGAGTTGGCAGCAGAAACAATAGTTTTTGGAGAGTAAATCCAGGTCGATTCCTTTTAAATTTGGAATATTCAAAGCAATGTTTCCTTTTGTCACGCGGTTCTCCAGGGGACATTTTAAAAGAACATGATTAACTATGATCTTCATTTCAAGATTTAAATGTGGTTTCAATTTTCACTTGAAGCTGACTTTTACCTTTTTTTTTTTAACCTGTTTTAGATCTGTTTGAATAAGTTACAAACCTCACTTAGGTACACATAAGTACAAACCGCCCGGAGAGTACGTACACTTTGCAAAACAAGTGAAATATTGTCAAAATATTGTTTAAACGCATACCTAACTAAGCAGAATATCTAGCAGAAGCATTATACAAATTAGGATCATTAAAGTGAACGGGAGCATCTCCTTTGATATGGTGATAAACAAGAAAAAAGGGTTTGTTGTCATTAATTCAACGTAGCAATCAAATATTGTTTTAGATTACCTCTATAAAAATTCCAAGCTTATCAATCCTCAAACTGTGGACAGAAAGTTAAATTGAGATAAGAAATCATTTCACGCAGCTTAACGCAGTCCAAGTGACTCAATATTCCTTTATTAATTCTCATTTAATATCACTTTAAATTGCCACCATTATTATCCTACAGTATACGAACGGCTCCGCGTAATTAGTCTGTATTAAGCCCTTTTTATTTATAAGGAGCCAAATAAACAAACCGACTTTAATTACCTGGGTGCCACAATATTGATCTGAGCATCAAATTTTCATACGACTTTATTTCCCCTTCCCCTCAGCCGGGTATTGCACCGGATTTTTGCTCGGCAGGCGGGGCCGAGGTTGGGCGTGCGAACGGCGGCGCGCTCCGGCGTCCCCCGGGGTCCCGCGCCGCGCGCTCCGTACGCTCGCCAACGCCACCAATTACCAGAAGAGCCAAAAGTCAATGAAGGCAGGGAATCCTCTCCCTCCCAACCCTTGTTCTCTCCCCACTTCAGTACACGGTGTTAACGACATACAAATTTTGAGGTCATTAAGTAGAAAGAGGAATTGAAAGGA
>OU015529.1:1761344-1893844 GCA_907165065.1 Caprimulgus europaeus
ACCAGGTGGTTAACCACCACTGTAAATACAAGAGAGGAGAAGAACGCAGAGCATAAAGGTTTGTCTTTTGGGAGCAGGTATAAGTTCACCTCCACTGAAAAAAAAGGGTAGAGAGTGGAAGAGCTCAGTGCAGAAGAAAAGTGTTTCATGGACAACTTGGGCAACATTTAAAATAAACATTATATTGGATAAAAGACGAGATTTTTTGCAGAATCTCTATGAACAGCAAACTTCTCCCTCAGAACACAAAGTGCTAACAGTACTGGATCTCATTTTAATGGCAAAACAAGAAAGTCACTGACTTACAGAAAATTAAGAGTGGCCTCAATTCCCATGATAAATATCTGGTTATATTTACTTTGACTAAGAGGAACATGGCAACAGCCTTCAGTGCTGGGAAGTGTAAGAAGGAGGCTTCCCTGCAGCTTGCACCCGTTGAGAAGCAATGCCCTGCTCACATCCATCAACCCACAGGAAACGCTATGGGAAATGCCAAGGGGACAGGGAAACCCAAGGAATTCAATATCCAGAGCAAAAGGAATGAAAAGCCATTCCCAGCACATGTACATTCCTGTAGTTCTGTGGAAAAGAGGTCTCTTAAGTACATCTGGAGACTTTTTGTTTGGGAGTGAGGAAGAGGAGAGAGGGTTTGAGAAAATTATAGATATCTCTGAAGGACACTCTGGTTGATAACCTCAGGTGACCAAATGCCACCTGAAAGTCACCAAAGGCCAGTTTGCATTACATGGAGTTACTGGGGCACATGCAGTGGATGTTGGCTGACATAGTTCTTGAAAAGTCAAGGTTGAACACGTGGAAGGATGAGCCTAAGACTGGTGGGGTTGTGATGGTTCGGTTTTCTGTCCAGCATTTCGTATGCTTTTACAGAATGTAATAAAATCTCTGTCAGTAAACAAGGTCTGTGTGACCCAGGGGGGTGCTCAATGTGGCATGGGGGTACACCACGTCACGTAAGGACTCTTGAACCTCAGGTGGTACAAAGAGAATCATGTTTTAGACACAAACACAATTTTTTCCTTGGATTAAACATTACAGAAGTGAAGCAGGTATTTCCAGGAAACAAAACCCACTCAAGCCTGGAACAAGGCAGAAGTCAACTGAAAGATACAAAGGCAGAAGTAATTTATTTCCAAATAAGGTGCAATTACACTGGACCAAAGAAGGACTAACAAATGTCTCTCAAGCCTAACAGAAGCCAGACTGATACCCACAGACACAACTGTGGTGTCAGTGAATATTATCTTTATATCCTACAATTACTTGTATTTAATTCTTCCCACAAAGTTGTGGCAGTGTTCTTGGTGGTGGTCACTGTCTCCCAGAGGAGAGAGGACACCGGCACCCCCAGGGTCTCCCAGCCCTCACCACCCCGGTGGGACGATGCAGGACAACCGGGCAGGTTTGTGAGAAGCAATGCAGATGCTTACCTCATTTAGTTCATTTCATTTCTAAACACAGAGTGTAATTACAGGAACAGACAGTTTTCAGATTGGTTCAACAAGCAGAAGAGGAAGCTCAGAAAATATCCAACCACCGCCCCTGAGGACAAGAGGATGCTCAACTTACCAGTGGATGCCCTCTGCATTTTCAGCCTAGGGACTGAAGGAGGCTTCTAGCCCAGAACAGACATAAAATTTACCTACAGTAACAGATGAGCTGTTTATCATGCTTTGCAGAATATTTCTCAGAGGTTCCCCAAGCACCATGGTGCTGACCAGTATCAGACTGTCTCATATATACGAAGAGACTTCCCTACTATTCCCTAGCACAACAAAAATTGCCGTTACTCTTACTTCCTAGTTATTTCTAATATTTTCCCAATTAAATCCTTTATTTTACATTTAGAATTTTAATTAAATCTTTTCTTAATTGAAAATTAGCAGAATTTCATTGTGGCATTTCTCTTAAAACTTCAGGTGGACTCAAGACTTCACACATGTGGAACTCCACCGTGGCAGTAAATAAAAAGTATTATTGGTCTGGATGATCAACTTCAGCCAAAATGAAGACACAGCCAAGACTGTTAAAGCTTTAAATGTCACGTTCTTCCTGTGACAATACAGAAGTCACATGGCTTTTAATACTGATGATAAAGAAAGGTACTATATTTATTTATGATAGGCTCAGTAAATCTACATGGAACATATTTTCTATGCACTTCACTTTACAATAGCATTATGTACTACTGGTATTTGTGCACAGTAACTCCAGAAAGTAAACTAGTTAGGCAGTGATGTATGTGGTAATCTATCATAACACAGCATGTCTAATTTTAAGTAGAACCCTATGTGAACCTAAACACCAGATACTTTAAGATCCATTATCTACATACCAAGATACATTTCAGAATTTCTATGTGTTAAATAATCACTAGCACAATAATCTAATACAATAAATTCTCTTACACTGTCTCCTTGACTGTTTGCTTTTGTTTTTTTCTTAATACTTCTTAAAAAAAATTGAAGCTTCCCTGCAACAAGCTTAACAGCTAGGAAACTGAACACAAAATGTCATTTTGGCCCAGTCATAAAGTTGCATTTTTGGTTCAAATAAATGTTATCTCAATAAGAAAGAACACATCAAAGCAAGTCCAACTAACCTGTAGAAGGTGCTGAGCCAGCCAATCAACTAAACCCAGAAACCACAGAATTATAGAAAAATATGGAAAAAATTACTCCAGAAAGAATTCCATGAAATCAATTAGGCCAATGCAGAATCAAATGCACGAGCACCTTTCCCTACAGCCTCGTTCAGCTCTTCCCCAGCACTCTCCCTTTCCAGCCTTTTTGGACATTGTGCTCTAGAACATTTGCAGAGGTTTTGTGATTCCCAGTTAAGAACTTTCCTGCTGCAGTTTAAATCTTTCTGTCCTCTTCTGCATAGGCATCCTAACAGATCATTTTTTTTCCCCTTCATACATTTGGCTTTTCACACATCAACTCACACTGACCATCTGCAGGTGCCTTCCTGCTGGAAGGCTGCCTGTGAGTTATCTACCTGGTGTTTGGTGGTCGATGAGTCTTTGGTGAAGACAATTGATTTGACAATTTTCAGCTGCATTACTTTTATTCGAGATTGTTTTGTCAATGTGAAAGAATTATTTTAAACACTGACTCTACCTTGTAGCACACCTCCATTCCCTCCCACCTTGATGCCACCTGCATAGGAACTGTGTTAGCTCAAGCCACTTCTCTAGATGGCAGGAAGAATACCATCTGAGGATGTCCAGCCTTCTCACTTATGTAAAAAGCCTGATATGCAAAAAGTAAATTGATGAAGCCATAATTTGCCAGATCCACAATGGTTGCTTCACCATTCTGTGTTATCATCCAAATGTTTGCAATAAAAAACTTAGAATAAACCAAAGGAAAAGCCAAGTCCTATCATTTCCTAGATTCATTTTGTCCTTCACCTGAGGCCCCTCCACTAACAGTAGAGGCTACGTGCTTCTCCCTCTTTGATTCAAGAGCTTGCCCAGCCTCTGTGAATTTTCAAAAGTGTCTGCTGGTGTGACTACAAGTGCTTTAGCCAGTCCCTTAAGTATCCTCAGATTAAAATAATCAGGCCTTTTAAAAGAGGCAGGACTCTAACAGTAGATCTCCTAGGCTGAGATCTTATCCATTTTCTGCCGGTATTAATTGTGCTAACCATCTGCTCACTTTTGATTTTTTTAATTGAAAACAAATGCAAAAAGTCATTGAACACTTCAGTCTCATTTGCTAATAGCTCCCTGCTTCCCTCAAGTAGCAGACCAAACGCTTTACTTGGTCTTCCTCTTATTACTAATGTACTTACCAATCGATTTCTGGATGTCTCTTGCTAGTTCCATCTTAGGTTGTGCCTTACTTCCTTATTTCACCCTTGTAGGCTAGCACTGCTCCTTTTTTACTTTCTTTTTAGCTGAGCTGCCCTTGTTCTCCTTTCTTCCTTGTGTTTAAGGTCCTCAAATGTCCAGCTTGTGACACAGCCATGCAGGTTTCACCCATCTTCTTTCTCTTCCCTATGCTGGAACTTTCCTCCCCTTTGATTAGTGATGGATCTCAGCAGGTTAGTCTTAAACTTCCCTCCTGTTAGAGCTCAACTACCCACTTGAGATTATTAAAGTCTGTTTTCTTGAAGGACACTGCTTCACTGTGCAGATCTTCCTGTTTCTTCTTGGGCATTGTGGATCATCACTTCCAGTCACTCACACTTACTCTATTTTACAGCTTCATATCATGACTCAACACCATTAAATCAGAATTAAAATCTAAGACTTTCTTCCCCCCATTTCCCCACGTCATAAAACGTCAGGTCACTGTAAGTGTTTTGCTGTATTTGTCCCCAGACAGGGACCTGAGGAGTTAAAGTTTCCTCATCCCATGATGTCCTGGACTCTGCTTTGTCCTGCTGATAGAAATGCTTCACCTTAGTGGTAACTTTGTACCCTGATTTGAAGTCTCATGAATTTTTAAAATGAAGAAAAACAAATCCATGACAAACTTAATTGTTAGTTAACAAGAGGATAATTAAGAGTTCCAGTGAGTCAACTCTCCCATATTTCACTTGAGGTGATCAGAACATGTATGAAAAATGAGTATGTTTATAAAATCCCAGCAGGTCCCGGTACCACCAGACCTGTCAGTCTTCATCCAGGACATCCAGTTTCCAGGTGAATACCTGAACTCCGGAGGAGGGTTTATTTTTTGTCAGATTTCCTTGACTGGTATCTCCCTACTTCAGTGCAAGACCATACTGCACCTCTTAGATCATTATAACAAGTAGAAATTTCCTTATAATCTATTTGTGCTCAACAACTGCACTCCCTTTTATGTATTATCTGTCTTTGGTAAGACCAGACCACCAGTCTGTTTAAGTTTGTAAACCTTCCCTCCCAGCCCCACAAAAGCCAGAATGGAGAAAGCAATCTGACAGTCACTGGGAAGCAGAAATCCCTCATAATGAGGAAAAAAATATATACATCTATAGACACACGTTCACAAAGGAACTGTGGGATTTAAATCTTGGCCTTTCTCAAAACACAAACCAAAGCATCCTGGTTATTTTATTTAATATACAGCCTCCATCTAACATACCAAGGAAGAGCCAGTCTGTTGGATTTATTACAGCTTTACCAAGTGGGGGTTTTTTTTGACAGTAATTTTTTCTGTGAATAACACCAGTGGTGTTTGGAGCAGCCTGTGAAGCAGAGGCTCAGGGTCCTTGGCCTCTCTGTTTACAGTTATGCTGCCACTTCTCATGTTGCCTGTGCAGGTCATATGGGAATAGTCCAAAATGCACCAATACACATTTTTTGTCTCCTCAGAACAGTGTTTTTCACACTATTATAGTTAAGAGTATGCCAAGGTTTACACTTAGGTTTTATTTTTCAGAGGTGCATAATTATAAAAAATTACTTCAGACTCTGCTGCCTATACACAGCTGTACACACAGCCAACTCCAACAGCTTTGGTTCACTGCTTTTTAAGCCAGATATTCCACTCTACTCTTTTTAAGTCAGCTATTCTGCTCTAGTTGTGATGTGGGGTTACAGCAGCACAGGATATGGAGTGTTCCAGTTCTGTATCTGTACCCAAGTCATCACTAAATTGGAAAGCAAACCCTATTTCCCACTCTTGAAAGCCGAGTTTCCTGCTGGAGCTGAACACTCTGCATTCCTCCCACTAACAAATATCGGAAAAAAACCTGTTTACGCTCTTCCTTTGTTGCCATCGGATTCCAGTGTCACATCATCTTCCAGTGTTTATCTGTCTGAGGAACATGGGAAGCTTGAAATGACCTTTTTTTTTTTTTTTGCTGTCCAACAATGCTAATCTGACATTTCTGTTATTTCTGCTCAGCCCAGGTGATTGTGGGACATGGAGCAGGATTTATACCAAGCTGCTCGCAAGGAAAGCAGCACTTCTTGTGATAGAAGTTAACGAGGATTTGCCCCAGCAGCCAACACCTCTGAGCTACTGGATCTGCCTCTTCAGATGCTGCCACAAGCCAGCACAGCTGGGACAGTGGTACCACACAGCACAGCTTTCTTTTAAAAATAAAAATAAAAATACCCACAACTTTCTCTGCTAAACCTTGCACTTGGAAATCTCCTCCTTTCACCTCCACTGCATTGGTTCTTGCATGCAAGGGGTCAAGGTTAAACATACTTCCAACGTTCTGGAAAGAAGTATTTTCTGACCATTTGAAGGAGAGTTTAGGAGCCTTCTGCATCTTCTCATTATTACTAAAGCATCCATTTTAACCAAAATAAACATCAAAGTCTAATTACAGGAAGACATTAATATTGCTGGATTTTATATGGAATAAATCTTGTTCATAGATTTTAATAATCTCTGCCACTAAAACAGTTCTGGCCACAGAGACTTCAGGGTTATTAGTGCTCAACAGATGTGGCTTAAAGATCTAAGGGGGAAAAAGAGTTTTGTTCTCTTGGGAAAGTCAAGCTTTAATTCAACGCCTCGCTCGGAAGACTCGACAGCGCAGCGCTACGGGGACTCAGCTGAGTCCTCAAGAATGTGGCCATTTGATTTCAAAACCAAACATTTGTTTGGAAATAGTGTTTGGAAACTGTATTCCAGTTATTTAACTAAAAGCACTTAATTTGTTGGAGAAAAATCTCTGCTGCATCTCATGCTATGCTGGTGGCTCAGGCAGCAGAAGTAAGAAACTCCACATCAAATTGCAGACCATGCAACTGGAGCTTGTGTGAGTGAAATTATCATTAATCATACAACTGTGGAATTAACTGAAAGTACACATAGATGTAAATCAGACCTACAGATGGAGTTAAACTATCAATCAGATACTTTACAGGAAACTGTAGGTCTATGAATCCACATGAAAATCCAACCATCAGCCACTTGGTATCAAGTGGAAAACTGCCAAGGTCTACACCATAGCTGTGCATTCTGGAGGGCAGAAGGTTCCTTGGTGGTTCCTCAGCCAAGGACAGCACAAATCCATGTTGAATACTTCAGTCACCAAGCCTCATACTGGAGGAGAATGTCTCTAGTTATTTTCAGTCAATAAAAAGGAAAAAAAAAAAATACCCAAGTGTGTCAGACAACGAAGAACTGGAAGTATTGGAGGATTCTGAAATGTTAAGACAGAAAGCTTCTTATTTCCTTCAGTTTGAGAGGTGAAGAGGGAACTGTGCTACAGTTTGGAGGCAAGAATAAAAATTCCAAGAACTAGTCTCATGAGACAACTGATAGCACTCATCCATAGTTGGTGACACTCTGACTCTTCATGAAAAAGGCAATTTTGCTTCCCAGAAAAATATTCTAGCACTGGGGATTCAAGAGGACAAGGCTCTCTCGGCGATTTCTGCCTTTCTCACCCACATTAATATCTACAGTTATCAAATCTAGAACTTCACACTGACTTTGTTACAAAAAGGATTCTCAAAAAAATACAAAAAGCACTTTTGTCAGATACTTACAGCTGAAGGAAACCCATCTCTTTAGCCAATTATTTCCCAGTAAAAACCTGCTACTTCAGTGCAGCTTAGCAGAGAAGTCCTATTAGGAATGAAGTTGTGTTATAGATCTCAAAGCTATGCTAGCAGTTGAAAATACTCTGAAAATAATTTAAAATAACATTTGGTTTTATAGAAACAGTAATCACTTAAAAATCTCAATTCAGCAGAGTGGGATAAAAAATTTAGAGCAATTTTTTTTTGTTTCTACCACAGTATCTAAATGCCTCCTTTATGGCATATTTTTGTTCATTTAATCAGGTATTGTCTTTGATATATCAAAAAATTGATCTTGTGCATGGGAACCAAAATACTTTTTCTTTTTTTTTTTAAACTGCCAAGGTCTACACCATAGCTGTGCATTCTGGAGGGCAGAAGGTTCCTTGGTGGTTCCTCAGCCAAGGACAGCACAAATCCATGTTGAATACTGAAGTCATCAAGCCTCATACTGGAAGATTATGTCTCTAGTTATTTTCAGTCAATAAAAAGGAAAAAAAAGCAACCAGGAGATGCTTTTCTTAAAAAAAACGTAACTAGGAGATGCTCTGAAAAGGAATGGTTTCTTTCCAAGAAATTTCACCATACAGAGTAAAAATGTTTCTTGGACAAGTTGTCTCAAATGAAAATGTCCCTCTTTCAAAAGAAAAAAAGGACAAACCTCCTCAAGCCCTGGACAGCAGCGTTTTCTGAGACACAGGACTGTTCGGTTTTGTTTTCTCTGCTACAGGAAAGAGATGGAAACAATTACAGAAAATATGGGGTGAACATTTCAAGAAAGAATGGAACACAACTGGCAAATGCAAATATTTAGTGTGGCTTTAATTAATTTTGCATTGTAGCCTTTTGCACTTCTGAGGAAATTCATTCTAGGAACTACAAGATGAGAAGCCACTGGCTTGTTACCAGTACGTCCTCACAGTCATCTGCTTGAAAATCAGCTTCAAAACTATCTATTTATTTTGGATAAATTGCCTCTTTCTAGTGTTTTGAACAGCAAAGACAGACAGCTAAAATATTTACAGTAAAGACCAGACACCAGTAGAAGAACTGCTAATTGTTTGCACACAAAATGATTTTTCCTCAAAAGAATAAACAGCACTAAAGAAGGTGGTTGAGGTTTTGGAAATCACTCAAACTTTTGTCCAAAGAAATGACTACACTTCCGAAACAAACCATTATCCACTCCTGGCCAATGAATCACTCTGAATTAGGTATTACAGAAAGTATTTGACTTTCCAAACTAACTTAGAAGTCAGCATATGGTTCAGGTCCCCTGCACTGAGTGACTGGTTTTGTGAAATGCACACAAATGTTTTTCTTAACTGTAACTGATCTCTAAACAGCAATATGGGCTGATGATCTTAAGCCCCGAATTTTAAACAACTGTTCATGCAGAACCTACAAAATAAATGTTTTTAGTAGATGAAAACCCCATATACAACATGTAGGTCAACAGTCAAGTCTGCTCACTCAAGTAAGTGTCCTTGGTACAAGATAAAGTTGGTGTCTTTGACAAAATAAAATATCATTCCTATCTCTACAGCCTTAAACATTGTGGCATGTGAACGGTTAACAACTGCATCTTATTTATACTATTAGATGTACTTACTCTCAATGTGAATGAAGTTGTTAATGTCAGGACTCAGCCTGACATTTCCTCCTCACTCACAGACCATCAAACCACTGCTGCTGGGATGGAGTAAGTTCTATTTGTTCCCAACGTTGTGTTTGGCATTACGCTGTGGTTCAAGAAGTTGTAATCTGTGCAGTAACATTTTTGCCTGCCTGGCAACAGGAACGATTTCTATTTGCATGGTAATGAGACATTTTATTTGACAAGGTGTTGAAGGAAAGGATGCAATAATTTTAACAGTTGGGTGTTACATTCAATGAATCTGGGCAAAAACATTGCTTCAATACCAAACTTAATGCAAGCGGCCCATGGAGCAGGAAAAGGGACCAAATGCTACTGCAAAAATAATCAAGAGCACCCACCTGTTTTAGTTGAAATATTAAACTACACAGTACAAAGAAAAACGATTGCATTGTTTTATTCTGGATCTGTCTCCCTTGAAGTGGGGAAGGCCCCAAAGACAGACAGACAGGCTGGCAGCGGCACGGAGACAGACGTGGTGAGATTTCTATCTCGCTTAACCTCTAACCAAAATGAACTTGGAATCTACCTCAGCTCTAACCAAGCATCCCAATGTTAACTTTAAATAATCTAATTAACCTGAAGTTTGCTATCTTCTCCTTTTTTTTTTCCCTACAAAAAACAAACTTTGCTTTTACTTGAGGAAAACTGGTACTCATATTGAATCATCCATACTGCTAAAATGTGATATCCTTGACCTCAGATGTGTAGCCTGAATAATGAGATAGGCATTTGACTAGATGATAAACAGATCTTATTTCCTCTGCAAGGAAACACTGAGAATTTAACTAAGGCCAGTACAGCAGAGGTGTTTGGACAGGTTAGAAAAATAAAAATCACATGGCTTCATCAAACCAGTGAATCAGGGCAGCACACTGACATCATGGAGAAACGACCTGAAATATTTTCTGAGACTGCAATTTAGAATATATAGACAATTATCAGGCAACTAGCCAACCTGCCAGCACTTAACTGACATCCCTCAAATTACTGGTACCATTTCTTTCCCAGGCCTCCCAACCTCAAGCAGGCTGTTGTTCAACCACTGCAACCTGCCATGGGGGCTGGAGCAGCTCCTCTTGAGCAGGGACCCCCCTAGGATGGGTCACAAAGAAAGATTAAGTCCTTGTTAGTGGAAAACATCAGAACATCACTATTTTAATCCACGCTCCAGAAAGGTTGAGTCATGTAACAGCAACCTGCACGTCAGAGAGCGCCTGCCCGTTGCATTCCTCACCAGGCTTACAGCAATTCTGTAAGACCTTTAAACAAGTATTTCTGCCTGTTTATTTTCTAACTGCTGTCAGTCTCCTAAAGAAAAACTCAAACAGCAGCACAGGTAACAAAATAAAACAATATTTAACTGAAGGCCAACATGAAATAACCAGTACTGAGGCGTTCAGTGCTGCTGCATGACAGCTGCTTGGTCAGCCCAGCGCGGTGCCGGCACAGTTAGAAATGTCAGTTAAATTCAGCAAACAGAGCTATGCTGCTATTCCAGTATTTCTTTTAAAGACAGCTAAACTCATCTAAATTATTCAAAGCATAATTCAGAGAGAGGTTACTAACAGTTACAGAGAGGTCTACCAGCGAGCTCCATCTGAAAATGAAGCATTTCAGTATTTTTGTTGCAAAACTTGTATTTCACTCAGCAACTGGGCAGTTACTGAGATCCACTGCTGTCCACAGCCCTTGCATTTCCCCTCCTTGTCAGGACAGATGCTGAACACTGCCAGAACGCCCACACTTCTTATAACCCACAGTTTAACTCGTGTAATACAAGCTAAAACCAGCGCTGCCAACCCTCGCCCCGCGTCGCAACGTGGATTAAAAAAGCAGCAAGCACTGCATTAACGACCCTAACGAGCCAGCTCTATGCAACCAAAATGCTTTTTACTTTTCCTAAGGAAATTTCAGATTTTTTTCTGCATGTACTTGGGTAAACACTACCAATCTTTTTCAGCTTTGCAGAATCAAACCCCAAACCACCTTTGCTTAGATGAAGATTATAGGTCCACTTAAAATCAAAAGAAACCAAAGACACATGGTACCTGCCTACAAAACCTCATGTATTTTGTGTTTTGAAGCTCTTGCTTTGCTGGTGGAGAACTCAGGTGATTGTATTCCACTTTCAAAGTTAATATTTGTGTGAATTCATCCACAGCAGTCATGTTTTTGCTTGTGACTCTGTGTATAAGACACATCAAGTTTTTCAGTCTAGGTTAAATCATGTTAAACAGTAAAGTTGCAAAATTACCTGTGATGGTTGCACTTGGCCAGTGCTGGGCTGCAGCCAAAGCCAGCTGCTCGCCCACTCCCCCCACCCAGGGGACAGGGGAGAGAATTGGGGGGCAAGGGGAAGGAGACTCGTAGGGGGAGAGAAGAACAATTTCATCATGGAAATAAAACTTAAAATAATACTGATATTAAAATAATAATGACAGTAATAAATATGCCACTGAGTGACCCCCAGTGCCATTGCTCAGCACCCGCCCACCCAGCCCGGCCCGTTCCCAGAGAACAGTCCCGGAGCAGCGACAATCCCGACCCGAAACCGCAATCCCGGGAGAGCCAGAGCCCGAGCGAGAGCCAGAGAGAGCCAGAGAGGAAGAGCCCCTCATGGATCTCCTGCCCATGGGGGACAGGAGATGGAACAGCCCCTTGGCAGAGCCCAGTGCCCATGGAGCTGATCCATGGCAATATTCCTCACCCCTGAGCTCTTGCACTTGCAGAGGGACAAACACAAAGTCCTTCAGTGCCAGGGACACAAATGCCAACATGGGGATGTTCTCAGCGTTTCTCTCCTGACAAATCCCAGCTGAACCCAACCCCCAGCGCTGCTCCAGCTGCTGAACAGACCCAGCTCTGGCCCAGCTCACACCAGGACATTACCTTATATTCAGCTTTGATGTAAGTGGTCACCAAACCTTTTGGAGAGTACCAGAGCCTGACCAGACACATGGTCCCCTGACCTGGTGTCCCTCCAGACTGCTGTCACTGCCAAACCCTTCAGGAACAGGACAAACTGTGACAGATTATGACGTTACAGCCTACCCATACCCCACCTGAACACCTCTTCAACCCTCAGCAATACAGTTTTTTGTTCCCTACACGTGCAAAGTAAACCCTGTGCTAACGGAACTGAACACATCGTTACCTGCATTAACTCTGCCAAGGATGCTATAAATTTTGCCATTTAGTGCCAAAGTCCATGAATATGTTAATTGATAAGTCACCTTTTGCCTTTTGTCCACCAAAATCTTTTAGAGTGAATACAGGTCCCAACAGGAGGGGAGGAGGACGCCCAAGGAGGCTGCAATAAGATGATGTGATTAGGGAAATTGAACAAAATAAAGTCCCACCACACTGGAGTCCATATTTCCCTGTATCACAAGCACAGTTATTTTGATTCACATGTTTCAACTGAAGCAAACACCAAAAGCAATCTGTGTAATAACACAACAGAAAGTTAAACAAGAGTAAGCAAACTGTAGGAAATTCATCACCAGAGAACACAATATCAAACAAGCGTGTCCCAGGGAACAAAAGCAAGAGGTGAAGACAACAATGAAACAGCAAGAACGCATCCAGTGTATACAAGAGGGAAAGCAGAGCGAGGGCAAGAAGCCAGACACATTACACATGACATAAGTAAATAAATCAAAGGAAGTGAGATTAAAACCCGAATTAACTGGAGGAGGGGGAGAGCTATAGCACCTGCATAGAGGTGTCCGCCCCATGGAGATTAATATCACACGGTCTATGAAAAGTCTGATTTGTAGTGGCTGAGCAGGGAAAGTAAGAAGATCCACATTTCAAAATCAGAGAGCTAAAAAAAATAATCAGTGTCACTGTTTTCTGGTTTTCAGACTGCAGCACCCACCTGAAAACACAGCAGGATTGCCCAGAGGAGCTCATGCTGATTTGGATTGCTTAAATTTATCATACGTGTTTTTGATTTATATTATAATAAAATTACATTTTAATTTTGTTTAAAACTATAATTAAATCAGGTAAACTTAAAAGCAAGCAGTTTGAAAACTTGGTATTTTCCTCATATAAGTTTTAACAATTTTCTACCATATTCCAGCTCATGATGAGCCGAGTTCTACTTTTAAAATCTTTTTGTAGACTTACTAAAAAACCAAACTGGCAACACTTTAGCTGGGTTGTTTTATTTTATATTTCTATTCCTTAGACAGTAAATTGAAGGTTCTGATAAATATTAACTGTTCTTTGGCTGGGTGAGTATTTCGAGATGTATCCAGAACACAAAGCCTCCAAATGCAAAGCAAGTTCACTTCAAGCACCCCAGTCTCATTCAAACAGGAACAGTGGGGAAAAATGAAATGAAATAGTGTTTTCAAAGATATTTCAGAAAAGTTGTGGTATTTTTCTATATAATAGTTCAAGTTTCCCAGACCCTGCACACCTTCTGGGAGGGGAAAAGGATCCGGAATAGAGACATTTTCTTGCTTCTCCTCTCCCAGGCAGTAACAGCCCTCTGGGCCAAACTGGGGTTCAGCTCATGCTGCAAACACAGAATCACCCAGAATTGCCTCAATTGGAAAAGCACTTGAAGCTCATCGAGTCCAAGCATGAACCCAACACTGACCAGTCCCCACTGACCCATGTCCCTCAGCACTGTGTCTACACGACTCTTCAATCCCTCCAGGGATGGGGACTCCACCCCTGCCCTGGGCAACCCCTGCCAATGCCTCAGAACCCTTTCAGCAAAGAAATTCTTCCTCACATCCCATCTCAACTGCCCTGGCCACAACTGGAGCCCATTTCCTCTTGTCCTGTCCCTTGGTCCTTGGTGGAACAGAGCCACCCCCACCTCTCTGCACCCTCCTCCAAGGGACTTGGACAGAGCCAGAAGGTCTCCCCTCAGCCTCCTTTTCTCCAGGCTCAGCACCCCCAGTTCCCTCAGCCGGGAACTCAGCACACTTGTGCTCCAGACCCTTCCCCAGCTCCGTTCCCTTCTCTGGACACGCTCCAGCACCTCCAGGTCCTTCTTGGACTCAGGGGCCCAACACTGAACCCAGCACTTGAGCTGCAGCCTCACCAGTGCCCAGTGCAGGGGGAAGAGAACTTCCCTGCTCCTACTGGCCACACTGGTGCTGATCCAGGCCAGGATGCCCTTGGCCTTCTTGGCCACCTGGGCACTCTGCTGGCTCATGTCCAACCAACACCCCCAGGTCCCTCTCTGCCCAGCAGCTCTCCCCCCACTCCTCCCCACCCTGTCGCGCTGCCGGGGGTTGTTGCTCAATCTTGCTAAAGAGAGAAAATAATCAAAGAGGAAAAATAATCAAAGACTCAAGAGGAGAAGGACCATCTCCTATGAGTTATTCATAACAATATGCAGGAAGGTGTTGGAGTGACTTGCAGCAACTTAGTTATTAAAGAAATAGGTCCAGGTGGGGATGATCTTACTGCTTATTGGAAGTTTTGGCCTTTTCTTGATAAAATCTTTCCAATTTACCTACAGCTGTGATCGTATAACTGAACTGAAAAGGGGACTCTGAAACATGGGAAAACCTACACGTTTCCCATGCTTTGGAGCAGAGCTAAAACACAGTTCAAGTCCAGGGTGGTGCCATTTCTATGCCCTAAATGAGGAAGGTTACTGAGAGGCAAATGTTGAAGGATAATGTAAATAAAAGTCATCATAAAGCATAGCCACAGCCCTACAATGTTACCCTATAGTCTCAATTCTGGCTATTTATAAATCACATTTTAAAAAGTCAAGTGTGAAAAGATGGGATCTTCCATTGGCAAAATCACAGCATCATCAAGGTGGTTATCACACGGGGGGATAAAACTGCTGACTTTTAGCAACTTTGTATGAAACAAATTCCTGGCCACTAAAAGTAATATTAAAAACAATCAAGAGAATAATCATATGGAAAAATAGAAAACCTGCCAATCCTTCTTTCCCTCAGGTTTTCCAACCACCTGCTGGCAAAATGCTTCATACGGGGTTTTATTTTTTAAAGATAAAGCCCTGTGAAAAATAAATTAAATCAAAGTATCCTCAACTGATTCTAGAGTATTTATTGATTATGGGATTCTCACGTTAAGAAGTGGCCCAGGTGCTTCAGTAACCCATTTGTCCCCTCTGTGCACACAACGAGGGGGAACGCGTGAAGCAGCAAATAACGCACTGGAAGTTTCAATTTTAGATCTGCGAGACCACAAAATTAATGAGAGTCTTTGGAGTAATAATTTGTAGACTTCACAGAGAACCAGGGAAGATTATAAATGCTGCTGACCTAGAAGAAGTAATAGAGAATTCAGTATTCAGTACTGAAGAACAATTTATAAGTGAATAAAGTCTAGCATGCAATATAACTGCTTTCTGTTGACAGATGGCAGAGAAGTGTCTTCTCCATTCTCTCTCATTAAAATAATTATGGCAATGTATGTTAGCCTCTCTTCAAGCCTGGCATTTTCACAGCACATACAGGGGCATCATCACCGGAGGAATAAGGTTAAATAATAATGGAAACACATTTCTGGCATGCAAAGGGCATTTGATATTAAACTTACCTGCTTCCAGAAATAACAGCAGGGAGAAATTTGTTACCTCAGAGTAAATGAAATGATTTAACTTATTTTAACAGGAGGTTAATTAGAGCTCTCCACTAACTTGAGAAACACGTCCCAAAACCAGGTCAAGCCACGGTAAGGCTGATGAGCCTTTGCCTTACGTAACTCCTCCAGAACCAGGCTCGTGTCTTGTTTTTACCTTGGCTGCCAATTGCTCACTGTAAAACTGCAAATCAGATGCAGTCCAGTGTGAAACTTCTTCCACAGCTGTCAAATAATAAAAATCTGTGAAACTATGGGGGGAAAAAAAAAATAAAAATTAGGTTACTCGAAACCATGTAAAAAATCTTCCACGTTCCAGTGTATTTCCTGCACGGCCGGTACATTTGTGTCTGCTGCTCCAGCAAGACATCAAGGGAGGCTGGGTGGTATGGAAGGAGGCAGACAGCGTTAGCCTAGTTAGCCCCTGAGCTGCTAATTACTCCGATGGGTAGTTAGTGACACAAGTTAATTACCACCACATAACGAGGTTTCGATACTGTAAGTCAATGTCCCCGCCGTAACGCGTGACATTCACAGCGCATGATGTCATGGCTGAGCAAAAATTATCTGGTGTCAGCACTGTGGACTCCAGGTTCCTCGCTGCTGTTCTCCCCAATATGATTCACTTTCATTATTTATGAGACTTGTCTCACTAACCCTCAGCAACGGTTCCAAATAATGATAGGAATCTGTCAGTGTAGGATTGTATTTCTCCAAACAATAACCACAGTTCCTGGAAATGTCAATATGTCAATTGAGGGTAACACATCTCTCAATAAACCAATATTTTGTAAAAACAAAACAAAATCTAAAAAAAAAATAAAAAAAATGGAAATTTGAGCTGCACTAAGCTCTCCTCTCGCAATGCCAGGCGGAAAAATTCATCTTTCCTGCCAGATGGTGGAGACAAAAAAGCAACATTCTTATTTTCCCAATTAAAAATCTTGAAGCATTCAATATTTTAGTACTTAATATTAATGAAACACCACGTGAAAGGATATAAGGGCCTTGACAAAAGTCAGGGAGCTTACACTACAGCAGAAACCAAACTGAAATTCAAGGTAGAGAACAAGTAGTAGGAGCTATATTTTTGGCAAAAATGGAAATTTAGAATTGGTATTATTACAAATGGCCACTGGAGTTGAATTAAAAATTGTTTTCAGCAACCACTTCACCGTACAACCCTGAACCATAACAATATCCTACCTCTAACAGTAGAGAAGGTTGTACAAACCTCGTTCCTCTCCTTTAAGTAAAAGCTTAGTAAAGAATTGTGCTATGGATAAATCATACAGTCCTTAGCAGTTCCATCCTTAAACTGAGGATTTAGAAATTCAAGAGCTACTCCAATTAATTTCTGTACCACCTTTGAAATCAGCTTTGTACACATCTGCATTTCACTCTAAGCCAACAAAAATAAAGGTGATGATCAATCCCTGCCTTCAGTTCTGGGTAACTCCAACTCTGAGCTTTACCTGTCCATCCAAACAGCCAATCTCTCACATTCTTAGAGGTCAATATTAATCAAAGATAATAGTTTATTTGTAAGTGGAGTAGCTATATGAGACATATGTAGAGATACTACATTCACTGACCAAATATTAAACTAAATAAGTGATACTTAATTATTTAGGTGCTACAAAGCAAAACCTAAAAATGTGGTAAAACCATTTAATTTTTTAGGGTTTTTTTTTAAAGCTTTTTCTTCCACAAAACTCTTATCCTATCCAAGGTTTCACTACACTGATTTTCCTTCCCAGGCAAAGGTTACAACAGAACAGTGTCACCATATTACAAAACTAAATGGGTGAAGGGCTTTCTCTGGACACATCAGTAGCATTAACATACAGGTAGGAAAACCTACCTGTATGTTAGTAAACCAAATAGTTGAAGCTATTTTAGATGATGCTTAAATTACCATAAAATTTAGAGATCATTTGCCATTTCTGAAATTCTAGGATATTGAGATTTCTAATACAAGAAGTGGAAATATATTAAAAAAAAAATCAAAAGGAAAGCAAAAGCAAGTTCTACAAAACTGAAGGTCTATAGAAAAATGTATCGATTTGTTAGAGGAATGGTCAACTAAAAAGCAAAACTGTTCTAAAGCACAATACAAAGAATATTAAAAGCACTAAAATTTCTGTTCCCCATTGCAACACTCACATCTGTGTGTTGGGAACAGGGAAAATACAGCCTATCTATTTTGAAGAATATAAATTTATCAGAACAGCAATAAATCCCTACCCATGACAAACTACAAATAACTACACAGACCTCCCTAACAAATCATCCTGAATTTAATCTTTCCAAACCCAAAGACCATCATATTTGGCTAATAGAGTACATCTTTTTTTTCACCACTTCCATGAGACTTTGGACTGGAGTGAGTCATTTATTTCTGACTTTTCTGGAAAATTCTGATTTCTAGAATTTACAGAGCAATGATTATCAAAGCTGTGAGACCTGTTTTAAGAGAAAAATAAATAAAAATACCAGCTTCAAATGACGCTATATGCAGCATGGAACGTTACCAAACTGTAGGTAAAAGTGGTAATTAAATAGTTTATATCTTTCAAAATGAATAATCTCTCAATTGTCAAGGAGCATTACTTAGGTAAGTAAATATATTCTGAATGATAGCATGAAATTTCAAGAGGTACATCTGCAGTGAACAGCGGGGGAGCAACACTGATCTGCTACGCTATGGCAGAGTATCTCAGAGGAACAGCAGAAATCATCACTCTTGGGAAAATCAGAGACCAGGCTGAAGAAACACAGAGGAGTGTGGTGGTTTCACTGGGCTGCAGCAAACCCAGCCGCTTGCTCACTCCCCCCACCCAGGGAACAAGGGAGAGAACTGGGGGGCAAGGGTAAGGAGACTCATAGGGGGAGAGAAGAACAATTTCATCATGGAAATCAAATAAAATTTGAAATAATAATGATAATAATAATAAAGTATTCAGATGAGTGACACCCAGTGCCACTGCTCACCACCCGCCTACCCAGCCCGGCCCGTTCCCAGAGAACGATCCCGGAGCAGCGACAATCCCGACCCGAAACCGCAATCCCGGGAGAGCCAGAGCCCGAGCGAGAGCCAGAGAGAGCCAGAGAGGAAGAGCCCCTCATGGATCTCCTGCCCATGGGGGACAGGAGATGGAACAGCCCCTTGGCAGAGCCCAGTGCCCATGGAGCTGATCCATGTCAATATTCCTCACCCCTGAGCTCTTGCACTTGCAGACAGACAAACACAAAGTCCTTCAGTGCCAGGGACACAAATGCCAACATGGGGATGTTCTCAGCGTTTCTCTCCTGACAAATCCCAGCTGGAACCAAACCCCAGTGCTGTTCCAGCTGCTGAACAGAACCAGCTCTGGCCCAGCTCACACCAGGACAAGGAGGAGATGGGCTCTCTTTCTCTATCCCTAATGGCACAAGCCCCTGATCAGAAGATAACAGTAATAATTGGGTAATTTCTCAGCAATCTTCACCATGCAGTCATGAGAATCGTCGACATTAAAGGATCTCCTTCAGAGGTAGCAAAAAATGATGAAGAATATAAATATCAGAAGGCTACAGAGCTTGAGAAATTAAGAGCTATAAACAACCAGCAGCCGATGAGATGATCTGAGATACAAAACAAGTGAAAAAGCAAAGCCATTAACCAGTGCATGTCCTGTCTTACTCACAGCCCAGAGCTGCTGTTCTCATTAAGAGCAGTAAAGCAGATGATTTCTCACTATCATAGAATGATAATATGTTGTGAGCTGGAAGGGACCCACCAGGATCATCCAGTTCAACTCCTGTCCCTGCACAGGACAATCCCAACATTCACACCATGTCCCTGAGGGCCTTGGCCAAATGCTGCTGGAATCTTGTCAGGCTTGGGGCCATGAGCACCTCCCTGGGGAGCCTGTGCCAGTGCTCCACCACCCTCTGCCTCAAGAACCTTTACACAATATTAAGAAAATTAGTTTCTTCTCAAAGGGACTTTCCTGACTCAACTGGTTCAGAGACAATCCTGACTTGTTCCTCACTATAAATGCTAGAAAGCTAAGGAACATAACATTTCCTAAATATTTGGTTAAACTCCAGCAGACATCTGTGCTATCAAGTTCCTTTATTTAAACATCAATAATAACCAATAATTTAGAAATACAGTAAACTCTGAGTTTCCTCACTGTCTTTGGTGTTGTGTCTATCCTTCCCTGCATCCTGCAACCAGAGCTTGCAGGTGCCTCTGCCATACCAATCACACCATTAATATCTCTGGTTATTGGTTTTCTTATTCCCCATTTTCTTCATGTTCTTTAGGTCTCTGATTCTTCTCTGCTTGCCCACTTTGTACACTCTTCTACACAATATTGGTATTACATTTGTAACAGTATCTCACAAAGTTGTAATTACCAGAACCATGATGCATCCTGACTTCCTGTTGCTTCCTCTGATTAAAAGCAGTTCTACAGCTTTCCTCTAAAAATATTTTCCCTTTTCCCTAATAACCTGTGTCATCCTTAACACTGCTGAGTCTGGATGAAGAGTCCATCACACTTCCAGTACTGGAGAAGTTTTACTTGCCCTTCTACTTTCACTGCTAAAATTCTATTTTATATTTAAGTTGTTTGCACAAAAAAATGTGCATAATTAAAAAAATAATTTGTCAAATAATATGGACAAACCCACAATCTTTCACCCCACTCTATCACCCTCCAAATACATCTCCATTGCTTCGTCCAAAACTCTTACTATCCTCCATCACCCATACTCAATACAGTTCTCCCATGACCTATATTTTTCTCATTTTCACCACCTCATCCTCCCCTCAAGGCCAACACAACCCAACACTCTCAACAGCCAACTACACAATTTCCTTTTCCTTCACTTGCCTGAAAGAGTCACTTCTAAAATAAGGACACCCAACGCACCCAGCCTTTGACTTGCTGTGGTGGAAACCTCTACGACGTCCTGCTTTGAAACCATCTTCCTTAGGTGTCTTCCAGTCCTGTAGATGACAGCACATGGACACCATGGCAGGAAAGGAGTAAGAGGCAGATGGACAGAAGTCCCTCTGGATGCTGCTCTTGCCTTTTTACCATCTTTCATTTTAAAAGGCTGTTCATGTTTGCACAGACAACATTTGAAAACCCTTTCTACCCATACTTCTACACCTGTGCACCTCTATACTACTACACACGTGTGTGTGTGTGTGTGTGTGTATATATATATATATATATATATAAAATCAAACAACTTAATACAGATTATAGTTCTGACATTTTTAAACCACACAGTGGGTGGGTCAACCATAAACTGTTTCATGTGGAATTAGTACAGCTTTTGTACATCACTCTGGTTTACCAAAACTCAAGTTTCACCTGTTCAACTGAACTAAACTTTCTCGACTTAATTTTGTGGAGCAGCCACATTTCTGTGTGAGTGAAGCACAGCGGACAGGAGACCAAACAAAATGTGCTCTTTGCTACTGAAATGCAGTTTGCAGGCGCGTGGACAAGAGTTCACAGGTGACAGGAGCTGTATTTATCATATAAACAAAGAGGAAGCCCCCAAATGAGAGCATTAATCTCCCTCCTGCGCGCACGCTCCCTCACACGGAGCGCGCGGAGTTTAACCGTCGGCTGGCACACCTATCAATCCCCGGCAAACTTATCATAAAGCAATCACAGCTTAATTAAAGCCAGAGAGAGGTCAATACGTTCATATGCGAGATGATTCAGTATGATGTCACTTGGGTACAATCAATTAAAATGCACAGGGTATTTTTTAAATGGGAAAACCCGAATAGGGAGCCTGTTGTCTACCCAAAGGTTTTGCTATGCTTTAAAAGCTTCATTTAAATATTATTTTTCCTTATTTATATGCACAAAAGTAATAGTTATATCAGATATTCATAGGTGATTTAGATGATTGATACCAATTTCTCTTCATAATATGCCTGGCAAATAAAAACCACAGCAGTTCTAATATAAAAAAATAACATGTGACAAGGTTTCCTAAAACATTTCTATTTTGGACCTCACAAGCTAAATTGCTTTTGCTGGCCCCTTCCACCTCTCAGCATGGTTGACAGACAAATTGATCGAAACATCGGAAAATAATATGCTTGCAAAATTTCTCTGGGTGAGTTTTCAGTCTTTTGAATTTTTCATACAAGAACAAAATGAAAGATTGCCTCCTTGATTTTTCCTCCATTATGCGTCCCCATCTTATGTACTACAGGAACATACAATACTTCAAATAGCAGCAATACATTGTAAACAAAATGTCTAACATTTTTCATAGAACACCCAAGTTAAGAGACGGGGTAGCAGGCATCTTTGCCCTGCAGATTATGTTGTTCAATTATAATGAATTCATACATTTGAAGTTGCCTTAGGGCCTCTCATTAGACTTAGGGGTGTTTATTACAGGAAATATTGCTTGTATCATTTAAGAAGCAAGAAGGCTAGATGATTTGATTAGAAATGTTGACAGTTGAGGTGTGTAAAAAATATGTCATTCACCCACATTTTCCCCCCACTTTAATATTAGGATCCTTCATTTTTTATGAATTCTTTAACCCCTTCTCCTCCCTTCCCCAGAGCCCACGGCTGTAGCAGCACAGTCCGCTCCCAGGATCACTAATTTTTCAGTGGGAACTGCTGTTCTGACACTGGCCAACGCTTTTCACCTGGCAACCAGAGGAAAATACGAGGGCTGCCTTTCCCCTTTCCCATTTCCACCGCTGTCCTTCCCGCGGACGCATGCGCGGCCACGGCTCTCAGGTCCACCCCGCTCCGTCCTCCTGCGGCTCTGCCTCCCGCACCAACCACGCAGAGCCTGGGGCTCCCAGAACTGGGATATTAACCTTCCTGATGGCACAGAAAAAGGCAGAATCTCATACATTTCAATTTGCACCTCATGAAATTTAACAGAATTATTTCCCCTCCATATTGCATAGGGAAGCCTGAGAAATAGTTCGTCAGCCTTTGGTCCAAATTAAACAAGTCTGGAGAGATTATCTTGAATTAAAGCAAGTCAGCAATGTTGATTAAGTCTAAGGGGTGGAGCAGAAAGCTATGGGAAAAAAAATAAATAAAAACCATTGTTTGCTAATTTCTTGTTACATTTGCCACCAAAAAAAATTGAATTTTAACACTCTTGGAAGAGCAATATACAGCAGTTAATTCCTATGCTATATAAAGTGACTTCTAATATGCTTTAGATCAAAGGAAAATCTTAAAATCTAGTAATTTGGATAAAATTATTTATTTATTTTATCTGGGGTTTTTTTGTTTGGTTGTTTTTTTACACAAGATGTTCTGACACTCACTAGTCCTGAGTATTAACTTCTCCAAACTTGCTATTAGTAACCAGCAGCAATTCTTACAGCACCTTGAACTCACTGAGTGGTCACCACTATTCTGTCAACGTGACTTCAGGCTAATGTGTCCCTAAAAACAAGGGCAAACATTCTTAAAGTGTGTATATAAAATAACATATATATAAATAATATATATAATTATAATTATATAATATATATAAAATTCTTAAAGTGTGTATATAAAATAAAGTGTGTATATAAAATAACATAGCAAAAAGCATTAAGTAATTATGAGGACTGGTAACACAGGTAAGAAAACTCAGCTCCTGGGTCTCACTTGTTTATTAGCTATAGTTTTCCAAGCTCAGATTGAGTTTCTCTCTTCCACATTATATTTAGCCAGAGAAATTTAAATAAACCACAGTTTTGAGAAATTTAAATAATTTAAAATGTGTATTTGAGGAGCAAACAAACCTCTTGGAGATCTTTCAGGCTTCAGATTTGATCATAGCAGCATTTAAAAAGGAATAGAAAAAAAAAATTGAAGTTACCCAGAGTCATTTGCATTTTTATATTGGAGAAGTTTTCCCTGTGCTGAGGCAGTCTGTAAAGGCAGAAATGTATTTAAATAGGACCTAAGTGATTGCACTGATAGGGACATTCTTGTTCACAGAGAGTTAAAGAAACTTCAATGTGTTGGAAGTAATTAGGCTAAAATATGTGATGTGTAATAATAATCTTGGAAAAAATTCTAACATGACTAGTAACTGCTTTTCTCCTCTGAGGACCTGGTATTTGCCATTTCATCCTGTCTGCAAAATACCACAGAATGTTGGTAGTTTGCAGCCAGATTTTATTTTCCTACCACAAGTCAACAGAAACTAGATTTAAAAACTAATTTCAGTAGTGTATTTGCATTTTTTTTCCTGTTTAGTTTGTTAGGTACTAACTATACACAAAACCAAACAACTGCTTACATTGAAATAGATAATTTTTTTAATAGATATTTATATCTTTACTGCATTTATACCCCTAGCATCTATCAACCAAATAAAATTTAATCACATCTTTAAATGCTAGAGACAAAATTTCAATTTTCAACGCTTATTTTATATTCAGTTGTAGAACAGGGTCAGGAATTTGATTTCAAAGGGCATATCAGAAGTGTTTAGTACTCTCACCCTCTGCAGAAACAGACCCCTCTCTCCTGTAGGTCCTAATGAGCTCCATAGAGCACACAATTCCCCTACAGAAGCAGAACTGCATCCCCCCAAAAAGCAAGGAACACCACATACCCTATATGAGGCAATCTGGTTTTAAGCTAGGCTTCTGCCAGCCCCATATTAAAAACACCAAAATGACATTCCTGGCTCAATTCAAAACCTACACATCATTTTATACCAATTGTCCTAAAAATCCAGTTAACACCAGTACACCCAGTTCATCAAATATATTTCAACCCCACTGTACAACAGCTACATTTTAAGATTATACCATTTCTACACAGCAGCAGCAACACACCAGCTTTGCATTTTCTATACCAAATCACTTCAGAAGTTGCTAATCTGCATTTAAAGATCCTGAACAACCTTTAAAACACTTTAACTAAATACTTTAGGGTGTTTAAACTGCAAGCTGCTTACTATCTTCACATATCTACAGCACTAACAGTAGCGTTCTGAAGTTAGGAGTGACAAATACTAGAAAGCCTCCACAATTTGGCTTCCATATCTCTGAATTGGTATTTCAGTGACAGATGTTTGTTGCGGCAAAAACCTCTGTCAGAACAAAATTAGGTGATCTATCATTTTAAGATATGGTCTTCATATACTGTTTACTCGAAGATATCACTTGCCTCAAGCCAATTTTGACCAAGAACATTTTGTGATATGGAAGTGATTTGTATATCATCATTTTTGTGATAAATGTAGCTCTTGAACACAAAATAACCTACTATTCCACAGTATTACAGTTAAAACTCCTTCACCAGTAAATCTGTACTACTGCTTTTATTACTACAAAGATACTGCATCTAGACTTCAATGCATTTCCCATTTTTATTCACGGAATAAGGCTGCTCGGTTTCTTGGCTTTACATCAAGGAGCTTGGCCCTCTCTTCTGTTTCATACCAGAGATGCTCCTCTGGTTTTGGGAGGCACAGGAGGAACACAGCATCCACCACAACACGTACCTTTGTATTTGTTTCAACAAACAGAGCAAGGGAAACACAAAATAATGCAAAACATCTTCCAAACCAACAGTGCTGAGAGGCAGGGACCGCCCTGGTTGTTCATGCAACACGTCACATCCAAAACGAGTCATTCTGTTCCACCACCACTGCTGTAGAAGTACCACCCCTCCTCCAAGAGTCTAAAGTCTTCTGATTCATGGATGATTAGAATAAATCAACAGTCTCCACCTCATCCTTTCACCTTCCACAGTGGCAGCCAGGGAGGAAGGAGACATTACGACATAAGCCAACCACAACGTGCTGAGAACCACCATCAAACACAAAAGTTGGACAAATCACAGGTGTAGGTGGATGAGACAGAGCAAGTACATCCCAGGACTCTGAGTAAACATAAAGAGAAGCATCCATCACTTGGCCATCTTAAATGGTGTTGAGGAGTCACCAGTACCTATGCAGAATCTGTCACCCTTTCAGAGACCCCTGGTTAGCAGGAACACCTGCAAACTAGAACATTGACTGGGTCCATATATTATACAAGCCACTGAACAACCAGAATTTAGCAATGAGCTCAAGCCATTACTAGTCTTGGGTGAAGCTAAAACAATGTCCTTACAATAAGGGCCTCTAGTTTTAAATCCTTCCCAAAGTAACAGCCAACCTAACAGCAAACAGACCCAATGGACAAGCCAGAGATCAACATCACTGGGCATGAAAGCTGGTCCCTCAGCCATCTACTCACTGGATTTGCAGTTGGCTTCATCAGGTCATGCAGCAGAAGGAAATTCAAGTCAAGAAGTAACTTGACTCACTGCCTGTTCCATCATGGGAAATAGAGGCCATCAAGGTTTTTGTTTGTTCTGACTTAAAATGCAATTCTTAGATAAATGGTGCTGAGGTGTTTAATTGGTGTTAGTCCACTTGCATCCGGAGTCAGAACAGTCTACTGAGCTCCAAAATACAGGCAGAAAAAAGCACTGGCATTTGACAGGTGATTCAACAGAGAAGTGCTTCACATGAGCCAGGAATGCTCTGCAGCAGGGCAGATGTGGGGGCTGTCCCACCACACACAGTGAAAGGGATCAAGATATTTCCATAGAATCATACCTGAAGGGACTAAACTGAGCCCAGAGGTCGAAGGGCTTCACTGCATTCCTCATGGCTCAAACCCTGCCACTCCACAGCCTGCCTTCCCACTCTTCTTCTAGGAAAGCATTTTCTACAGGATGTGGTTGAGCCTCTCAAGCTTTCTTGGAGAGCTGTCCCTAAGCCACCAAGCCATACCTGACTCCACCCAAAGTCACTTGCCTCTGTCCCTCAGCCAAGGTGCACAAAATCACCTCAAGAAATCGACATCTTTCTTCTAGAACTGGAAAAGTAGTGAAAGTCCTTATGAAAGGGTAGGATCAACCAACACCAGTAGAAATTCCTGAACAGGACATTGGCCATGGTAGAGTACAGGCTCAATCCAGGGAAATCAGATGGAGTTTATGGTCTCCTGCTCAGCACCTCATGCTCACATGCTCCTCTTGGTACTCACACATCTGAACAACCCTCAGCAACCCATCTGCTCTCTGCTTTGTCCATCAGCTACTAAACTGGGGTAATCCAACATGCTAGGCACTAGTTCTGGAATAAAAGCAGTGTTAAGGGGAGAGATTACCTTTAACCTAGTTAGAGTGGTAGGAGAACAGACTGGGAAGCAAGAAAGTTTTATTGGGGGATGATGGGAAATAGGTCTTATTAGGCTCACAACATTGGAGATCAACATTACAGTTCAGAGCTACAACACCAAGATAAATGAATTTAAAAGAACCACGAGTACTACAGGCCTTGTTCCTTTCACAGCTTGAGATTTAAAATAGCACAGATCAGGCTGCACAGCTAAAAATAGGGCACTGCAGCCTGCACAGCTTATTAAAAAAGCAAAGCTTCAACAGGTGATCATTGCACCACACATGCACCAACAGTTTCCAACCAAAATACCTTTTATACTGGGAACTGCAACTCACAGAACTTACTAGTAGAAAGATTTTTGTGCTATTTAATGACAAGTGCCCAACTTGCTGCTTGGGAAAGGAAAACTGGGTAGTTACTCACATAGCATTCTGCTACAATACTGAGATTAGCTCACATATAAATTGGTGTTATCACTGAATATGCACCCAAAAAGCTTTATGAGAGACCAGGACTTGACTGTACTAGTTTCTGTACTATCAGTTCAGAGCCCATGGCTGAAGGAGATGAAGTCATTAGCAGCTGTACCAAACCCAGGTGAAGCTAGTATTGACAGATCAGTACTATCATGGTGGTACATAACAGACAGGCAGACAAGGTGCCCAGGGACATGGTTTAGAGGTGGACTTGTCAGTGTTGGGTTTATGGTTGGACTTGATGATCTTAAAGGGCTTTTCCAACCACTATGATTCTGTGCTAATTGTTTTGAAAAAGGTAGCATGAATATCTTGTTCAGAGCAATGAGAAGTGTCTCAGATCAAAAGACTGCTATCACTGAGCCTTGCACTGCAACACCCCTGGAAGAGATTGCCTATTATACAGCAAAAAACCCCCCAAAACCTGAAGCCACATACAGAGAACAATGAAAACCTGATGCTCCCCTTCATAGCATCTTCCATGTGATCATCTCCAGCACTACAGGTTTGGTCTAGAAAAATTTCTCTTCTTTGTAGCAGATGAAAGGCTCCTCATGGTCCCAGCACAACGTGGCTGCTCACCCACCATGCTCCTCTCCATATGGGAAGGGTCCTGGCTTTAATCTACTGTCCTGCCTGGGATTATCAAGCATTTCCTTTGACAAAACTAAAAGGTAAATTTCTGTCTTCTCTGGTTCCTATCATGTATCACCTCCTGCTCTGTCCCATCAAAGGAAAGCGGGCAAGGAGCTGAAGAGGCAAAACGCCTCTTCCTGAGCAGATGCGATAGGCAGTGGGACACGGGGGGCACTGTGCATCGACAGCACAGAAAAACCACAGAAAACTCGGGATGAGTGATCAGATTTTGCCTATTTTTAGCATTAATTCCAGCACACTGAAAGATAAGGCTGTTCTTCTAAAAGCAGAAGTTAGAGCACTCAAAATGCTTCAAATTAAAAAAAAAAAAGTAGAGTTTTTGGCATTACAAAAGGAGATGCTACTTCAATTTTCAAGTTTTTTCCCATGCAGGATTAGGAACAGGTATGCTGTGCAAGAGGATTCTTTTGATAGTCTAATTTCAAGACTGCTGATTTAATATGATCCAATTTTCCTTTCGTTTTCAAAGTTAGAAGAAAAATGTGTATATTACATTCTCTGATCTTTTCCCTTGTTCAGATCAATGTGTGCAAGTCCTCACAAAAGGGAGATTCTCATTCACAGCTGCTTCATCAGTGAAATGAGAAAAGTCACAAGTATGCATCTATGAAATCTGCAAGAATTTGGAAACTAAACAAAGTGTGTGTTAAAGGCATGAAAGAAAACTTAAATCTTTCAATAGAGAAAATGGTTTGAATTTTTCCTTCTTGAGGAGTTTTGACCATGATTAGTTTGCATCTGTCACAACTATCTAAAACAACAATTATTTCCTTTGCTATTATATATATATAAACCCAAGACACTATGATTTGGCCTACAGCAACATAAGCACTGCAAGACATTTTTGCTAGGGTTCAATTTGCATGATAAACTGTTGTGAACAGATACCATCTGTTTTTAAATGTAGCAAAAGGGCCCATATTATACAGCTCATTACAAATATTACTAACTCTTAGACAATGACTCTTGTAAAGTGTGTATCGTAGCTAATGAAGTAGAAAGCTTAAACAACAGATCATTTACAAGTTTTTGTAGAGTATTTCTCATGGAGGGAGTTTATAATCATAGGAAAATGTAATCACTTATGTTAAGCAGTCCATGGACCTAGTCAATGTACCACAAACAGCCATTATGCAAAATTATGACATTAAAGGGAAAAAGACGATTGCAGACTTTGCATTTCACAGTACACACCACACTGACTAAGAACTTGGAAAGAATGAAACAGGTGAGACCTTTCACTTCCAAACTAGTATTTTTTTCACCCAATATCAAAAGCATATTCAACTTGGACTGAGATTTGCTGCCCTGAATTAGACCTGACACCAGTAACAAAGGGGATTCTGTAATGGACATCGGCTGGTACAATACAGTGCATTAATGGGCATCATGGTGAACATAATCTGTCAGGAACAGTCACAATAAAGATGTTCTACTGATTAATGTTCCACTAGGCCTGCATTTAATAATTTATATAATTTGTATTAACTTTAAAATTGCCATCACTATGGTGGACAAGGAAAAAAAAGCACACAAACAATTCAATATAATAATTTTCCAGAGGAAAACATTATACATTGCAATTAAAAGCGTTAGGTTCATACAGGAGTAATCATTCAAGATTTACAGAGATGAATTAGTGTGAAACAAAGCTGCGCATTTAAACAATATAATAAGAGAATACTTCTAAGAGGTCATAAATACTTTATAAATCACATTAATATTGGTGTTTGGTATTATTGCATTTATATTCTTATAAACTGTGTTTTTAAATATTATCACTATAACAATATATGCTACCATAAAATTAACAAACTTTTAAAATAATGACGGTATCTTATAAAAACACATCTCCATTTTTTAATGGTTTGAATGGAGAAATAGTAATGTTACAGTACAAAATAAAAATGGTTATTCTGCATTGACTCATCTAATCCTTGTTTTTACCCAGGGAATTAAGCACCCCTTCCCGGAGCGTCGCAGAGCGCGGTTCGCGGGTATTGGTCAAGAATATCCTGCGCTGTTCTATCAGGATGATTAATGAAGGCACCTTTTTCCCAGAATGTCAGACTCTGCCTTTTTAACAACTGACCTTTCATAGAATACTACTGAACTCATAATTCCACTTTTGTTCAGTTTCTTATTAGTGGAGTTAAAATTAATACTTATGGGAATGATGGCTAAGGTGATGCACAGTAAATCTTGGAGCACATCAACCTTCTGCGCCGACTACCAAAGGAATAGTACCTGCATTTGTCTAGTGCAATAGCATAAGTATTCTAGTAAAACTCTGTGTCCTTTGAAAAGACAAATTAGGTCAATATTCAACCCTCTCTCAAGTACAAAGCTGTACATATGGAGAAAGACTTTCAAAGTTCAGATATCCTCACAAAATAGTTAATGTCTACTGTACGCGGAGGGATTTGTCATCCTGTTTGAAGCTTCCAAGATGACATAGATGATGCATGGCATAAAGCTGTCCATAACCCACAGTCATCTGCAGGGAAACATGCCAGCCACCCATCCAGACAGTCTGGTAGCTACAGCCACTCGTTCCTCAGGATGGCCACGTGCACCTCCATCTCCTAAAAGCCACCTCTGCCAGCCAGGGACTAACAGCCCTGCAACGTGTCACCACGAGGATTGTGAGGAAGTCACTCATGCTGTGATAACCCTATTTTTGAAACCCCAACACTTAAGAGTTGTCCAAAATGAACCCAGGGCCCCAGTTTCTTCAATGTGTTTAACATCCCAACTCACTGTTATCAGACTTCTCAGGGAAGGGAACAATGGTGCAACATGACATTAACTGCTGGTTTACTACCACCTTAGAACACCAAAACATTAAAGCTGAATGAGCAAAGTCCCAGATGCCACACATGAGGATTTATCACCACTGCAGTCACTGGATGACATGCCAGCCTACTGCAGAGGACACCACAGGTCTCTGTAGACTCCCTCTTCTCCCAGGAGGATCACCATCACCCACTGTCCAGTCCTCCTGGCTCCACAAGCCAGGGCTGGTTTCCAACTCACTATGACAGACCACTACTGTCAGCTTTTCCTTTTGTTCAACATCCCATCACTTCTCTCTCTCCCCAGAAGTCAATGCTTTGTTTCAGCCCTCCTACAGTCTTCTCCTGGTCTCCTCCTCCCTCCCAATGATGATGAAAGATGACTGATGAAGGCCACAGCCACCTCTAGCTTCTTGTTATCAACATACCTACAAGGCACCCAGGATAGAGGCAGATGCAGGGATGGTCACACTGCTCTGATGAAGCTGGTAAGCCCACACAGAACAGAACAGGTACCATATCAGGTACCAGAGCAATGTTGGCTGGATCAGGATGGTTCTGCCCAAGGAGATACAATAACCCTGGCTTCATTTCTTGGTGCTCATGTACCACACACTGCTCCTCAGCACAGCTAAACCCCGTGTGCTTCTACAGCGCCTAAAGCCACCAACCCTGCTCAAACCTCCATGCACTACAGTCCCAATGTGATTAATAAGAGGTTACTGCATGAAGGAATTGAGAAGATGCCTGAGCAAAAGCAGCTCAAAGAATATGCTGGGGTGTGTTTAGTTACAGGAGAACATTGAAAAGAGATTAAATCTTCAGTAAGGACAGTCATTAACCTAACTGGTTCTATTTTTATGTCTTCTAAAAACACTACCACCAACCCTTTCTCTTCAGTTTTATTTCATTAACATTTCTAAACCCAGAAGCTATCAGGCTACAGAGAGCTTTCTATCCTTGAAGATATTTTAAGATGATAAAGATGTGAAACTTTTTATTGGTACATGAAGATCAAAATACAAGCTCTGGCAGTGTCGCATCTGATGTCAAACACTTCAGATATCACACAACCGGTAGCAATTCTGTTGTAAAATGTGCAATAATACAAGCAAACTGCAGCTTAATTTTTCTCTACACGTTCATTCACATTCATGTGGAGTCCATTCACGTTCATTATCAGAGAAGGCATCTGCATTATGGCTAAATATTGTATCTTGCAAACAGAATGGCGTTTGCTCTGTTACAACCCTCGCAAATCAAAGAGGCCAGGAGGATTTCACCCTAAATGAGGTTTTCTAGAACAAATATAGAGGACATTAGAATGGATTTCAACCTTCCCTTCAAGCTCAGTGTTTTTCAGGAGGTCAACTGGGCTGTAATTTAACCATTCCATAACCTGAGACTCATGGAGATGTCCAGCTCCTCAGCAGAAAAACAGTTCCTATAACACAACCTAAGCAACCATACTCCACTTTCTGAACAGCTTTCCTGACCCTTCCTCCAGCCATGCATTACACTGATAAATATAGCTTTTTAATTCTTAATAAATTAAGAAATAAAAAACACACACACATAAAATCACAATACTTATTTTCCAGAATCAATTTTCCAGAATCATTTTTCCTCCTAAAACAAAAGAAAAAAGGTATTTCCTTGGTCCTTCAGTTCTTGGAAGGCTATCACACCGGGGAAAGGGTGACCAAAAAGATTTTACAACTTTGTCATGGTTGACTATGACAAAGTTACAAGAGAGAAGAAACATTTCTGAAAAGCATGAAAAATGTACTGAAATATTGGGTCTTGCAATACATTTTGAAAATACAAGTTTGCATATTCTCACTCGTAATTTGCCACAAGATAGAAGCGGAAAGCCCAAAGTTATGACTCTTCCCATTGGTTATGAAAAAATAGTATCAAATGTTTAAAATGCAGTGTTTTAATATGAAACATTGTCATAAGTTTTGTTTAGAATTTAATATACACTTGTACACTGCACACATGAGCACAAGGTGCATATAACATTGTAGAAAAACATCTAAATTTGACAAGATAGCATGACCATACGAGTACCTGCAAACGTTTCTTTCACCTGCCAGCCTAGAACAACTGTGAACCATGAATTCTCCCAGCTAATTCCCAAAGAAATCATAAGCCAAGAACTGTTTTTTGTTGTATGTGCATTTTAGAACAGGAGAAAAAAAGTCACAGGGAGTCTGAGTTGTGCAGAGTTACAAAAGAGAAATGAAAATCTTCTTTCTCCGATTCTGAGGACAAGGAACCAGGGTCTGAGTCACTCCAAAGCACAATATTAAGATTTCACACACTATGAAAACTTATTTTCTTCAAATATAACCACCAGTCCCACATAAAACCCAGGAGCCTGGAACCCCACCCCATACCTCTGATGTTCTGTTGTGTAACTGAAAAAAAACCAACCAGTTAAGGTGCAGGAACTCGAAAGAGTGCTGTAATAAATAGGTTGCTCAAGACTTTGTCAGCCCTACACTGAAGGGCAAACACCAGGAATGCATAAGCACAGCAGAAATACACCAGCAAATGTATTCCCTCAAGTATGAAAGATGAGACAATAACCACAAAGACACAGAATTTTTATGGAGCAATTTACAATGGAAGTGCAACAAGAAGTGCAGTTCCATATTTATTCTAGATGAGGGAATGAAGGAGATCACACACAAGATGAAAAAGAGAGCCACCAACAAGCAAATAAACCCCAGGCAGCAGTGGCCACCACAAAAGCTGAGCAGCACCAGGAAAATCCTGAAGCACCACCATAAAAGAGCCGTGGTGTCAACAAACTGAACATGAAGCTTAACACGAGCTGGCAACATGCACTTGCAGCCCAGAAGGCCAGCCATATCCTGGGCTGTACCAGAGAAGCGTGGCCAGTAGGCTTTGAGAAACCTGGTCTAGTGGAAGATGTCCCTGCTGATGGCAGGGGGGTTGGGACTGGATGGGCTTTAAGGTCCCTTCCAACCCAAACCATTCAATGAGTCTACGAAACCCAACAAGTACAGTGTGAACCCTGCACAAAGCCCTCAATGTGCATCTCTGATGCTAGTGCTAAGATCTTGGCCTGCTGCAGTACCAGCTTCCCAGTGGTGGGGTGAGGGGAAAAGGGCTTTTCAATCAACGTTGCCAAGGCAAGACCATCATCTTCTTCCAGGTATTTACTCAGAGATGAACAAATATAAAATGCAAAACATTTATCAGCAAGGGATAACCTTTCAATTTAAAAAGGACTCTGCAAGAGCTGTCGAAGGGCAGCTGCTTGGTTCAGCTTAGCTCCAAGCCCCAGTCTCCAACTCTTCCCTGTGCAAGCAGCAAGGTCATCAGCAAAATACAGATGAGAGCTACAGGAGGGATGTGCTGTAACACAGTGAGATGGGGTGGATACAAAATATTTTGCAATCCCAACTAACCAACACGGCTCCCACTTCAACAATAACAAATAGCATTACTGAAAAGGTCCACTGAAACAGGGTCTTCGTTCTGTTCACCTGATGAACCCCTCTGTAGGCTGAAACCCAGTTCTGGGATTTCTGGTGGACACAAAAATCAGCACATCACATAACACTGCCCACCCATTCATGGAGTGATGCTGTCACCCACACTTTTCATCAGTACCTAGTGAATACACGAGGCAGTGGTGTGCTGGGTGACTTAGCTGGAAGCAATGGCATGAAATTTTATTTAAAATGATGGAACAATATTTAGAAAAATATGATTAATTTAAAAATTCTATTCCTTACCAGTTGAAAAGTTGACTCAAGATGGAAAGTCAGTACTTAACAGGACTCCCAATTTAGAAGTGCTGGATGAATAAAAAGATATTTCCCAATTAATGTACACAGATGTCTCTTCTGGAGACCTAAACAAAGCAGACCTTTCAATTCTGCAAGTGCTACCCTGACAGAGCCTGTAGTTAAGTTGAGTTAGAGTTAGCTTAGCCATAAATTATCCCAATTACTATGGATTTTTGATAACAAGGTGATAGACCTGAAAGAAAAGTATTGAGTGAAGACAAAGTTACAATGTGAATTGAGACAAAAGCAAAAACCTAATACACAGAACTGTCACAACTGGTAGTATTTATTTTATTATTTCAGCAATGCTGTTATCCCATAAATTAGTAAATATGTGCTCATTCTGATAGTTCTTTCAAAGATTCCAAGAAAATGAAGAATTAAGATGCAGCAAGCTTTTAGAATGAATATCAACAAGGAATGTGATATAATTGAGAAATATTGCTGATACCAATACTAAACCCAGCCTGAAGGAGCCCTTCATTGCCACTCAGGTATAAATTCCAACAAAAAATGAAAACAAGTTTTTAGTCCCAACATGCTGGACCTAAAAAGAATTCACCAGAAGTGACTGTTTAGGTAACACTGCTTTCAAAGCAAGAAATTTGACTGTACATGCAATTCTGGAGACTATAAAACACCACAAAATTCTAGATGCACATCACAGGGAAGCTAAGTCTGACTCAGATGTGAGCACAGCACCATCACCAAGCAGAAAGCGTTATCAAGAATGTATATCTGAGCTACTTTTTGTTTTCCTTCAGCTTCACTATCCCTAGAGGTTGTTTTTTTGGCCATTTGGCATCTTTTTAACTGTGATTTATCATTCCTTCAGACAAAAGATTCTTTGTTCATGTCCAAGTTACCTGCATGCACTGGAAATCATATATATCATGATTTTTAATTTTTTTTGTTGTTCCTGTAGCCTTTTTGTTGCCTGCTTTTGTTATTGCTATAAGTTCCATGAAAAATAATTTAAAAATGTATTTCCCAGAACAGACAGGAAGCGAGACATGCTATCACAACCCTGAGGATATCCTCTGTTTCACGCTGAAACATAAATCTTAAAACCCAGAGGATATCTACATAAATGAAGAGCATCTGGACAACCTCAGAGTCACAAGCAATATTACCCAGCACACAGAACACTTCTGACCTACAGGAGTTGATAGGTGATCCCAACCATGACCAACAGAAACTGCCACTAACACCAGAGCTGAGTAAAACAGGGATTTGGTTTAACAAGTGCTTGACCAGAGCAGCAAAAGTAGAAAAGGCTCCCAAAATATTCAAGTGCCAAAAGCCTTCAAAAGCAAGCAACAAAATCCCCCACTGTCCACCTTGGTTAGTTGTCCCTGTCACCATCAGCAGAAAAAAAAAATCAAAGAAAATCAGTCTGTTTCAAAGAATTCAGAGAGGTGGAGAGTCGAGACAGTCTAAAGTGCTCTGGGTCAGGGAGAGGGAAAGGTGTGACCCAGGGATCAGGTCAGTCTGGACTTTTGAATTTCAGAGGTATAAGCAGAAGACATTTTCTATATTCTTCAGGTGTTCATGTCAGCATTTAAAATTAGAACAAACTATTTTTAGAGGTGAAGAACATTCATGAGCTGTGAAGAATGACTACTTCCAAATTATTGAGGTATTACATTTCAAATGGCCTTAATATAAGCTGATTTATATTTATGACCAAGTTTCATACAGTGTTTAAACTTTCAACAACTCCTCCCAAGTCAGATCATTCAACCTGAAGAGTTTAAAAAATAAGGCTTGAAATATTTTCCATCCTCCTTCTCCCTTATACCCAGGCATCTCCACACCAGGCTGTTAAGGGTAGTTATCCATCACAGGAGGTTTTCTAGAAGTTGTATTTTGCTCAGCACAGTTGTAGTTGATGTATTCACCTGCTGTAACACCACATCCCACAGCAGCTCTAGGTCTAATGCAACAGCCACCAAAAACTTGGTGTATTCCCAAGTACAATGTGCTTTGTACATTAATAAATGCAACAAGAGGCTGAAGGACACGTGTGTTCCTACTGAGCAGGATGCTCTTTGTGTTGAGTGTGGACTGGGCCACCCAGGAACCCAACAGCCACTCTTTCACAGTCAATCATTCTTTGACAACAACCTGTGATATAACCCTTATCTCACTTCTAGGAAAATTTAAGACATTTCTTATTGAAGCATGAAGGATTATAAAAGCATTTATCTTAAAGTAGACTTTCAAGGCCTTCCAATAAGAGTAACTTCAGTCCACAGGTGGGTTGGGGCAAGGTGAAAATAAACAACTTGTCACTATCTGTCAAATAAGGACTTGAGAAGCATTTCAGTGTCACACCAGGACAAAGCAGCCTCTGTCCTTGTGGAACAACTAAACCACAGCCCCTATCCTGGACCTTTGCAGTGCACATGACTGAAAAAAACTTGAAAAGTCTGAGCTAATTGCTCAGACTCCATGGTAAAAACAATCTGTGGAATCCTAAATTTGTGTAAGGTGGGCAGTCTACCAGCTTGGTTCTGTATATGAGATGAGAAACTGTCCTTTTCAGTAGCATAGTTCAACGAATGTAGCAAAAATGAGTCTTTTTTGAGCGTTTTCTTTCCAGCTCTGCAGAGGCTTTCCATCAGGAGTAGAGAGTGGTCATTGTTCTTGCAGGTAGAACTCCATCCTTTGTCACAGGAGCCCAGCTGATAGCAAGCCAGCAGTGTCAGCCCACCATCTCCAAGGTAAGACATCCGTGGGTGTATGTATATTTTAAATCAGTGGCAGTGCTATATGCACCTGGTAGCACCCATGGAACAGACTCAGCCACCCTCAGAGACACTGCTGAAGTATCACCAGAACCAGAATGCAGAGAGAAATCATGTTAGTCATCATCACCTGAACACAAGCAAAACCTAAGAATGGAATGACAAACCCAAGGGTACGTGCATCAATGAAGAAGTAGAGGAAAAACAAATGACAAGAAAACTATTGACTGGTAACCTTGAGTTTTTCACTTCATCTCATTACTTCTGGCTTAGATTTAACCATCAGAAAATACACAGTTTTAAGTTGCCATGCTTCCAGGAACAGCTCTGTACCCAGAGACACCAACAGCAAAAGTCCAGAAGCTCAAGCTGGTTCTGAAAGCCTTGAGGTCTGGGACACACAGCAGTGCCCCACTGCAATCTTCAGCCTTCCTGGTTGATGTAGCACCAGCTTCTGCCAAGCGGCCACCGCTCCATCCCAGGGTGAGCTACTTCACACCACTGATCAGGATTTTCAAATTCTCATGCAAAATGAGAGTAAGAGGAGATGTGATAAGGAAACCAGGACTAAATGTTTAATATGATGAGCAATTCACCACTATTTCTTAAGTGTCTTTTTCTGGATAACTTTTTCCACTGCATGATCTTGGTGAGAAGATAATACGAGATGCTGCTTTTGAATAAGTTATACATTCCCCTTGCTTTACCTGAACATAACAATGCCACCACTATTCATATTTTTACTCTACAAAACAGCACTATCCTTCCAAAGAAAAAGTCCTTGACCAAAATATCAGAGGATATTAAACTGAGAAGTGATCTACTGATGCAAATCATTAAATCTATTTGCATTTGCTTACTGAACCCTAACACAGAAATTAAACTACATAGTGTGGGAAAAAGAGCTGGTTTTGCATGGTTAAAAGGAGACATCTTGGAAGATCCAAGCTCTATGTCATTAATTTTCCTTCTTCCCCTCATTAACAAGTAAAATGTTTTCACTGCTTGAAAAGTTTTAATAAATAGGAAAAAGCAGGGCAGCTGACATAAGTTTTTAATGTAATATACAAGAGCTTTTAATATTTTTACATATATTAATGTAAAAGCTAAAAATAAATGTTAAAAGGTTACATTTGTGAAGAAAGAAAAAAATGGCATTTACAGTTACAGGGTAAGGTTTTAGAATTTAACTCTTTCTCTCCTGGCATGGTGTTCTGAAGATCATTTGTCATTTCACTGAATCAATAGAATTGCAAAGGTGAGCCGTTGCAGAAGTGGCACGTGGGTTAAGGACACACACTGCCTCACAGCTCCACGCTCCAGGATGATTTACTGTGCTCTGTCCTACCAACTCTTAAATTCTCTTCATGGAGGGCATTAAGGTAGGTGCCTTCAGAACAGCTGTAATTAGCACAAGCATTGGTAGTCTGTGATCTTTGCGAGTTTTATTGCCATCGCATGAACCAAAGGAGCAAACATTGATCAGCTGATGCAGCTGCCACCTCCAGCTAGAGCTGGGCAAAGCCACCCAACACCAGATAAACCCAAACAATCCTGCACCACATTCTGATCACAGCATTTGCACAGTCAAGGCTCTTCAGGTAGATACCACAGACACTTCTCAGCAAAACATTTCTTGTAATTCAGCTCTCGCTTGAGGGGGAGAGCGGCAAGAAGGGCTCCTATCATCCAGACAGGCATCCATACTTATATCCCACTTTCTAATCTCAAAACAGCTCTGTGGCTTTAAATTATTCTCAGCATTATCTATGCATCTACATTTTTTTTGGAGGACTAGAGAAGCCTGAGAAGAAAACCAAGATGAAGAGTTGTGATATGTAAGAATAGCACTAATTCTGGTACATAATAGAAACATAATCCATGTCATGAGGTGGCCCATTTTCCTCTCTCTATAGCAAGGATTTGCAATGGAAAAATGCTCCATTGCATTAATCTACCTCTGGCAGGAGAAGTGGAAAGGTTCCACTCATCACTTGAATTACAGAACAGTTAGTAAAGATACAACAGACATAGTATCTGCAGCACAGAATAGGGCAGAATGTCAGTAAAAGTTTTTTTTTCCTGAGAAATTTCTTCAAGAGATGATGCTGCATAGACGAATTCTCACACTTCTCTTTGGCAAAATTATTTTTCAGCACTGTTAGAGCTCTACATCTGCACCAGAAATAAACCCATCACATCTGTGGAATTTTCAAGTGGGTGCCTGCACAAGTTATATTATCCAATACACTTTGTTGTTACTTTTGCCATTTTAAAATATCATCACTGTAAAATGGGATCACTGGGTTGTTGTAACATTTCTTGCTTTAGAAGTCTTGGCAAACTATCAAGGTTTACAAACATAGACCAGTTGAGCAAAGCTGTTTGTTCTGCACACTGAAAGAGGTCCTCTAGCATTTTGACATGGTATTGTTAACATTAAAGGTTTTAAAACATCAGATTATTACCATGAATAATTGCCCAATAGTAATCTAAATTATTATTATTATTTTATGTAGAGCCCTCAAAGGCTTCTCCAATTAGATTTACAGACAAAAACACAACTGGGAGGACTTGCAAAAAACATTCCTATTTGAATCTTCTAACATTAACTTTGACAGATGAATAGAAAAGCAGCAGTGCTGTCAGGAAAATTAACCCATCTACAGTATGGTATTGATTACAGCAGAGCTGCTCAAGACTGACTTCAGTTTAAGTGAAAGAAGAACATGGGGTTCTCCAATCATGCAAAATAAAGTTTGTCATCCACACCTGACAGCAAAACTTATCCTACAAACATTTCTAAAAACACATGAAACTACATATTTGATCTGTACTGTGTGTAAGGCTTTGACAAAGCCTAAACTTTCTACATGTTTTCAGAGTTTATTTTGTTTAAGTTTTTGAAACACTATTTCCAATAAAAAGTTTTCTTATCTTGATGCAGCATAAACAATCTGTGGCATCTCTGCAAGAAACTATGAAAAACCCTAGCCCAGTTTATTTTTAATAAAAGGAGGACTATGCTATATAATAACTCTTCCTGCCACAGCCATTGAATCTGCTGAAATAAAGATTGATGCCTGGATATTTGTAGACACTACTATCAGAGAAGGCAATATTTCTTTTTTCTTTCTTTCTTTTTTTTTTTCTCTTTTAAAATATACCACATTCCTGGAATTTGGAAGTAATTTGAAGTAACAGGCATCATCTTATTAAGGCATCTGCAAGTTTTGTTTTTAAGACAAGTGGCAGAAAGCTCAATGAGATTTGTGAAAGCTTAATGCCACAAATTAACAGATATGTAGAGATAAAAGGGTTAGAGATAGATGTGGAAGATTGACCTTCTCCTTTTGGTGACTGTGCTACACAGGCACCCAAAACATGCATTCACTTTAGCCATCAACATCCAAATCAAGATTGTCAGGATTGTGAAGGGTTAACACACCAGAGGAGCAGCCTACAGACCAGACCAACCAGGACCCATGGGTACTGCCCCCCACACACAAACCCTTCCCCCCATTTCCAGGGGAACTGAACATCTAAAACCCTGCGTGGATTTTGCCCCATGTTGCACAAGCATCACCCCAGAAGGACCAGGCACTCAAAGTCCAACTAGTACTTTGAGGTTTTTGAGAACAAGGCACTACAAGAGCAGAGGACACATGGAGCAGTCCAAGCCCTTCACCTTGCCACTACCAAAGGACTTACCACACTCAGACTCACATCAAATGCAGACCATCTCTCAAACCTAATCTGTTTATATTAACGCCTACAAAAGATCCATCTAATGAACCATTTTCCAGTCACTGTAAACAGTAATTAAATACATTAAACCATAAAAACAGGCAAGTGACATGCAAAACATACTTTGATCATTGATAAGTGCCGTCAGCTTGGATGATTATGGTATTTACAAGAGTAAGTGTTCTGTTTTAGCTGGCAGGAAAGCGATGCATCTGGACTTGTCCACAGTCAGTGTTTTACATCTTCTCCTGTGGGAGGACGATGACCTTCCAGAGGACAAACACTGCCACAGTACCAGTTAAGAAAAACAACCAAAATAAATCATAATTTTCCAAAAAGTGCAGAGATTTTTTTATGTTATTAGTCATAAGGTCTATAGACTGCATGTGGACCACAGGATGACTTCATATGGACAGTGGTCTTGGTCTTTGAAACAACCAGTGATCCAGCTTTGCTTATACAAGAATAATGGTTGTACAATTATCCATCTTCAGTACCAGAAACACCAGGCTCTGCAGAAGGAACAGAACTCAGTGGCTGGTTCCACTGGATACACCACATCTCTCCTCAAGAAATGACCTGGAGTCTATAGAGCTGACAGTACCAGTAGCTTCAGTTCCAAACAAGTCTCTGGTACACCCTTCCACTCCCTGTTCCTGCTCTACATAGAGAGGTCATCACAAAGCCATTGACTTCACTGCAAACGTGCACTTTGTCTCACTCAGCTTTTATGCTGTACCATTTCAATTATGATCTCTGATGTTACACAATAGTTTTAAGGAAGAACTGAACAGGGAAGAGTGGCACCTCTTCCAAGCCACATTGCAATAGCCTTCCATTCACATAAGTCACATCAGATGTGCACAGTAAACTGGCAAATCTATTCAAAGTAGCTAAACAGTAGTTGCATACCCACCCTCACACCTACCTCCTTCAGTCAGTTTTAGTACGCCCCTGAGCTCCACAAAGTTTCTTAGCCTTGGCTGATGCTCATTGGAAGAATAAGAGGAGTGGCAGTCTCCAAATGCCTCCCACTTGTGGCATCAAAGTGAGATATCACTCACAGTAAATTTTACAGTATGAGGAATGAAACAGTTAGCAAAGTTGACATTTAAACCATCATCACTGGCTATGATTAAATACCTCAGAGATGAGCAGAGTGGTTCACACCTCTTCAAATTATTGTTCTAGGCTCTTATCAGGCTCCTGTTCTCCACCGTGTTTTCACACACCTGAGATTTTCTTTGACTCTCCAATAGCTGGAAACCTGTTTAAACTGAGATTCTGGAGAGTTTCTGATAACATTAAACTGGCAGAGAGAGAGACTGACTGAAACCCTGGCAAACTACTTGAACTGCAGATTCACCCTTAGAAGGTTTAGGCAGATGAGTAATACAAGAAGGGACAAACTGGCTCCTTGTTCCTCCTTCTCTGATCTCTCTCAGTTAAGATGCAGAGGAATGAAACACTATGAAGAAAAATAAAAATAACCTGCAAGAAATACAGAGGGCAGATGGGATCACACTGCTGCCAAAAAAAGATCCCTCTTCTGAAAGTAGCATAAAGGGAAGTCTGGGGTATTCCTACACCACCAGGGAAGTGTAGGAATTTTGATGGTAAAGCAAGTCAACCTGCTCAACCTCACTTCTCACCAACAGGCACGAGACACCAACAACTTCCTTGCAGTATTTCAAATTCAAGTTTGCATCCATATTGACAAACACCAAGTCTATGGAGGAGGAGCTGATCACCTTCAGACATCTCCTGTAGAAGATGGGAGCTCAGGTTCCTCTGTCAAGCTTGAGCTGGCCACATACTGCAGCAGCCCCCAGGCTGGAGGAGCAGGAGCCTAGTGGCAAGGGGGTGGCTGTCCCCAAAACAGCCACATTTTGCCTCAGTGCTGCACCCATCCAAGGATGGCAGTGGCAGATCACAGCCAGTGAGCTTTTGAGTGGAAAAACTGAAAGACTTCTCACAGTGGCATCCTTAACTCCCACAGTGGATGTCAATATTTGCATAACCTGGGATCTGTGCCCACTAATTAGATGGCAAATTTAACTTTAATTTCACAAGCACACAGTTACATGTCACACTGCTCATGACCCTGTGCTCAGCAGGACAGGAGTTTCCAGCCACACACTGGAAGCTGTTTCAGTTTACCTCGAGGCATGTTCTAGCACTACCTGTTCTTTCACTAAAAATCCCCCAGTTGCCACTGCACTTCCCTGCATTAGCACACAGAATCAGACTGGTTTGGGTTGAAGGGACCTTTCAAGGCCATCCAGTCCAATCCCCCTGCAGCGAGCAGGGACATCTTCAACCAGATCAGGTTGCTCAGGGTCCTGTTCAACCTGACCTTGAATGTTTCCAGGGATGGGGCTTCTACCACCTCTCTGGGCAACCTGGGCCCGGGTTTCACCACCTGCATTGTAAAAAAATTTCTTCCTTCTATCATGTATAGGTTCACTAACCCTTGCTGCATTCTGACCGTGAGGAAGCTGAGGACCCTGAGGCGATTCTCCTAAAGGAACATGGAAATTCCTGAAGTAACCTGGACTTCTATGACACTGAAAAACAACCTGTTCTCTGCTGCCATCCCAACTGCCAAGTCAACATCCCACGTTCCCAAAGTATCTTCTGCTGTAAATACTTAGCACAGGAAAGTGTTTTCTGTTACTGTTAATAGAAGTGATGAGTGCAAGTCCCTGCTCATCAAGCAGATAATCTACTGCTCCAGCTCAGGGGTAAGACAAGGCTTCTCAAACCAGAGTCATGCCAGGATGGGAACACTGCAGGAGACAGCAGAATAACAAAGAAAACTAATTCTGAAACTTTAAAGCTGCTAAAGGCACTTAGAAATACAATAACAGTAAAGTGAGTTTTTCTTTTGGACATGAGCAAAGAGTTAAACACTTGCAATATTTCAGGCAGGAATATTAGAGGAAAGAACCACCTTGATCAAAACTAGTCCTTATATTTATATGCACTGAAAGACAAACTACAACAGCTAAAAGAGTAAAATACATATATACAAAAATATATATAAAAAAATATATATACAAAAATATATATACTTTTAGTTCTTTTTTGGAAAATATTAACTGGGACTCTGAAGTTCTTTGAAACAAACTTACAAAAATCAAGATTCATCTTTGCTATACTTTTTGCCCCACTTTACATCTCTGAAGCAACACACTGCAGCTGGTTTCAGAAAGGGCTCGATAATGAACATACAATCTCGAGGCAGCCTGTGAGCCCAACATGTGCACCTCCTTATTGAAATAGAAATAGGTGATTTCAAGTTGCTGCTTTAAGTTAACCAATTGTTAGCATTGCACTTAAGATAGCAAAATTATTTGAAATAATTTTAGTTTGCATTCAGTAAATTAAAACTTTCACAATTCTGTTTAGCTGAAAGCCTTTATATATATAAATATATATATGAGATTTTATTTTTTATCTCTATATAGACACACACATTTATTTTAAAAACCTTGAATAAAAATTCCTCCTCCCCAAACCATTACACCATGACGTGCCTTGACTTTTAAACTCCGCCAGCTTCACAAGGAGCAGAATAACCTTAGGTTATTACATTTAGTTTCATCTCATTAATAGATCAATTTCTTTCAAGCATACTGAAAAGTGAATTTTACTTTGTTGCTTCTCATTTTAGGCTACATTATAGGCTGTGTTCTTAAGTTTTAAGGAGAGCCATCACAGAATAGGTTGTAATCTCAGGTGATTAATTGCACAGCATTTTACAAGCTGTAAAATAGAACAAGATCTCCACAAACCGATTATGCCATTAACCAGGCACTCTTATCAGATTGCTCTACAACTAGCAGGTTTGTCTGACAGATTGCAAGTCTTAAGTATTTATATATTACAAAGGTTTACTTATTTTTGTTGTTAAAAAGCCCTAAAATCTATATTGATTGTTACATGCAATTCTACATGAGAAGTTCCAAGCGTTGTGGAATAGATACCAATATTTATTACTAGACTTGTGCTCATTATGGTTCTCTCTGACAGGGGTCCATTAAAATCAATTTTTATGTTTCTTATGTTTGTTTTTTTTCTACCCAATGTTCTTACCATACTGTTTATTAGCCAGTTAGGAGAAATACTGGGCACTGTTTTGTTTTTATTTTATTCTGTCGAAAATAATGAGGCCAGATTTAACAACCACTCACTAGCGATGAGTAGGAGAGATTAAATGTTATACTTCAACACAAACATTTACAGATGGCTTTAAAATTTTTAGAACTTTATAATCAGTAAAGAGAAAAGGAAGTCCCACCTTCCACCTCTTTTTCAGATGTATATCCTTAAAGTAATTGTAAGAATACTCAGCTTACCATTAACTTCTGAACCACTTTTGGGCAATGTTCCACCTCCAATATAACAATTTTCTGTTTAGAACTTATCAGATTGCATGATTTAAGTATTACCAAGACACCACTAAAGCCTCAACACTTCTGGGAGGCCAGGAAATTAACTCACCACAGAGCAAACTGAAAGAACAAGATCAGATAAAAATTAAACAATTAGGAAAAAGATGTAGATTGCCTGTTGTCTACCTGAAGAACATGAGCATGAGATCCTTCTTCAACCAGCCAACCTGGCCATGTTACATCTGGGCAGTCCTCATAAATGAGGAGAGCAGCAGCTGTCCTTACCAATGGGATAGACCTTGCCTTGCAGTGAGGATCCCCTGAGGAGAGGAATGACCCACTGCTTGTGAGTAACAGAGGTGAGTAACAAAGTACTCTGAGCTTTTGGGGACACACATGTAATTTCCAGGAAAAACATCAGGGTGCCTTGAAAGATGGATTTCTCTACCCTGCCTCCCCACCACCACTTGCTCTGGAGATATTTACTGTCCCTAGAAACTTTGTTCAAAAGGAGAAGGCAAGTCATCAAGTGAAACATTCAAAACCCCAACATTACAGACAGAAGTCACACATAGATCTTTGCTCTTACCAGGAGAACACTGTTTGTGTACCAGGAGAGGTACACAAACACACCCAGTATAACGATACCTCCCCATCCACCCTCTTGGCCTCTACTAATTAAGAGTCTATTATTATTTTCTTCCAATAATCTTCCATTTCACTTTGAGTCTCTATTTTTTCATACCCACAACTTCAAGATTGTTTACCTTTAGCTTTTCTTTTCATGTAATTCCCTTATGTCTAGCATTATAAAGAACACCACACAACTTCTCATATTCGTTACCTTTGAGAACAGAGATCTTTTTCCTACTTTTCTTCCACCCACTCATTGACATTTCCTCTTCTCAAGGGTGAAAAGTCCTCATCTGCTTAGTTGTTCTTCAGGCAGATGCTGCTCTGCAGCAAAGAGAAGCTTTGGCCTTATCCTAAGTACTGCTTCATTTCTATTCATCATCAGCAGAAACCCAATTCTGAAGCCAGCGTATGAAGAAGATGAAGTATTTATTTCCATGTTACTGGAGTTGGCAAAACTCAAATCCAGAGGTTTGAGGGTTTTTGTATTAGAGGCAAAAACATATTTCAACTGGGATACAAATTATGCTTCATATTCCTGATTAGTTTTAAACACACTTGAATTCAAGGATAATAAAACAGGAAAACAGAAAAGCAGAAACCCCACAAATCAAGAGAAAATTTCAGAAGTGAAAATCAGGGGAGAAAAGGACAAGTGGAAAGAAGGAAGTCAAACCTGTTTTGAGTCTTTACAGAAGAAGCTCTGCTGTAACAAACTGTGGCAAAGGCTGTAATTTTATTACAAAAAAACAGTTAACAAGACCAACCTTAAGTAGTATTAGTAACTTTGATTTTGGCAGAGGAATTTGGCACCTAGTAATTTCAAAAGAATTCAGTGTTTCTTCTAAAATGTCACTCAGCATTTCCTCACAAATAAGGAAAAAAAACACAGACCAAAGATCTGAACAGGACAGACAACATCAGCAGACTGAACAGTACTTATATTCAACAGTAAAATGTTCCAACACCTCAATCAGTCCTGTATTTGGGACATCACCTCCACTGCCATGTCCATCATCTGTTCCCAGCTCCAGAACACGTTACAGATACACAGAACAAAGCAATACTCTCAGAAGTAGTTTGGAGTATTTAAAACAGTTATTCAACCCTAGTTCTGTCTGCTGGAACATATATATCTAAATACAGCAAAAAAGTCCGCAAGGAGGACTCACTCCTCAGTGACAGACTCACATGTATGTCCAAAATTAGGGAGCAGAACGTACTTTCAAAACCTGCATTAAAACCACTTTGATTTTAGAACATTTCTTTGCTAATATTATTGATGCAGCAGACAAATAAATGTATTTTGGAGCCACCACTCCCTGAAGGTACAGGAGACTGCCTCTCACAGAAGTACTGCGTTCCCAGTATGGCAAGTAAAAACAAGTGCACACAGTCAGGTCTTAGATCCTCTGGGCAATCTCCTTCCTCTACCACGTCCATAAACACAGGATCAATAGGACATGAACTTACCCACTTGGCAGCACGCTCATTTTTGGAAGTTTTATTTCATGTAAGCCTGTTTCACACCCTGATATCTCGAGCTTTCCCACAGGGCTAAGCAGCACGGCGTGTTTCTCCTCACACCGAGATTCCCTCCCTTTGGAAGTCACCTGTTCATGGAAACAGACTCCTCTTTAGTTGCATGCATTTTCAACAAGGAACATTCATCTCAAGATATTTTGAGTAGCCTTCACAAATAATCTTTTTAAAAAGCAAGAAAACAGTGCATTTCAAGTTTCTTCAACCATGGCTTTTACTTTCAAAACTCCAATTTAAAATGATCCATCCTAAGAAGTCAGCATCTAAATAAAAAAGTCTCAAAAACCAGGTTAACGAGCAGAACAGTGACCTTCATAAAAATCTCAAGTAATAGCAGTTTCATGGTTGGTTTATCAGGTAACATTTGATGTGTTTTGACATTGATTTCAAAAGGATTATTGTGACAACAAAGTATATTCACTGGTTTACAGCAGCAGTGTTATGCAAATAACTGCTGGAACACAAATAGAATATGTCTGCTGGAAAAATAGATGAAAAAAATCAATCATTCCTTAGTAAAAGAAACATTTTTTTATTCCCATTGTTACTAGTCTGGTTTTATGATTACTGATAGGACGTTGTTGGAAACAGATGCCAAGCATTTCTCAATATTATACAAGACCAACAATAACATACTTGTCAAATTCATCTTGGCTTAAAAAAAACCCAGTCTGAATCAGTAAAGGCTTGAGTTGTATTTACAAGTTTGGTTTGTACAATCATTAAGAAAGAAGCCAGACAGAACACCACAAGTATGTCCACTGCAGTCACCAGACACCAAACTGTTCAGATCACATCAGTGCTGTGCAAGCAGGACAACAAAAGCTCCAAAGTCCAAAAGTCATTGCTCCAAAGAGCAATGTCCAAGTGAAACTGGGCAAAAAAGCAAATAGATCAAAGAAACCCAAGAAATTCTGAGGCAGCACAAGGTGACTCGATCAAACATCCCAGTTACATGGAGACCAACAAGGTTTCTTGGTGTTTACATCACTCACCCTCAGTTTGCCTCACACCTGACAAATACACTCCTCACCACACCATTCAGCTGTGCTGTCTCCACAGACAACTATGCAAACCTATACTCCACAGAATTTACCCAAGTTTATAGTCTACCCCAAAGCACTCCAAGGTCCACCCCACCTATGACACCTATGTCCACCTACAGCAAAGGGGATGATGCTGGAGCCCTGATGAAGTACTGGATGAAATGCAGAAGTGATTAAGAACCTGAGAAACTGATTGAAGATCACAATGATGCATCAGGAGACAGTGAAATCCGTGTGACAACTTACAGCTGATATTTTTAACAACATTTAACAACAATTATTTAATTCAAAAGGAGAGAATTTCTATTTAAATCTCATTATTAAATGCTATGTAAGGGAGTCACATCTGCAAGTAATATAATCAGTGTGAAGACAAAAAAATCAAGTAGACAGTTTTGTTTCTCTGAATTTTGGGAAGCACTTAGGCAATTCCTCAGCTGCAGACACAGCAAGTTCCCTCAGCTTAGAGCAGCTCTCCACAGTGTGCCAGGCTTGGAGAACTGCAGGTTCCTCACAGTTTATTTACATTCCCTGTAACCCAAATCAGCTTTTTGCTCAATAATCAAATATTTGCTGATGTTACAAAGAAATTCTCCTTTTCAACCATTTTTTTTTCCCCTCATTCCTTCTCCCTCCTCAAGGAGAGGACATGGGTGAACTTTTTTTTGGAGCAGCACCTCACTGCTGAAGTCTTTGTAAAAAAAAAAAGCACCATAAAATTTTACATATGTGAAAAACCAGTATACATTCTTCATTTTTATTTGTGTGACAGCCCTAAACTAGATGCACTGAACCTCATACCACATAGTCCATGAGTATAACAAGTTGGTGATAAGAGGACAGCTTTTTCATTATAACAAAACACAGGATGCAGCAAAGTCACAGAAAACTATCAATAACCCCATGAGCTCACACCAAGTTGAACTAAGCTTTATAGATGAAAACCTTGAGTGAGTACAACCAGTATTTTCAGTCTTGTTTATCATATGCATTGGGCAGCAATATTTAGAAGGCTTCTTTTTATAAAAGAATGAGACTAGATGACAGATATCCACATACATATGGGATGGGTTTGGGAGCCTCCAAGATGAAGGTCACCATACAGATGTACACTGCAGGCTATTCTCTGCCCAGACACTCATGTGCCTTTTCACCATTTCACAGAATAATTAAGGTTGGAAAAGACCCCTAAGATCACCCAGTCCAATCATCAACTCATCACCACCGTGGCCATTAAGCCATGCCCCTGAGTGCTACATCTACACATCTCGAACACCTCCAGGGATGGTGACTCCACCACTTCCCCAGACAACCTGTTCCAGTGCCTGACCACTCTTTCAGAGAATTTTTTCCTAATATCCAACCTGAATCTCCCCTGGTGCAGCTTGAGGACACATTAACTCTCATCCTATCACTAGCTGCTTGGGAGAAGAGACCAGCCCCAGCCTTGCTGCACCCTTCTTTCAGGTGGTTGTAGACAGCAAGAAGGTCTCCCCTCAGCCTCTTCTTCTCCAGGCTCAACACCCCCAGTTCCCTCAGCTGCTCCTCATAAGACCTGTGCTCCAGATCATCCCATCTCATTTACCTACAGACACTGAAAACCTGCTGCTGCCCACATCCTTCCAACACAGGGAAAACCTGCTCAACACCACCTTCCCCATGCTGCCCTTGTGGAAGCTGTGAGAACTAGAAATGAACAGCAGCTTAAAGCAAAAATCTAATAAATCCAAATAAACTCCCTTCTGCCTTTTTTCTCCAGCTTATGTAAACAAACCAATTTTGATCAGGTACTGCATGAACTCCACCTTCATTCTCCCTTTCCACTGTAATACCTACAAATCTGTGTCAAAATCTCTCATAATTTTGGAACTTATTAGGTAGAAAAAAAAATATAGGACTTCTAGAGGGGAAATTTCCCCTGCCATCCTCTGGAGTCCTGCTACAGAAATAAAACTGCAGGTGCAGTGGGTGTAAGCCTGTGGCTCACTAGACTGCTAAATGCTCTACAGAAAATTGGAAGAGTGTTGTTAGCCAACGGAATTAAGTCCTTTTTGTCATTAATAACAGATGAGTATCAAAAGGTTTTCACAGTGGAAGATTTATCAGTAAGAATATTAGCATGATTTATGAGTTAATGTCCTGTACAGAGGAGCCTCATTTTCCAGGCATGCTCCCATGACTTTGCACCAGCACGTGCCTCGGTGGCACCACGCTCCTCCAAAGGGCAAAGCTCCCCTAAATTACACCTCAACCTCAGTGAACACCACGAGGAAACAGAGATACGCTGCTCCAGTTGCTTTCCTAGGGTTCACATGCTAAGGGTGCAGAACAGCAGCGAGTTTTAGCTCCTAAACGAGGTGCTGTGAACCCAAAAACCAGCATTAGCTTGATGACTTGCTTATAACGATCTTAACCTCTTACACTTCCCACTGTAATTCAGTTTAACAGCCTTGCTGCAGCCAAGGTTTTCACTGCTAAAAGATACCTCCCATTTGATTAAATACAGATTTTATTTAAATTCACATTAATGCTCTTTCACATTACAGTAAATAACTCAAAATTATTTTCTATGTTCTACTGCTCCTAAACCCCTCAAACTTTCCACTGTACTTTGGTCTGAGATCCTAGAATCCAATTCATATCCATAATGGGGAATGGATAAATAAAAAAATGCAGAGAAACCTCAAGAATCAAGAAAATAAATAAATAAAAAAAAATCAACAACACAGCAAAAGTGTTTTCAAGCTTCATGTTCTCCCCAAGAGGTTTGTATTTTCCAGAAGACAAGTCAAGAGAGCAAACCCCACAGTATTTCCTGCACCATGCCCCCAATCACTGACTGAAGGGGAGAAAGAATGCAAAATATCTTCATGAACATCACTTTCATGAACCTCACTTTCCAGCTTCTCCTGTGTTCTCCCCTTACAGATCTCACCATGCACGTGTATGGTGTTGAAGCCCTCAAGATCACAGATTTCCACTGGAAGAATGCAATGGTGCTGCCCATGGATGTGTCTGCACCCATGACAAGTGCTCAGCCCTCAGGATATCAGAAATTGTCTTAAAACAAGTTCTGTCTGAAGGTTGTGGTCAAAGAGACCAAAGATGTCACCTTTACACAGGCTTTCCCTTCAGTCTGATTGAGCACACGAATTCTTTCTACCAGGGAGGAGCAGAGTCCTGTCTCTGATGGATCTCCCCATGAGGTTTTCTACTTCCTTCAACAATGTAAAGCCACCATAACATATAAAAATATTAATGATAATCCCCTCTGCCACTACCCACATCTGAATTAACAGGGTATTTCCATTAGGCTATAGCTTTAAATGGAAGTCTTCATGATTTTTTTTACTTGAAAATTTCTGAGAATCAATGCAAAAATAACATTCAACTAAACCTAAACTATCATGTCCTCACACATACTGCAGTTTATCTTTTTTAAACCAGAAAAGACCAAGTACATTAATCAGTGAGGTGTCACAGTTGCCTCCAAGAAATAGGTCTCTTGATCCTTTCAGATTAACAGAAAATGTTAATTGCTGAGCTACCTGTTAATGTAAATACAGAATAACAGACTGGTTGAGGTTGGAAGGGACCTCTGAAGGTCACATCTAGTCCAACCCCCCTGCTCAAGGAGGGACTCCTGGAGCACATGAACCAGGATTTTGTCCATATGGTTTTTGAATCTCTCCAGGGAGGGAGACTCCACCACCTCTCTGGGCAACCAACAGGATGAAATCGCATTACAACTCCTTCCCGTTTCACTTGCCATTTCTCAAACCCAGCAACGGTCAAATTTCTACCATTTCTAGACAAGGCACTGCTGCACATTTGAAAATTCTCTACTGAACTCTCACACACCATGAAAGTTACTGTTATTTAAACATCAAGAACCCACCCAGATGCCATACCAGACTTCTCAGGCAATCTTGCTCCAGTGTTGGATTAGAATAGAACTACAGACTGATTTCAAAAACTGAAAATAATTGTCAGCACATATTGCCTGAGAGGATCTCAAATACCACTCTACCTGTTAGCAGCACAAATCACAGGGATTTTTTGCTGTAAAAACTGAATTTCTGGATGCACTTATCCAATAAGATCAACACAGTTTGAGTTGCTGATGCCAGCCCACCACACTAAAGGTGTGACAAAGTACCAACTTGTTCCTTTGCTTCCTACTCTCCATAAATACATCCTAAAGACTCGCCCCTTCGATGTTCTGCCGTATCTGCATCAGGAAGCTGGCATATGAGCTATAATTCTCAAGCACTTGCCCTGTTTCTACGATGCCATATAATATCAGTGACTTGCCAAAAAGCAATACCAGGAATTTGTTGAGTTTGAGAGGATGATCAATAAATGCCAGGGACGTTGCTTCTTCATTCTAATTACAGGACAGAAATACCAGGCCCGAACTCTTTAAGTGTCCTTCTTTTGAGTAGTGCAGTGTTCTCAAACCTGCTTGTTATTGATTCAAGTTCTGAATTAAAATTCATTGAAAGCTTGAAATATTGGATTTAAATTTACAGGGAATACTTCACAGGTACCTGGACTGGTTTGACAATTTGCTACTTCATTTCAGTCATCTAGCTCCAGTCATTCTTCCTGAGCCAGTACGTTTTCATCCTCATAACAAAATCCTCATCAGCTCACATCAGTTGTATTTGTCAAGGCTAAAACAATCAGGGAACATCATAAGAAATAAGAAGCAGCCCTGAGGAGAAGGACTTGGGGTGCTGGGGGACAAGAAGCTCCACATGAGGCGGCACCGAGCGCTGGCAGCACAGAGCCAATAACCGTGTCCTGGGCTGCACCCAGAGCAGCGTGGGCAGCAGGGCCAGGGAGGGGATTCTGCCCCTCTGCTCCGCTCTCCTGAGACCCCCCTGCAGTGCTGCCTCCAGTGCTGGGGCCACCAACAGCACAAGGACATGGACCCCCTGGAGCCAGTCCAGAGGAGGCCACGAGGATGATGCCAGGGCTGGAGCAGCTCTGCTGTGAGGACAGGCTGAGAGAGTTGGGGCTGTTCAGCCTGGAGAAGAGAAGGCTCCAGGGAGACCTCCTAGTGGCCTCCCAGTACCTGAAGGGGCTCCAGGAAGGCTGGGGAGGGACTTTGGCCAAGGGCAGGGAGTGACAGAACAAGGGTGATGGCTTGAAAGTGGCAGAGGAGAGATGGAGATGAGATGTGAGGAAGAAATTCTTTGGTGTGAGGGTGGTGAGACCCTGGCCCAGGTTGGCCAGAGAAGCTGTGGCTGCTCCTCCCTGGAAGTGTTCTGGGCCAGGTTGGATGAGGCTTTGAGCAACCTGGTCTAGTGGAAGGTGTCCCTGCTGATGGCAGGGGGTTGGGAATGGATGAGCTGTAAGGTCCCTCCCACCAAACCAGTCTGGGGTTCTATGAAGTTAGATGTGTCTGTCTCAACTCCACAGCAGCACGGCCAGCAGAACAGACAAGAGCTGACTGTTTCCAAACACCTCGTCTATTCTGAAGTGGAAAGGTCAGCAGATCACTCATGTCATACAGCAGCAGCAGCCACCAGCACTGCAGTTAGGGCAAGTGGCAGTTGCCATTGCAGTCAGACCCTTAGCTGGGGTTTTGGACACAGCACAATTGCTGCTCCATACTGAGACAGCAGAATTAAAAAACCCTATTTACTACCATCTCCTGTTACCATTGTAAAGACAACTGCATGACAGTATAATTTAGAAACACAATCCCTAACACTGTTTGCAAAATGTTTTAATTTCAGAAAGCTTCTGCCACCCCTCCTGGAGCTGCAGAGATGAATAACGAGGCTGCCCATGGCCCCCTGTTTGGCACGGGTGCTGGTGAGCCTACGCACGCCAGTGCTCCACTCATCCCAGGTTCTCACTGAATTACAGTTCTCTCAACATCTCCTTAATAGTTTAAAACTTCCTGTATTTGTTTTACTGGTTTCTGCACGTTTATTTAAAAGGAAACAATCCATTGTACATTAAGAATATGGGAAAAGATATTAATAGTAAAGGTAACGTACTTGTGCAGATATAATTCAATGTGGAAAGTAATTTTCCAACCTTAAGCAGCTAATCTTGGATGAGAAAGCCATTCCTTATACTCTGTGTTTTAAAGTAGAGAAAAACTTAAGAACTGAGGAGAAAAACCCCACAGGATACATGCAATCAACACAAGATTCTAGAAGCCTATTCCTGTTAATATCTTGATTCATCATCTCTATTTTGACCTTCCTACTACTGTTTCAAGAGAAAAAGAATTTATGTTCTACAAATAATTTCAATGTGGGGAATCATTTTAAAGAAGGGAAGAGGTAGAAAGAAGTTTCATACCCAGAAATAGTTTAATATATTGGAATAAAAATTATACAGAATGAGAAGTATTTAATTCTTAGTCTTCTTGCTTATTATGAAATGTTTGATCTATTTAAAAAAAATATGAACTTTTCTAAAAGCTGTTTCCTACTCTTAAAAAAAGAGTCCAAATATTTCCAATTGGATTGCACTCTATAAGGATCCAAGCAGATCCCTACACGTTTGACACCTCAATCTGGACAGAAGCTGTGAGAAAACATGGAAACCTGTTTGTCCAAGGAAAGCTGGGCACCCCTCAGCTTTTAAATCAAGGCAAAGTTAAGTTTTCAGGAAGAAAAGAGGTGTTGCATTCGATCCTTAAATTCAGGAAGAAAGTCTTGAAACAAAACCACCATCATGGTAGCTAATCACATTTAATTCTACCAATATAGTCTGCTAACAAGCAAAATAATACTTAAAATTACCTTTGATGTTTTAAAACACAAGTCCTTCACACACTGCATCAGGCTCTTGTGAACTAGCTGACCACCCATCTGGACACAAGACCCTCCTCCCACTACACACACAGGATAGACAGTTATTGGGGGATATATTTCTTCCTCCTATAGCATCCAAAGCAAACTCCCAGCTTGCCAGGACAAAGCACTCTATTTCAGGTCCTTCATATTTTTGTCCTTGATGCAAGATTAATAAAAACCTCCCCAGCTGAAGAACAGGACTGCAATCCAGGTAAGGCTTTTGAACAAAAGCTGCACTGAAATACACTGCAGTACTCTACTAATGTCACTAATGCTTCTCTAAGTAAACCTAACCCTGGTTAAGCCAAACCTGTAACTTCAGAGTGTGTGAAAACAAAACCTCCACATTTCCTGGCCTGGGGAGGTTTGGAAAGGAAATGTCAGACAGACTGTAAGCAAATCCAGGGTTAGTTTGGGGTGATACAACAATTCCTTTACCTTCCCAAGAACTAATTCCATTAAAAATGTGAAGGTACAGAATTAAACTGCATATTTTGAACACACACAAATATACACAGCCACTAAAAATCAGTCCCCATCTTCACTTATCAAAAGTTCCACCTCACAGAAGCCCCTGACAAACCAGAGGGATACATGTTCACATACAGAGAGCAACATTTGCTTTCTATGGCATTTTAAAAGTATTCAACAAGAGCAAACATAAAATTCTTTATTAAACAATCCAAGACAACAAAAGCAAGTTTCTGTTGTCCCATCGTATTATACCACTAATCCTCTTCGGATGGCAACCAAGAGACCCCAAAATGCCAAGCTATGAAAGGGTATTTCCAAGCAGTGGGAGCCTCTGGCTCTTTGGCTGCATCTTCAGCCTGTTGCTTTGGCAGACAGGAGCAATCCTGGTCTGTCAAATGGCAAATTCCCAGTGCACTTACCAGGGCTACCTCAGACTTCTTTATTTCACTTAAAGGATGCTATTTTAATTGAAATAAAACAATTTTTTTTCTTCATTAGAGGCAGGTAGATTATTACTATTGCATTCCAGATGTACATTTTCCTACTTCATTTATTGCCCACAAGCCAAGCTTGATTGGAGACATCAACAACATCTTGAACACAAGACCTCAGTGGACTGTTTAAACAGGAATTCAGATATATTATATTTTCCTCCAATTCCTCTTCAAACCCAAGTAAACACATTCTTTACCTTCCCCCAGCTGCTACTTATATAGGAAAGTTAAATGCTATGCAAGTGCAGCAGCTACTGCTGGGGCCACATAGCAGTTTAAACAATATATATTGTAGAATATTTATGTCATCATCAACATGAAGCTAAGATTTTGAAACATTTTGGAAAAAAGTCAAAATTTTACATGCAATGTACAAGTAAAAAGCCATTAGAAAGAGTGGTGCTAACAAGCTATACAATCAGTGGTTGTGGTGGGTCAGTATCAAGGTTGCAGCATTAGTTCATGCCATCCTGAGGATGAATCTCCATGCCCTGGAAAAAAAAGGAAGTGAAACAACCTGACAAACTCAGAGACACCAGGTTGCTTTAGGATGTCTCATTTGAAATGGTGGGCTGCCTAGAGATAATATAATTAATTGGCACAGAATTGGACAAGAAATGAAGTGCCAAGAACAGGAAAAACCAGACAGGGCAGGGCTAGGTATTTCTGCAATAATCAAATTATACCACTGATAGCAGAGCCAGAAGTCACAATGGGGCACATCCCTTGCTGTGAGAGGTACCTGTAAGTCCCAGCAGCACTCACCTTGCTGGGTGTATCTACCACAGGCTGTTGAAGCATATTGCTGTTCTTACCTTAGCAGTGACCCACACATGGATTAAGCTCCTCCTTATTTTTAGACTGGAAATTATTTGCCAGAAGATTCAGTTAGAGGACTGTGCAATGCAACATCGTGCTTTGTTCAGCTGCTCACTGTTTTAACATGAAATCACACGGAATAAAACACTAACTCACAACTGAGGAATTTGTTGCCACACAATTAAAGGAACAAGTATCACATTAAAGAATTACAGATGAAGAATGCATTGTCCAAGAATTAGAGGGTCCCCAAAAATCAGTCTTTGGTTGTTACTAGTTTGCACTTTTAAAAGTCTAACACAAAGGAAAAGAAGTCATTGGGTAGTGGTCTGGATTTTCCAGATGTGTTCATCACTTCAAAAAAAGAAACTCAAGATATTCATCAACATTATAAGATCTACTCCTGAATTATCCCTGAAGCTGTAAAAGTCTGTATACACTTTTTAGTAAGAGGATGTTAAACTTTGAGAAATACAAAATTTAATGGCCAAAATCACCACCTAATGTACAAATATGTATATATACACACAGCAACACTGAAGCACGCTACTGTTACAGGGTTCAGCTGTGTATGTAAACACACAGCAACTGCTCTAATACAAGGAAAAGATTAAAGTTAAATCAAGTGAGACTTCTCTCAGGTTCAGGGGAACTGAAAATGGGTTAAAAATGAAAAAATCTAGCAGAAGAATGATTAATACTAGGTAACATTTCAAATTTTTATCACCTAAATCCACAAAATTCTTGATCGGCTCCTTCCTGCGTTCTCTGCAGAGCTGAAAGTCAGGACCAGCTAAATAAAAGATAATGCAACTAGGCATAACACAATAAAAGATATTACCTTCACAATGCATTATTGCTGCCAATTATAAGAATCACTTCAACTTAATTTCAAAGGCACAATCACCCTCAACTGTAACAGTCTCTTTTTTAAATTTCAAACAGTATTACATTAAGGCAATAACTCACCTTCCAGCTATAATATCAGTCTCCCTTATTGCAAAAATACATTTCATAAATACTTCTCATCGACAAGGCAAGCTAATTCAGGTTAATTTTATTGTATTTTGGTGCTATCTCGCATTTGTGTGCAATTACCTTTATCATTTTATTGCCGTGCCAGAAAGTCATCAGAACAATTATTTGAAAAAGGAGGTGTATAAATTCTAAATCACACTTGCTGGCATTTTTGATAAAATAGCAGCTTTATCTCAGAAAGTGGCAGGGACATGGGATAAATCATGCATCAGTCAAGTGTAGCTGACCCCCAAGTGCATTGCACAATATCAGGAGTGCTTCAAAAGAAACTTTCCTATATAATCCATCATTCTTTATAATACCAAAATAGCTATACCTGAAGAGCAGGAGCTAGAGAATAATAACAAAATAAATCTAAGCAATATGAACAAAACCATTAATAGGGCTCTTTTTTAAGGTGAAGCAGAGTCAGGAATCAAGGAAAGAATTTCATTGAAATTTTTTAAATTAGGAGAACAGCTTTAAACAAATGAAGCAGCAAACTGTGTATTAAGAATTCACTAAAAATACAAATATATCTACAGAAAAATACACACTCAAGACAAGTGTCAAGGAAAAATCATACAAAAATACAAGATTATAGTCTTGGCATACACATCTGAATTTTCCTATTGTTATCAATCTCAGTTTGATTCAGGACAGTATGGACAGGCTTTTCACTGCATTAACAGAGAGCAAAGCATGACAGTTAGTACAAGAATCTGTTTACTAAGTTTAAATTGAATAACTGCAAGAAACCCAGTGAGGTACAGGATTACCTTTAGAATTAAATTTCTTGTGAAATAGAAAAATTGCCACAATGTCATAAGAACAGCACAAAGCTCCCAAATACAGAGACGTTCTGATGGGTGCTCACACACAGAACTACAGCCACATTTCAGCCTCCTCCACACAAACCCACCACACATCTCTGGTCACCACAACCTGGCTGCAGAATCAGGGATCAAATACAAGAATTGTGGGAAATGTCCATGTCTGGCTGCTTTCAGAAACCATTTTTCACCAACCTCCTTAAAACCATTCAGCAAATTCCATCAGCAATAATTGATTTCTGCAGAAACCCGTGTGCCAGGCAGATATTGTGTCACACCAACGTGGGGTCATGCTCCAAGTCAAACTGGAAACTGATCACACACCAGTCTAAAGAAACAGGAGCTACATCATATATTGAATATGCATCCAGCAGAGGGGAAACACCAGCAGATAGCAGAGCTGTGAGCTCCTGTGTTTTACCTCTAACCCTGCGCCTTTCCACGTATCAAAAGGGAAAAACTCCCTCAACAGCTCCTGCTGCACCTTTCAGCTACTGGTGAGAGTGGGAGAAATGAAAAGGTTAGATAATAAATTATTAGTTTCATGTCACACCCCAGCTATATCACACCTAGCTTTGAGAGGGAACTAGTGATTCTTCCTATCATCTCTGGTTGTACAGAGGATAATGTATTTCTCTGCCATTATTCCATGATCACTCAAAGATGTTTGCAACTGGGAGATACATAAATATAACCAAGCAGATGAGTGTTTAATAAAAAAGTGAAGTAAGAACTTATTTTCTCAAATTTCTTCCTCAATAATTCCATTAAAAAAAATTATTATTTTCTTTTGTGGAAAATAAAAAATCTTCTACAGAGGGGCAGAAGACATAGAATATGCAGGAAATTTTACTTTTCTAAGCCACATTATGTTACATAAAGCAGATTTAAACCACAAGTGATGCCACTATTAAGACATTTTTAACAGTGATAGAAGTTGCCAGCAGGAATAGTTAGATATGCAAGTTTGATTGTACTAGAAAGATTTTCCTAGAGGAGCTTTAATGTTACAAAAATAGTTATTCCACAGAAAATATGTATTTGTATCAAAGTTCATTTTAATTACTTAAAGAATATGGTTATTGACTAAAAATGTCTTGATGCCTTTCTTTCAGGCAGGTAAATTGTTCTGTATTTCTTGATCAATGACAATTTTGTTTTAATTTTACTAAGAAGTTCCTGCCCTACACTTACCTCATTGAAGCACCAAGCCTCAACATTAAACCTGTTTTTTCAAGGAATGAGGTATTTATGAGGAAATGGAAGCAAACAGCTAACTTCTAACTGAAAATGGAGCATTGTCCTGCTAGTTTATGCTCTGTGGCAGAAAAATACGTGATGGGGAAAGGTCCACTGATGCCTGTTACCAACCATGACAGAGCTACAGAGATTTACAATGCAGCATCAATCTTGTCAACTGGATTCTTAATCCTGACTGCTGGACACCAGGGAAAACACCAGCTGTGTTATGTGAACTCTTTTGTAATGCTGGACTTCCAGTGTACACTGAAATGCAAGGGTATTTTACTAGAAACTTACTTTTGGAACAAGCCTGGATGCCATGGTAGATAAAAGGTCTCCACCTGCAAGGGAAAAAAAAATCTCAGTTACATTGAGATTTAATTTGAATTCCACAGGAAGAATGGAGTATGTTAATATTGTCTTTTCCCTTATAACCAACTCCATACCAGTTTTTAAATGGGCTCTAAGTTTCAGTATTTATCATTTCAGAAGGGAGTTTGATTTTTTTTTACAAGTAAGCAGGAATTTTAATGTTCATTAGGTCATCTGCTGCATTGATGAGTGAAATAAAACCCACACATGGCACAGTGAACACTTCTTCCATAACAAGCACTACACAGCCCTGATCTTTGGAAAAAGAATGCCTTAAAAGATATAATATTAATTTAAGAAATATTTATACAGGCAGTAATGCACTTCTGAGTTACTTAAAATAAAGAGTTTTTTGTGATTTAGGAAATAACACATTTTAAGGCACAAACTCAAGTGACTTTCTGAGCTTATATTCAGGGTTTAAAAGTCCAGATTGCAAAACACTAAGAAAGTACCTATGAAATGTTAACTTCAAATATTACAAATCTAGTCTTAAACAGTACCATTATTATATAGCATTAAAATATACAACAGGTTCCTCTTTGCTCTCTCCTTTGAAGCAAAGGATGATTGCTACTTCCTTGGCATTTAGATGTCACCCTCTATTTTCTTTTCAGTGCTATTTAGCCAAGATCACTACATCCTTGCGAAGATGTGCTCCAAAACATTAGATTTTGGAAAATCAAGGAGACAATCTGCCAAAGCTCAGCCTCAGAGCCCTGACTCAGAGCCAACCTCAATGGGAACTCTCCCACTTCAGTCAGGGAACTGGCTACTCCACAGGAGAGGATAATGCATCCGCTCGAGAAACGATAAATCTCTTAAAAGAACTAAGAACATCTGAGGTTTCCAAGCCCTCTCAAACACATCAAGCCTTGAACTCCAAGGCAGTGACAGAATTTATAACCATTTCCAAAAACTACTTACAAGAAAACACCAATATTTAATCTTAAAATTATATCTTAATTATTTTAAGAGTTTAAAAGTGAAATAATATAATAATATATAACAATAATAATAATAAGTGAACTCTTGAATAATGAGTATTTTAAATATACCAGCAACCTTACCTTGCCAGGTAGGCATTGCAAAGATCACTCATTCCCTTTTTAAATGCAAGTCAGGCAGATGAGCAATCTAATACAATATTACTTAAAATATCTGCGATAGAGCTAAAAATAAAATAGCAATTTATTTCTATTGTCAGCACAGAGCTTGAACTTTTAAAGCACATAGCAACACTCAGCTTTTTCCAGCTCACCTACCACCTCCACAAAAAAAGGGAAACCCAAAGCCTTCCCCTGAAATACCTGCAGCTTCTGCAACCCAAATGTGACTGAAGTCTGGACACATTTGTGTGAAGGACTCACACCCATGTGCTTTTGCATCACTTGCACCAAATAGTAAATAATTACCATTTAACAGTTACTTATGCCCCTTTCCCCACTTCCTACCAGCTGATTCTGGCAAAATCCACTTGCTCTCCACCTTCCCATTGGGAAATAAAGTGTGTCCAAAATAGCAGCTGCTCATGGGTGGATGAGGGGCTGCTCCAGAGCATCAGGTAAGGAGAAAGCAACCATTCATCCTGACTGAAGGAGCTCAGAGCCCAGCAGACATCTCTGGGACAAAGCTGGTCAGGAAACATCCCTTTTCCTAACAATTTTCTGTTTTATATTTACTTGTGACACGGTCTCTCTCGCTCTGTTCATGAAAAATTGCTAAATGCCAAAAATGAAGTTAAATTTCAAGTTGTTTTAAATAGCACCTGATTTTTGGTGACAACAGCAGTTTAATTGCTAGCCAGGTTCCATATGATGCATTCATGTTTATCTAAAACTCTCCACAGCACCCTCAGAAGGAGAGCAATAAATAAATAAATCCAGATCAGTCACCAGAAATTTCTTCAGTATTTTTCAGCAATTCCTCTTGACACTTCCTCAATGCAACAGCTCCAAAAACCATGAGTAAAGATCCTTATCAGATACTCCCTGCTGATCAGTCCCCAAGAAACCAGGAGATGCACTGGGGGAAGCTCCTAGGGCCTCTGAGAGCTTGGTGAGGTGGGTGGCTGAGAAGGACAAATTGACCAAGCGGCTGCACAGAGCCTAAGGAGAGCTGGAGACTGATCAGTGTTCATGACCTATTTCTGCCCCAGGTTGAGCTGAACTGTCTGCTAGTCCAGAAGAGCTCTCCTCTGATGAGGGGTAACTTGGGCAAAGCCAGTAATACCCAAACCACACTGCTTAGAAGACCACCTGCAGCCAGATAGGGGGGAAATGGTACAAGACCACTGCTGTAAGTCAGAGGGCTAGGAAAGTCCAAAACATCCCTCCAAAGCACATCTCAACCTTGCAAAGACTGTCTTGTTGGGAGAGGTCAATACATGCCCTACTAACTCCTTTTCACATGGAGTTGAAGGGTTCCTCTGAGGTGGATTTTGAAGGTAAGAACCCAATACCTCATCTGCATGGCACAGGAACTGCCACTGCAAATTCAATCATGACACCTCATTCTGGATCATGTTCCAGAATCTGAGACACCAGAAGCACTGGACTAGTCTTAAAAGACTAAAATCTTATTGTCAGCAACCCCTTCATTGAAATGGACAATTTCCTCCGCATTTGCAGAGGGTGGGACAAACTGAAGGGATCAATTAACAAGCAGAAGTGAGGAGAGGAGGGGGGGGGAAAAAGTAATTTTTCCCCATCCTCACTAGCTCAGAACTACCTGACTAGGACCAATGAAGCCCATCTCCTGTTGAGCTCCTACCTCACACCTGAGCTGTGAGATGACAACTCCTGCCTCAGCTCCCCTCAGCCTTTCAGTAAAGATGTGCCCAAGCTCTCCAGAACTTCTGTTCTCATACAAGAGCTGTGCTGAGGCTGAAGCCACACTGAAGGTATGGAGATGTTCCCAAGACACCTGGAAGATACACAAATACTTACAGGAGCTCCTGCACAGCAGGAGACAAGATAGTGCAGGAAGTTACCATATCTCAGACCCAACCTGTGAATATTCCAAACCTTTGAATGTATTAATAGACCAAAAATTGACAGAAAAGTCAGAGGTTATATCAAAAAATGGATCCTTAAAAGCCATGAAAAGTTTCCGCCATATTTTGTTGGTAGTCCAGAATAGAAGTCCTTGGGTTTCAAGATACTTTCCTGTTTCCTGTCACAGGACTGCAGCCTGAAAAGTACATGAGATGGCAGCACTATGGTATGAACTCCTACATTCATAAAAAGTCTTTTTCTCAGTTCATCAGCATTTAAACACTAGAGGAAGATTCTCCTTTACAGACAAGTCCTCAGGATCCACAGAATATAATCCTCTCTGGTCTCAGTACTAAAATTTAAAACCAGCTATTATAGCAAGTCAGTATATGAATAAAATTCCATATGAAAACATTTAAAGTACATTAGATTTTTGGTCAAGATGAAAGACTGAAAAAAAAAACTCAAGCAATCTATTCTAATTGGGTTCCCATGGTAACTGTACAATTGGGTTTTTCAGTATAACATCCCAAAGGCCCAATGCACACTTGTAAAATATACTTCAAACAGCCTGAATTGTTTTTACATTACAGCACTCCCAGGAAGATCAATTACTATATGTCCCCACCCTAACTATTAGTGGCAGGAGATGTTAACACTATTGGCCATATTAACATAAGTCATGTAAAAACCACCACATAGCACCATCATTAGATAAAACTAATTACACACTTCAGATTCATCAAACATGTGCCAAGTAATAAACCAATACTAGTCTTGTCACAAGATCATATTTACTGAATGGTAGAAATCAACCCCCAAATATATGCCCAAACTATTTTGCTTCTTATATTGATTTCAAGGATAAAGAGAATCAATCATTAATAATTACATTATAACATGACCCATAGGGTTAATCATATTCTTAGAAATTCTTACTATAGAATCAAATATAGCTGCACAAAAAGACAACTGAAAAGCACTGGAATTCAGGCCATCCACATTACCAAGAATATAAACCAAGGTGCATTCAGATGCAGCTTGTAATTTGTAAAAAAAATAGTGCTCACTGTTCTATTTAAAAAACCTCACAAGTATTTATTGAAAAAGTTTCTCTCAGATTAAACACTTTGCTTTTTGGGGTCTCAATTTTAGCCCAACACTGCCTGTAGACTCTGCTTGTCCACCCAGACAATCTTTCCAGCCAACTGTCTTCTAAGCCTCAAAGCTAAAAGGAGATAATGACCCATGTCCACTCAAAGTAGAACTCAAAATCATTATATTTCTAGGGAAAAAAATATATTAAAAAACCTGTGGCCAGCTTTGAATAAAGTCAATCCCATTTCTCAATCAACCACCCAGAAATCTTGGTATTTCATGGATTGAAACCAGCAAATAATCAGAATTATTTCTGCTGTCAACAGGAGATCGTGCAAGGGATTTCCCTTTTCTCCCCACTACTTTACATTTGATCATATAAAATTTCAATAGAGCAAGATGAAGGGAAAAGAAAGTTGTGTAAATTGTTCCTCCAGGACATTGCTGACAGCCTAAAAATGTCCCCCAGCTGCCAAAGCAAGGTTGTGCTTTTCATGTGTATTTTCAGATACTGTGCATTCTATCAGGTGGTTTTGATATGTGAAACAGAAAAGTTAATCTTTTAACTGGGCCTTAAGTCCATTTTAGGTGTTTATTAAAATTTTAATTAACAGATCTACATACTGGAATGTACAACCACCCAAAGATAATGTTATTGTTTGCATTGTACTGAGTGATCTAAAGCAGACAGGTAATTTAAATATTATTGAATGATGATTATCCAGCAGCAACATTTACAAGACAGCTTTAATACTTGCTATCTGCTAATGTAGGCTTACCTGGGGGGAGTTACATTTGCACTTGGAGCATGAAGATGGCCTGATTCAGAAAACAAAGCAAACTGACTTCAGAGTGGGTTGTGCTGCTAATATATTCCACTTTAAAATACCAATTCAATAATCTGATCATAATGCACTAAAAAGTGCTCACTGTATAATAATTAAAACCTGAAAACACACCCATCAGGTAAAAACAAAAGCCCAGCTCTCCAGCATCCCATCTTCAACACCACACAGCTGTACACCATAAAAACAAGGCCAAGCATTTAGTGATTTTTACTGGTACACCATTACACCCCTCTAAAAAAAGTGGGATTCAAACTTCCCAAGTCAAATGTGGGATTTCTGAACATAAAATAGAAGTTTCTGAGCCCAAGCTCAGCATCCCTAGCTGCCTACTGCAGGACTCACAGACAGCAGATTGTCTGGATGTCCAGCTGGAAAAAGTGCTTTTCTCTGCTGATATAAAATAGTAAATTAGGAAACAACTTGAAAATGGATTAAGCAAAAAGCATCAAAATGGTGACATATTTCCAAAGAAAAATTGTCACAATTACTCAATTTCCCTAGAATTCCAAAGCCACACAAGCTTCACTGACATTCAGATACATTTAACTTTTTTTTTAAACAGTAGTCTGGACAACACAAGTAGATCATTAGTTTTAAAACTACATTTTCTATTTCTGGAAAATATGTCAATACAGGTTTGGTCTGGTTTTATAATTTGGGTGTTCCTCCAGCTGTATATGTTTAATTTAATGCTGGCCCAAACACACCTGTGCTGGGTGATTATGTTTGCCTTACAGGAGAGAAAATTTAACACTGATTTTTTTTTTTTACTTGCATAGGGAAGTTTTTGCTCATTATACCTGCAGATAAATTATCACAACTAAAACCCTCACCAGCACTGATTTGCAGAACAGCAACCTTCACAGCTATCAGCAGGGGTAAGAAACTCAAGAACTGGAAGTAAGGACACCACAAGAGGCCTTCTGCTTTTTTAATTATGGCATTAATAAAGTTAAAAGTTTGCAAAACCAGCCAAGGCACACGCTGAAACCTGTCACTACCTAAAAGATTTCCAAACTCCTGAAATTAAAACTTTGCCCAATATTTCCCCATTAGACACATTCTCTTCACCAGCCCAGACATCTCCTGAACACTCCGTAAACTGGAGAACTGCACAATCCGTCAATAAACTAAGCGGATTTTGAACTACTGTCCATATGACTCAATTTGTCAGTAAAAACTGCCACCAGCGCTGTGCTTGCAGAAAAATGTCCATAAATGCATTATTGCGACTGGCAGATCGATGTCCATAATAAAAACAAATAGATTTAACAAGTGCTCGCTTTTTACGAGTTCTGCCCTCGGTGGGACGCGCGCTCAGCTGCACCCAACAACTTCTGGGAACGGGCAGCACACACCGGGCTCAGCACTTGCTGACTCCACCACTGTTACAAACAGGAAATTATTCCAACACAGGAAATCTTTAAAAGTATTAGAGCGAATCCTGACGCCTTCAGGATGTATTTAGAAGCTTCACACGTTCAGAATTTAAAGTATTGTTCTATGAAAAATAAAATGAGGGATGGTAACAACTATCACAAGCAGTAAGGTTTTTTTTTGCCTCACCCTCTATGCAGAAATGAAGTTTAATTTTGGGCAGCCACAGCCCAGGGATGAGCTCACAAAGTCTCCAGGCTGATGTTAAACACCCCAACAAACCAGGACCTACAATTTATTCCCACAAAGCTCTTACAGCACCAACACCAGAACGACAAACCACCTTTCAGTCACCACAAGTGAGGACGTCACCCTTGGTACCAGAGGTGGAGGAGACAGGGCTCACAGGGAAATTATGCACTGGTTAGATCACGAGCAGGTACAGCAGCCAGCATCCTGAGGTTTCATTCATAAACATCAGCTGTTCCTGCTCCTCCAAAACCCTAATTAGATGGGAAAAGAACACTACAGGAACAGTCATCCCTGTCTGCGACGTTCTCCTGCGGATTTTTTCACATTACTGGGTTTTTTTTAACAGTTTCCCCTGTCACCAAAGTCAGTTTAAACAGAATTTCTCTGGCTCAGCCTTTCCATCTTATCCACACTTCCCAGTAGCAAACTTAATACTTTTTCTGCACAAGTCCTTAAATTAGCCATTCAAAGAAACCCCGATAACCTTCCCAAAGGGCATGAGCTTCTCCTTCAGACTACTATCCCTTCAGTGATGCCATTAACTGATTCTCTACATACGTTAAGCATTAAACAGTGGTGACAAGTTAATTACAGAGTTATCAAGAGATAAAGTAGTCACGGTAACACAAGTTGCAATAGAACTACAACAGTTTCCTATAGAGCTTCTGTTCAGTTGCTGGTGTAATTGGTGTAATTAACTTGTCATGGATCAGAATGCAGATAGGAATTGCTAAAGCCACCTTGCAAGCTCACATGGCTACATCTTTTTCCCTCTGAAGCTTAAGGATTTGGTGAAATTGACCAGATTTGGTACATTTCTGTTTGAAAACAAAACAAACAAAACTTCTTACTTGGAAGAATTGTGTCAGACTGACAAAACATTCACAAGAAAACAAATAAGCAACTTCACAAATTTCACATAACAGGATGTTTTTACACAGAAATATCCTGCAGCACAAGGTTGTTGGGGTTTTTTTTGCTCCAAAGGCAATAAGCTTTACATACAACATGGTTGTCAGACACTCATTAAGGAATTTAAAAGATTAATCAAGCCAGGGAGGGGGACCTGTTCAAGAAGGCAAAAGCCCCAACCCAAAATTAACACCTGAATAAATAACTTGGGTTTAAAACTAGATATTTAGTGGTATCTCTGATTCTGTTCCAAAGCCACAAGTGCTAGCCTAAAAAGCAGAGCCAGGTTGTCTCATGTTCACTAACCCATCATGTCTGGACACAACAGGCAGATTCAAAGGCACATCAGTGGCTCTGGGTGCTTCTCCCTGCAGAGACCATCCAGACACCTTTCCAAAGGGGTGCAGAGCTGCTAGAGGAGACTTTCAGCTCACCAGACCTTCTGAGGGCTTCCACATTGCAGAGCAGGGAGGCATCATAATGTGACAGGAGATCTCCTATCATGGCTCCACTTAAGCTGCATTTCCACACAAGTGATGGAAAACCAAAGGCCACAGAGGCAGTTCAGGGAGGGAGAGTTCCTACACCACTAGTTTTGGTCCCCCGTGGATTAGGGAGACAGGCAGGGCTTAGAGGTTAAAACCTTCATCAGGGGCACAAGGGAACCCTGTCATCTAAAACAGGCCCCTACAGAAGATAACCCTCGCCTTCTTGTGCAGGGGGAGCACAAGTCTGGACACAGGAATTTCACTGTGACAGTCATTTCTAAACCAAACGCTATGTCCCAGTTTATAAAATGGCTTTCCTGTGTGAAACATAGGATCCCAGAATTGCCTCGATTGGAAAAGCCCTTGAAGCTCATGGAGTCCTACCATGAACCCAACACTGACCAGTCCCCACTAACCCATGTCCCTCAGCACTGTGTCTACACGACTCTTCAATCCCTCCAGGGATGGGGACTCCACCACTGCCCTGGGCAACCCCTTCCAATGCCTCAGAACCCTTTCACCAAAGAAATTCTTCCTCACATCCCATCTCAACTGCCCTTGGAATAACACCACAGAGACAGCATCTTCCCATTTAATAAGAGCTTCATTATGCAAAAATATGATACAACTCAGTAACAGGTTTATTTGGGAGTCAGGGGAAAAAAATAAAATAATTCCTTACATTTACTTTGCTTTAAAAATTGCATACAGTTACAATATCATATCTACTTTACAAACAGTTGCAGAGCTTGGTCTTTTATGTCAATGCCAAAAGGACATTTTTATATTAACATCAATTTGACACAGATTATTTTAGTGCAATTTCACACTAATCTGGTCTGACCAGGAGGCAGGGCACTGCCAGCCAGTCACCTCTCCTACCACTCTGTATGCAGCCTGATGGAAACCAACACCCCTGTAGGAGCACCTCAGTGGAAACCAACGCACTTTCAGGTGTGCCTCAGCTCCTGCAGCAGCCACAAACCCACTTTTCCTGGGCAAGGGAAGGGTCTGGAAGAGCTGGCTGGGGCAGAAGCAGTGCCCAGGTATTTTGCTAATTGACAGAGTTAGCAAAAAGGACACAGACACCAACAGAATACTAGAAACCAACTTATTTTAGTCTGGTTTAAAACAGGTGAAAAGAAAGAAATAAGCAATTTACAAAGTTAAATAGGGTAATGCACCTGGTCATTACTAGAAAAGAGAAAGTTCAGGGATTAAGATACTTCACCAATTGCCCAAATAGCTCATCATCCAGATCCTGTACATCAGCTGGGGAGCCCCGTCACAGCGAAGGGTTTGCAGAGCCTTTCCCCAGCCATTGGGAAGCCCTACACAGTGTGTGCACCTGTAGGTGAGGTCTCCGTCCTCGCTGTGCAAGGGTCCTGCTCTTACACATCTCACAAACAAATTACACAGCCAGAAAGGCACAGTAACACCTGGGGCATAAATTTCACATCACATGGGCACATCCCAGCTGTGGCCAGGATCTGAGATATGTCCAAAAAGCTGCTATTTTGGTATCCTGCACCTGGCTTTGGATTGTAGGAGGAAAAGTCTCACAGTCTTACTTCATGTTTATGTGACACAGGTTGTGAAAAGAACCTCGCAGTCGCATTTCATGCTACTATGGTACAGGTTGGGAAGTTCACTCAAAAGTACACTTTAATTCAAGGCTTATAATTTAAGCCTTTGTATACCACCACGGCAGTTCACTCCCAGCTTGGATTAAGCTTTACACCCAGCACTGCCCTGGGGTGATGGTTACCCGAGCCTACAGCCTGCTGTGGCACAAGCCCCGGCACCAAACCAGGGGTGTTTCCTCTCCCGGCGCCCGCAGATGCGGACAGCGAGCAGCTCAGCCGCTCCCGCCCCTCAGCAGGCGCCGAGATTAACGAAACCTCTGCGCAGAGCCAAGCACCAGGGGCTGGGCCCGCCCACCGCTGCCGCAGCTGCTCGGCCGGACGCAGGCGGCCCTTACGCGGGCCGCGGCCCTGCTCCCAGGCCCGGCCAGGCGGCAGCTCCCTCCGAGCCCAGCCCGCAGCCCTCCCCCGCCCGCCGCCACCCAGAGCGGGCTGCGCTGCCCAGGCCGGGCCAGGCCCGTAGAGGCCGAGCCGAGCCCAGCCCAGCCCCGGAGCCCCGCGGCTCCCCCGCGCACCTGCCCGCGAGGAGAAGGAGGGAGGGCGGCGGAGCGTCCCCAGCGAGCGCGGCGCCACGAAGGGGGCTGTTCCTGTCGGGCTGCGCCGCCGGGGCGGAGCCGCCCGAGAGTCCCCGCGGCCCGGAAACCGGCGGGCGAGGGAAGGAAGCGGCCCGAGCAAGCAGGGACCCGCGGCTTCACGCGGCAGCCCCGGTCCTCTTACCTGGCTCTGCTGGGATGGCTCCAGGCTGGGCTGTAGGGGAGCACCCCTGCCCCTTCGCCCTGCTTATGTAGCCGGGGCACGGCGGTGGAGATCGCCCGGGGTAATGCAACACACCTGCGCCGGGCAGACCTCCGCCCCCGGCCCCGGCTCAAAGCCAGGGCGGCCACCCTGGGTCACGCAGGTGGTCAGAAACAGGGATTTCTGTAAAAATTAAATCACAAAGTAACGGTCTTTAGACGGCACTGCAGGCCAGGAGGAGTCAGAGCCTGCACAGGCTGAGCCCTGCGGCAGTTGTGCACCTTGGTTCTTCTTTAGACAGCGCAATGTGGACAGCTGCTGACCAAAATCTGCCACATCTGGAAGCAAAATACAGGCCTTAAAACTGAAATGTGTTTGGTTTTGGTTTTTGTTAATTATCTAAGCCTGTCCTTTGTTCTGGTTGCATTTCCAGGCAGGGTGATGAAGAGCAACAAGCCAAGACTGGCAGCAGGGAGGAGGAATCTGGCCTCTTTCCCTCGGGTGGGGACAGGAGTATTTGGCAAATTCATAAGAGGGAGTAAAATATCAGAGGAAAGTAGACTATAGGGTAAGGTTTAGTTGAGGTAAAAAAAAAAAAAAAGGACAAAAAGTGCCAGTAAAGTTTGCAACAAGAAACCACCAATTTCCAAGCCAGAGAATTGTTCACTGCCTGACTCTTGCTCCGAGTTAATAGCAGCAAAAATGTTATTAGTCATGTTGTGTGACTCAGAAACTATCACCAAATGGAAGAACCCACTTGGGAAAGAGCAAAACAATTTTTAAAAAGTCATTACAGAATTCTGGAAACCCTTTTTTTTTTTTTCCATACAGAATGTAGACTGTAAATAAAATAGCATCAAGTTAGTGCCTGCTAGATCTGATTCTAAAAAATTACAAAATATGATCCAAAATGCCAAAGTTTCCCCCATGTAGTTGAAAGTAAATTTGCAATAGTTGCACTTGGTGGAAACTTACAAAAGGACAACCCCTCACACCAGTGTGTAATAGTATGGAGACACTCCTGCTGCTTTTAGGAGCAATAATTTTAACATGACACCTGGTTTTCCCTTTTGCTTTCTGCTTCGTTAACCTTCAGTCTTTCAAGGAAATGTAAGCAAGGAATGTTTACCACCCTGGCTTACTTTCTTTACTATCTATGTAGGCAAAGCATTGGCCAAAAGCCACTGTGGAAATTGTTCTCAGATAGTAAAAATGTCCAGAGTTTCCACACCACCCTGCTAAGTGCAACCTGCAAACATACCGATTTGGAACAAGATCGAAGGGATCTGGCGATACCTGTGTGATCTGTGAGGAGTGAATTACGTTTAATAGAGATAGACAATGATAAATCAAATTCAGATCTCATGATATAAACAGCTTATCAAGGGAATTTCATTTAAAGCAGCAAAAAAATGATATTACAATAAAGGAAAAATATATGGAAAGGCATTCTGTGTTTTTAATAAGTTACAACCAGCTACAGGCTTCTGGTTCATGTTTTCTTTTTTGTGCGTTCAGAGTTCATCTCTCTGCCTTAGCTTTTCAGTAGCTGTTAGTGAACAGATGATTCAAACTGTTGTGTAGCTGTGTGTTGCTGTATGCTGACAAGAGAAAATGAAGCTGTTGGGTAGTTCTAATGAAGCCTGGATTAATGGTCAATTAAAAGGTACTGCCATTGCATGCCCCATACAAGTGCAATGGCTTATGTGAAGGTGATCTCCTCTCTAAAGGAAAGATGTCTTCACATCAGTAAGCTCTGGACTGGAAGGGATACCCTAGAGATCATTGTTATTTTAGAATGTAAATATCAAACTTCTCAAACCCTGATCTATTTATTTATTTATTTATTTTATCTCAGACATTTTAAAATCCAGTATCATGTTGTGAATCAAAAGGAAGGAAGGGGAATGTTTTGCAATAAGAGGTGGATCTGCTGTTTGGCAAAAAAAACAACAACCCAAACTTAACCATGTTTATAAATAAACTGCTTTGAAAACATGTCTCTGCAATCTTCTTTTCCTAAACACTCGTCAGTTCCCATTCTGCCTTTTCATCCTTCAAGGTACTGATGTAAATATCAGCCTTGTGGGTTGGTCTGGATTATTCCAGTTGAGAAGGAGGAACTTGCTGACCAGCATGGCCATGGTAGATGTTAGCACTGACGGTAGTGCTGCTTAAAAAGGAAACTTGATTAGTAGTGACATCCCTGAAGGACTGATTTCCCATTGTGAATACATGCCATCACTGTAGAAATAAATACTTCCAGATTTATGCAACCTTAAAACAAATAGGAGATTCTCAGGGACATCCCCATAGCAGGTGCAAGTAGTCCTAAGCATCCTTGGTCTCTACTCTGAGCCATGTAGATCTGAACCACGATGTATATAGCTGCTTAAAGCGTGAAGTTATCTCTCTGCCACACATTTCTCTCCACATCTGAGCTGGGATTCAGGTGGAGCAAGTGTTCAGATTCTGCTTGTGCCTGTCCTGTGAGTAGTGGGTGGCAAGAGAAGGGGTAAAGTAGGTTGTTTGCAAAACAGCATTTAAGTTCATTAATATCTTCAAAGTATTAGTGAATGTTAGTGTAACATTTTAAGCACTTTGAAAATTCCCATCTGGTATTTTCTCTCTCAGAGATTAAAGGGAAACAGTGCTAAACTGGATGAAATCTCTCTGTCCTGATAACCTTTTCTCAAAAGTAGCCAGTTCCTGAAACTTTACAATAAATTGAAACCTCCCCAAAATATGTATTAATCTTTTCTGACTCCTCTCCCAAGATGATCTCTTCATTGCCTAAGGCATGAAAATTGATTATCTTTAATATGATTTTAGTTTGCATTATAACAGGTTTGAATAGAGAACGTAAAGTACCCAGAATTTCTTAAAACCTAATGTCTTGGGTTTTGGTAGTGGATCCACAAGTTGTCTGTTTGCAAAGTGTTTCTCTGTGCTGTTTCTAGCTATATTGCATTGTAACTCCATTGAGTGCTATATACTTCTGTTAGTAAACGAGGTATGAAAGGTAATCCTGATCAGTTTACACTCTGCCCTCAGAATCAGGAACATCTTACTCAAATCTATAATCCTTTTGCTGTCCAGATTTTCATCTTTTTTACTTAAAGTAAGTGCCATTATAATTTCAACCACTGAACTTTTGAATTTCCCTCTAATCTGTCCTTTTAACGGCAAGAGCAACACTGAGGAATTGTTCCTAATTAGATCTATCACAGGTCAATGACATCAGTATCAACATTTATTTTTATATATATATATATATATTTATATTAAATATATATATTTATATTATATATACATACACATTATATATACATATATATACACATACATGTATATATATACATATATATATATATATATATATATATATATATATATATATGTATATATATCCCCTTTTTCTTGCATTTAGGCTTGTTCCTACAACTGTAGTTGGCATAAATTGTAAGACTTTACTAAATTAGCCAGGAGGGCCAGTAGGTGTTAATTTTCTTCCTAGGAGTTTCCAGCATTGAGTTATGACATACCCAGTCTAGTTCAACACTTAAGGAGGAATTTTCATAACACTGATACTGGAAGAAGACACAAAATTTCTAAACTGTTTTTCAAGTCATGTCCCATGTCTTTGTTTTTCATCCAAAGCATTTTCTTTCAGTTTTCTCCTTTATTTGTTATTAAGTCTGTTGCACATTGTTCATTTAACATGGTGCTTTCAGGTACAGAATAGTATTTTCCAGGGACTGAAACATCTGTCTGCAGTTGAGTGCAAAGTGCCCTTCTCGTGACAGCACGTGAATTTGCTTCCAAGTAAACCAAAGCTTAGAATAATGTGTGAACTTTGGGGTCACAGAATAATGGTGTGGGATGGAAAACTAAAAAAAAAATAATAATAATTTTTTATGAAAGGCCTTGAGATGTGAATTCAGAAATATTTCAGGCTGGATTAAATTCCTTGTTAAGGACTAACCTCTGAAAGCATCTACTTTCTGCGACATCTGCTGTGGAAGAGAGGCTTGGGCACTGGAGCTGTAACTACCCTCTTGCTAGCTTGAGAGAGGAACAGATGGAGTCTCAGGGAAGATGTAGTACTGAAATCACTGCGATTTGGACCTCACTTGTAGTTCTTTAATTTCCCCCCAGAGAAAATTGTCAGATCAGAGCACAAGCATAATATATTTCTGCCTTTGTGTGTCTGTGCCTTACTGAGTCAGAATCTGGCCTCGATCACTTCCTATGCTCCGGTGACCTCTCCACATGAACCTCCTCAGCTGTGAATAAGTGCAGTAATGTAACCTTGTATGATTTCACTTGAACAAGTAAATAAGTCTTGTTTTTCACATTTATAATGTGAAAATAGGAAAGAAAAAAAAAGAAAAAAAAAAAAGGGAAGCTGAACGAAACCAGAAACTGTGATTTTGTTTGCCAAGACGCTTGCGTTCAGTCAACAGCAGGGATGTGTGCAGCAGATTTAAATCTGGAAAGTTCATGTAGCTATTTAATCTGGGCACATTATGTGCTTTGATTGGCCCTGAAGGAGACTCTGTGTGTGTGTGTGTGTGTATGGGAGAAGCACTCTAAATCTGGTTTCAAGATAAGGGTTTAATAATAGAAATAATCTCTTATACCATACTTTTGTTTGCAGCACATTGTGGGAGGTGTCCGTGTATTGTAAGTGGTGTGAAATGCTGAGAGGTGCACACCTGGGTCACTGGGAAGTGGACTATGTGTCTGGATGGGTCTATGAGTGCAAATGTTTCTGGAAACGTGAAAAGGAGTTAAATTTTGATGATGTGGGATATGATCTGTGTGTAAGGTCTAAGGGGTGGTTCTGAAGAAGTGTGATTTTCTGGGGCTCGTTCTTCAGACTGGGTAGAAGCAGACTGGAGGTTTAAAATGGAGAGACCTGTAAGAATCACTGCTGATGGCACATCATTTCCAGTGGCAACTGAGATTATTAAAGAACACTGCTACTTCATTAAGAGGAGAGTATCTTCCCTGCATAAAAATGTGATCAGTCTGGGTCTCTGCAGTCAATCTCTGCACTTATTGAAATTCAAGGGAATTCAGATTAAAAAAAAATAATAATAAATTTATGTTTTAAATGGCCATTGTCTTTGAAATAGTTTGTAGTCCCTGCTAATAAAACTTTTTCTCTCCCTCTTTCCCCAAAAACAATCTCCAAGCTTGTTTGATTCCAGTTTCAAATGTGGAAGCATGGACTCATCTTTACTAAAACACCAAAAAATAAGCTAGGAGTCCGGATATATTGAACAGGAATGCAACTGGTTCCTGCACTGGGAGAGGAAGGAAATTGGGTGGTTCGGGCTGTAGAATTACTGGTAAGTTAAGAAAATGTATTTTAGTAGGCAGACCGTTTTCAATACTTATGAAGAAGCTTGGCATTGAGAGAAATATGATTTCCTGTAATCAAGGTGCTGGGAGTTGTTTGCCAGCTACTAATGCCTTTAGGGAAATCTGGTAGCAAAGCGTGTAAATGAAAGGGATATTAGCAGAGATTGGCTTCATTTTCTTTAGGGCAAAAACATGAAAAGTTATGGTGTTTCATATGTCCTACTTCAGTTGGTTTAGTTATCTCCTGGCTGCTCTATTCCAGAAGATGTTGGAAAATACTTTGACAATACTGGTGAAGCTAACCACTATAAATTTTATCTGTTATGCTACAGAGAAATTTGTGTGGTAAAAAGGCTTATAAATGTTAAATAAGATGAATTTTTAGTCAATAAGGCCACTGATAAATCTCCTGTTAAATTAAGTGTGCCTGGAGCTTTTGCAGCTATTGCCAAATTCCAGCAAGGCTCAAGCATTTCCAATAATTATTACAGCAAAATTTACAGCATTTTTTTTTTCCTATTGACATACAAAGCATATTTGCAATAGAACACATCCTTCAAGTGACTGGGTTATTGTAGCCTGTGTAGAGATGTGCCCATCTTTGTAATCATTGTAAATTATTTGAAAAGTATTCTTAATAAATAAGTCTTTTTTTTCTGAATGAAGATTCCTCACAGAATCACAGAGTCACAGAGTGTCAGGGATTGGAAGGGACCTCGAAAGCTCATCCAGTCCAATCCCCTGCCGGAGCAGGAACACCCAGATGAGATCACACAGGAAGGCATCCAGGTGGGTCTTGAATGTCTCCAGAGAAGGAGACTCCACACCCTCCCTGGGCAGCCTGTCCCAGGGCTCTGGCACCCTCACTGTAAAGAAGTTCCTTCTCAAATTTAAGCAGAACCTCCTGTGTTCCAGCTCACACCCATTGCCCCTTGTCCTACCACTGGACACCACTGTGAAGAGCCTGGCTCCATCCTCCTGACACTCACCCTTCAGATATTTATAAACATTAATAAGGTTTAATTATTAAGGAATTAATAAATTCCTCCTTGTGTTCATTCCTGTGTCACAGGCAGGTGAGGTTGCCAACCATTCTTTGTGCCGTTGCATTCACAGAACTCAGCGGCATCAGTCGCTTTGTAGGAGCTGATGAGGCAGTGGAAATTAAATCGAGTTAATTCCTTTTGGCCATCCTAGCCAAGCTCTGTGTGTGTGTGTGTGTGTGTGCAAGGGCACGGGCACCCACACGTGTGCATTTTATAGAATCCTGTATTGTCATCTTTAGAAATGAAGCTGCTGGAAGTTGGTGCTGAGCTGCCTCTTGCATCCACGGGAATGGATATGATGATTGCTGTGTGGAAACGTGCGCTCAAATGCATTGGGAGTTTGATACTATTTTTCAAGCTGCCAAATAGATAATGTCAGAGCATTTCTGAAATGGGATACTAACATCAAGATATACTGCGCCAATCAACTAACAGCAGGCAAAGTACAGCGTAAAACTGTGGGTGTAGGAGGCTACTACAGAATTTCCATTTTCATTCCCTATGTCAACAGCTTTGTAACTTACCTAGGAGATTGTTTTATGTTTTCCAGACATATTCTCAGTAGACTGCAAACACTACATTCAGCTCAGCCTTCAGAACCCAAAGAATTAGATATGCTGTAGTTTATGAAATGGATGTTTATGAAAGTATCCTTTGTTTGAATTGCTCAAAAACCCAACATGAATTCAAACTTTGACAGCGTAAGCAGAAAATAAGAGGACCATAGTGATCTCCCAAATGTAGCCTTAACTATTGAGGTTCTCATATTGAAAATGCAATTTTCTGTCTAGATGTTTATGAATGTCTTCAAATTCCCTTTCATAATAGCCCCTTTTTGACAGGCCTTTTTCAACTCTGAAATATGAGTAGAGAGGTTGCTGCAGAATGTAGTATATGCCATTATAGGAGGTACACCTCTGTCCCTCAAGCCAACAGTGCTCTTTTGGAAGTCAATGATGATCTATGCATGTGTAGGAGGTTGCAGAGCACAAGATCCGGTGCAGAGAAGCAGGATTCTTTTACTGAATCACAGTAAGTTCAGGTGCTAAAATATGGTGTGAGACTTTAGGGAGCCTGTCTATGTAAAATGTATGAATTCTGTGTGATTTTATAAACTGTGTGTATAACTCCAGCCTCGTGTCATCTTCAGAGTGTTAGCAAACCTCGTCACGTAGCCACTGAAGAACAGTCAACACTGTCAATATTGAATTTCTCTCTACAGGTAGAAGTGTGTCTGTTTTGTTATGGAGAGTGTCTACATTAAAGGAATCCAGTTCCCCCCGGTCGCCTGCGTGCGTTAGCACTGGTGCACTAGAAATGGACAGCAGCAGCGCAATCAGGGAGTCACAGAATTGCCTCGACTGCAAAAGCCCTTTAAGCTCATCGAGTCCAACCATGAACCCAACACTGACCAGTCCCCCACTAACCCATGTCCCTCAGCACTGTGTCAGTGACTTGTGAGAGCAAGGAGAGCCTGGCAGATGTTTGTGAGGTATGGTAGTAAGTGGACAATGCTCATCCTTTGGTTTTGAGGACTCCAATATCTGAGCATACTGCAAGCCATGCAAAACCCAGGAAGGGCATACACATATTAGCTGTGAGAATTTTTGTTATAATCTGAAAGTGCAGATTATTTCAGTTGTGTGAACTTGTGTGCACGGTATCTGCTGTTATATGGACTGTAGCGTGATGGGAGAAGTTGTTCTTTGTAGAAGGGGTAGAAAGGAGAGTGATCTTCATTTTCTTTGTTGTCTATTGTCACCAAATATTGTGAACATTACCTGTTTCAGGGAAATACTGCTTTAAAGTTGTTGCAGAAGTACTTGATATAAAATTCTGATGCCATCCAGCATCAGTATGTTCTCCAGGAGAGCTGTTTGCTGCTGCAGTTGTGCTTGTGAGACTCCATCCCTGTCTTTGTCTCTGTTCCCTTGATCAGTCTTTACTGCCTTCTTTTTCTTTGTTTTCTATCTTTTTTTTGAACATCTTTTTCTCCAGCATAATTTGGACAAATTTCCAGTTCATGTTCACTCCTGCTTGTAATCATCATGTTGAAAAAGGAACTAGAGATCAACAACTTCCTTGTCCAGCTGCAGCATTCATTTTAGTGACAATAAAATCTGCCTTTTTTTTTGGTTTGTTTGTTTTGAAGTGAAAGAAAAAGACCAAGAATTGCTGTTTTGAGAAGTCAGAGAAATGATTAATAATTTCCTAGTTAAGGAAGTAAGTAAACTGCTGGTAGTAGGATGGGTTAGCAAAGACTAGTAGCTCTGTACGTACTTCTCTAAAGGAAGAATATTTAGAGGGTGTTTCTCTGAGGGATGAGAAAGGCAAAGGGGAGGGCAGGAAGCAATGCAGCCCCTTGCCAAGCAGCGCTGTGGAGTGGAAGCAGAAACCCTGTTCAGCTGCACTGATGTGCAACTTCAGTGCTAAACTGGGGCACTGTCTTTACTGCTTGTGTCTTTTATTAACATTTTTATAAAAAAATATAAAATTGAATTTTGTAGTAATCTAAAGAGGTGTGAAAACATTTATCTTCTTTTTCCTTTTAAGTATCTCTATGGTGTGAATTGTCTCATGATGGTGTTAGGGCATAGCCAGGGTTCCTGTCCCTCACCGTGGTCTTGGCTTGGGTCTGGGTTCAGCTCCCCATTCAAACAGCAGCCAAAGTATATAACATATAGAATCAGAGAATCCCAGACTGGTTTGGGTTGGGAGGGACCTTAAAGCTCATCCAGTTCCAACCCCCCTGCCATCAGCAGGGACACCTTCCACTAGACCAGGTTGTTCAAAGCCTCATCCAACCTGGCCTTGAGCACTTCCAGGGAGGAGCAGCCACAGCTTCTCTGGCCAACCTGAGAATATATATAAACAATATAAATATATAGAAGTATTTTATAAATGTAAAAATGAGTAAAATTCACTTTGGCCTGTATCCATGCCTGTTCTCAGAAGGTGCTGATGTCCAGGATCAGAGCAGAGGACTGTGCTGGATCACCAGGGCTATGATGGAGCAGGGCTGGGAAGTCCCCAGGCCAGGGTGCCCTGGACTTGGCTGTGTCCCTGCACCTACTGGGAGGTGACATCCCTTCAAAATGGTCCTGAGATGGTCGTCCAGCGAATCTATGTGTGGTGCTGGTGAGAGTTGCACAGCTGGGGTGGGGCTGCTCCCATGTGTACATCGATGGAGGCAGATCTCTTCCCTTTTCAACTTTCAAAGTCCATTTAATAATACACATTAAAATGCCAACTGACCTGCAACAGGAAAAAAATAAAAATAGTTTGTGACATTAAGCAGCTTAACATGAAACAATTCAAGTTAACCTGCAGCAGATTTCAAGCTTAAGCAGGTCCCTAGATGGTGAAGGTAGAAATGCACACCCTGAAAAGGTCAGGCATCTGCTGAAACCTCCTTGTGCTCCCAGTTCTGACAAAAACGAGATGCAGGCAAAGGCAACTCCAGAGCAAGCCTGAGGAATAAGAAAGGAGGTGTGCTACTCAAAGGAGAGGTAACATTTCTATTTCTAATAATGCTGTAAGGTACCAGGAATCAGAAGGAGCCCATGAACAACTGCTCTGTCTCCTGTATTGGCAAATCTTCTTTAAAAACTTCCTAACTTTTGTTCTCCCAGGACACCTCCATGGAATCACTGTCGTCCCCTGCCTGCTTTTAGCTTTAACTGGCTCTTACAGAAGTGCAAGAGGAAAATCAGCATCGTTTAACCCAGTATAATGGTTGATTAGTTTTATACTGAACTGGAACGTGGAGTAGAGATAATTTTGATTATTATATTGTCTCAACACTGGACAAATCCAAATGTTTCTCTTGAGTCTGAGGATATTTTTAAGACTGCTTCTTAGATGTTGTATTTTATTTTGCTTGAAACTCAAAATGCATTCTTCCCAGAATTTTGAAGCTTGTCCTTTTAATGTTTTTAAGGGTATCCTGTCAGTTTTTAAATACTCTTTTCATGTTGCCAGTGAGTTGCTTTGATCTGCAGTTGAGAACCAATGAGATGCAGCTTCCTCACTGCTGAACTTTGCCAAGAGTTTTGAGCCTGTCAGAATCATAAAATTGGGAAAATAAAATTCCTAACAAGATTTTTCCAAAGCAATCTTTTCCCATTGTCTATCAAGCAAAAAGCCCAGGATAAAACAACTGTGATTCAGTAGCATAAAAGTGAATGAAGAAAAAAAGAACACAGTTTGATTAACATGTTCTTCATTTTATTTATGTTGTAATAGCTATGAAAAAAAGTTATATTCCTCTTTCTCTGTCCCACATCTTCATAGGTCGAGGGAGGAGCTCACAGCACAGAGGGATAGCTGGGGGCTTCACAAATTGCCTCTCAAGTGGTCTTAAAAAATGTGTCTTGAAGAGGACAATGTGTAGTGATGCTGTAGGACCATAAGGTAGTCCAGGCTGGACTGGAGGAGGTGTCCAGGCAACCAGGGAACCCATCCCTCAGCTCTTCTGCCCTCCTGGGGAGGAGGTTTTCTCTGAAAATCCAGTGTTGTGGGTGCCTCTGTGTGCCTGAGCTCAGGAAACACACACGTCCTTTGAGGGGAAGTGGGTTTTTTTGGTCAATTCATATCAAATTACATGGTTGGAAGAGATAGTCCAACATTGTTCTCAAAAATACCATAGTTGCTTCAGATTTGGGTGAGTGATTCTTTGTAGTTTAACTGCTGCTTGAATTCTCCAGCATATTTCAGGGAATAAGTAAATAAAACGCCATTCGTGCCATGGGATCAGCATACTAATTTATGGCCAGATCTGAAGCCTTTTCCCAAGGCAAAATACAATTAAAGCCAGGCAGAACTTGACCCGAGTGAGGACTTTAGCATTTGATCTGTGAATTTTACTTTTCAGCATTTTTATTATTTTTATACAGTAGTAAAACTATTTCTGCTGCTGGTGATTTTACATCGCGCTGGATATTGAATTCCTTGCAGTAAAGGCCTAACCTCTTGAAACCTAATCTCATGTAGCATGCTATCTAAAGAACTTAATTCTTATTGGGATAACAACTTTAAAAATATGTATTTTTAAAGCACATCCATGACATTTTTGTTAACCTGGTTCTATCGGTGATCTAGCAGTAACAGGGAAGGATGAAAAGCAAAGAACAGGCTGAGATCTAATCTGCCCCAACTCATTGATTCACTCCCTGACCTTGGGTAAGCCTTTTGACCTGCCTGTGCCTCAGTCAACTCAGCTGGAAAATTGGGTAAAGAGCAGAGCCTGTTAGAAAACCATCTTCAATTTGAACAAAGATTTCCTGGAGACAACCCCCCCCCAAAAAAAAAAGTGAGTGTAGTCATTTTGTACAGCCATAATTGATTACGGACTGCAGAAGAATAACATCCTGAGCTGTGGGATACCATGGATGACATCTCATTCGTCGTGCGGTGGCTGGGTGGTCTCTGTGTCCACTTTTCATGTGTCCAGAGCTGTATTTTCACTTTCACAGCATTAGTCTGGCTGTGTCTGCCCTGGGTAGGAATGTGGCTCAAATAGTGCATGAGTCTCAGAAGATGCTGGGGAGTCATTACTATTCCTGTTCGGTTCAGAGTTATTGAACTAAATTATTATCCCCTGGATTTATCACAACCTCAAGTGGCATCACATGCTGCTGTATCAATAAAACATAAAAATGAAACCAGATCTCAACCCAGATGCTTTCCAGCCTGCCCTTCCTCTCCCAAGCCACATTTCCTGCCATCAGTCTGGAACCAGCTGTGCCTGTAATGACCACAAGTAATGACCAACCATGTGTCCTGGCAGCCAAGAGGGACCCCCGTGTCCTGGGGGCACCCAGCCCTGCACTGCGAGCCGGGCCAGAGAGGGGATCGTCCCGCTCTGCTCTGCACTGGGGCGGCCTCACCTCCAGCACTGGGGGCAGTTTGGGCACCACAGGAGAAAAAGGATCTAAAGCTGCTGGAGAGTGTCCAGAGGAGGGACACAACATTGGGGAAGGGTTTAGAGGGGAAGGGTGTGAGGAGAGGCTGAAGGCACTTGGTTTGTTCAGCCTGGAGGAGACTGAGAGGAGATCTCCTGGAGGTCTGGAACTTCCTCCCCAGGGGCAGAGGAGGGGCAGGCACTGAGCTCTTCTCTCTGGCCACCAAAGCCAGGAGCAGAGGACGTGGCAGGAAGATGTGGCAGGGGAGGGTGAGGTTGGCCATGAGGAAAAGGTTCTTGAGGCAGAGGGTGGTGGAGCACTGGCACAGGCTCCCCAGGGAGGTGCTGATGGCCCCAAGCCTGACAAGATTCCAGCAGCATTTGGCCAAGGCCCTCAGGGACATGGTGTGAATGTTGGGATTGTCCTGTGCAGGGACAGCAGTTGGACTCCATCATCCTGGTGGGTCCCTTCCAACTCACAGCATTCTGTGATTCTATAATTTTATGTTTCTGTGACCAAGATGAAGATTGAGGCTGCGATCCCGACACCGAGCCATACACAGTTGGACCAGGGTGCTGGAGTACTGCTGGGAGCATGGGGTTGGCTTTGTTGGGATCCCCCCATCCTCTGTGGGAGCCTTTTACCTGGACCTACAGCAGCTCCAAGGTGCAATCAGGAGACGCTGGAATCAGGAGGAGACGAGCCAAGGGCATTTTCCCAGCGTGTGGATAACCACGTGAGGTTGGCAGCGGGCGGCCGGCCGCGCGCGCAGAGCTCCCGGCTCTCACGCATTTGGCACTGTTTGTCCTGGGCAAAGGCCAGCTTCTCTAGCTCGTGCCAGCAGCTTTAAACCCTCCTGCACTCACTAATCTATTCTCCGTGACCCACGCTGGAAAAATGACCGTTTCCTTTCCCCAATTCCCACATCTGCTATTTGTTTTCCTCCCTTTGCCTGCCTGAGACTGGGGAAGGAGCTCAGGAATGCGGAGCGCTCTTCAAGCCCACGCTGACCTCAGATACCGAGTGGCATTTATCTGACAACGCTCGTCGGTAAACAGTCAGGGGAAACCTGCGTGTTTCTTCACTTTCACGTGTGTATTTATATCCCTTTTCCACTTAAAGTCTCGATTTTCTTCTAAAATGTTCGCTGGCTGTATGGCAGGAGTGGGAGGGATGTAGTATTTCCAGTGGAAACAAGGAAATCCTGCTCTGCTGGTTAATTGGCTCTGTCATTATCCTTCCATGAAATATTCTAAGTTTTAACATCAATATTAGGTGCAAACACCTAAAAAAAGTCACTTCTCTACTAGTCCAAATGAAATTACCATGTGGGAATGACATTTATGCTGGAATAAAATCATCACTGTGCCTCATATAACATTTATATATATATCTATTAATTTATACATATATATATATATATATATATATATATATATATAAAGCCCCCACATTTTTATATTTTTTTATATATATATTCTGCATCAAGAAAAATCTTAATGCATTTTAGTGCAGGTACAGGAGAACAAAATGAAATTTCACATGAAAATATTCAATTTTCTGAATGGAGCATTCTGAAAGCATAGGTTTCATTTAAAAGAGTTAAACAGCAAGGAAATATGAAAAGCAGCAAGTTATGCAGTGTTGAAGCAAAATGCAGTCAAAATTTGCAGAATGACACAAAATATTTCAGTCTTGAGAGGTGTTGGCTGACGTGCAATGGGATGGCTTAACATTGATGTAATTGGGATGAAGAATTCACCTTCTTTTGCCTTTTTTTTTTCCCCAAGAAGAGAGCTTGTAGACTTGCCTAAATGCATTTTTTCTGTGATCCTTTTTAATCTAAATTAACTGATTTTAAAATCTCTTAAGCATCCCATGTGCACAAAGAAATATAGGCACCCTTGAAAAAAGAACAATAAAGAGAGTCCCATCTTGGGTGAGATAAACTTGTTAAGAAAGATTAAAGCGAGATTTAATCAACAGAGTTACTATCCACAAAGATAATAACTTTTAAATTCCTTTTTTATGCCTTTTTTTAACAACTCAGTGCAAGTTTGGTGTCAAAAATCGAACTGGAGGCTAAAAAGGAGGTCTAGGTCTGCTGCTGTATATTCTTCTAGGATTACAAGACTGAGCAGAAGTGCAGGAATTACCCACAAATATTTGGTGGTTTTATATCAAGAGCCTAAAGTAGAACTGTACTTACACAATTAGGGGAAAGGAATTTTAAAGAGCTGATTAAACTCGCTACAGTGGTGCTTTTTAGATTAATGGCCAAGAATGAGGAGCTGAATTTGTCTGACTTCTGATCCACGTGTTCTTCCTAGTAATGAGGATTTGATGCCAGGAATTAGCTGAATAGCAATGAGTGTGAGCAGAGGCGTTGAGGTTTGCGTGCAGCGTGCTTAGCTACGCGCTGGCCGGTGATGTGGTGACACCTCCTGCCCTATCTCCTCCTCTGGAGGTGGCATGTTGGTGTGTGCATCATCAGAAGTCCTCAAACTATTCCAAAAACTTTGGGTTACTCATATGTAATCTGCTGTTATCACTCTCTGTTCCTTCTGCTTTCACGTCTGGCCAGATTTCCTTTCACCAGCCAGGACCTTTGTTGAAGATTATTTTTCTCTAGATATATTAGGTTGCATTTTTCCAAGTTAAACGTCATTTGTCACCATTCACTAAGAGAATGCACATTTTGCTTTGAAATACCCTCTGATCATTGAGGCCATCAACTCTGGCTATCGTAGAAACAGAAGTCAGAGATGAAAAGTGCTCTTAGGTCATCCAGCCCTTCTCCCCGCCAACGCTCCGTGGATGGAGCTGGCTCCGTGGTGACAACCCTTGTCTGCGGTGGTATCCTGGGGCTGCTCTCTTTGGATCCCAGCTTGATGTTTGCTCTCCCAGGCAGATAAGGTTCTCTTTCATGTCCGTGTGCCATCAGAAAAGGAAAAGCCAACGCAGTGGTGGAATGACTCCACCATTGTTACTGGACGACCCTGCACAGTTTCAAAAGATACTGCGTGTCTGTGCATCAAAGAACTGCAACGGTGACAACAGGGAGGCATGGCTCCTGTCACAGAATCACAGAATCCTAGTGGTTGGAAAAGACCTTTAAGATCATTGAGTCCAACCATACACTCAGCACTGACAATTCCACCTCTAACCCATGTCCCTGAGCACCTCGTCTGCCCGTCTGTTAAATCCCTCCAGGGATGGGGACTCCACCACTGCCCTGGGCAACCCCTTCCAATGCCTCAGAACCCTTTCAGCAAAGAAATTCTTCCTCACATCCCATCTCAACTGCCCTGGCCACAACTGGAGCCCATTTCCTCTTGTCCTGTCCCTTGCTCCTTGGTTGCACAGACCCACCCCCACCTCTCTGCACCCTCCTTGCAGGGACTTGGACAGAGCCAGAAGGTCTCCCCTCAGCCTCCTTTTCTCCAGGCTCAACACCCCCAGTTCCCTCAGCTGGGAACTCAGCACACTTGTGCTCCAGACCCTTCCCCAGCTCCGTTCCCTTCTCTGGACACGCTCCAGCACCTCCAGGTCCTTCTTGGAGTCAGGGGCCCAACACTGACCCCAGCACTGGAGGTGTGATGTCTTTGGTGTAGAGTCCTTACTCTCTCCATTTTCAGCGAAGCACCACACAAATACAAGTGTTTGAAATACAGAACGTGTTTTTGGCATCGTGCTTAAATATGGAACCTTGTTTTGCAGAATGAAAGGCAGAAACAGAATTACAAAAGAAACAAAAATCCATAGTTTATGGTAGAAAATGAATGTAAATACCCAAACTAAGGGGATAATCCTGTTCTCACTGAAGCCAGTGGCAAAGCTCCCTTTGATTTCAATCGGCGTGAATTACAGGCAAAGAGAAAAACTGGGCTTTACGTGGTTGTAATTGACTGAGTTTGCAGTGGCAGAGCTGCTGCACGGAGGGAAGGTGTGCATCCTAATTGTCTTCAATTCCTCGCTGTCTCTAGATTTCACTGTGACTACCTGTCGGTCTGTTACATTTATTTATTTATTTTTTCCCTGCTGGGCCACTTTGCTGTGCATGTTAACAACCCCACAACTGCAGCAGGGACAGTCCTGGCTGATGCTCAATTCGATTAAACCAGTGAGTATTTTTTTTTAATGCATTTGTTGTTCTTTTTGACATTGTTTCTTTAAAAATATGGCATAAGACTCATCAGGGTAAGAGTGTCCCTTTATGAGCCAAAGCAAAGAAGATACAGAGAAAGTAGGTAAATCTTTTAGTATAACTAAAAAAAAAAAAAAACCCACCAAAAAAAAAAAGGAAAGGAGAAAAAACAATTAAGATTCTTTATTCTCCTTTCTGTGTTTAGGTGGAACCTTCAGACCGACTGTTTTGCAGCTTACCCACTAATTTAGGGGAGAACAGTAGTATAAAAGTATTTTTTGGTGGAGTTAGAGAAGTAATTAATTGATCATATGTTGTTTCTTTAGCAATTATGTGATATTCCCCTGTTAATCTGGTCCAAATTTTTGTGTTGGTATAAACATGTGACATCTCTGCTGTTTTCCAAGGAGATAAATAAGATCCTTCTCTCCTTCCCTGGTCAGCCCTGGGGACCTGTGGCTCATTTGGACCAAGGCTTTCCAGGAGCGTTTGGCATTTCAGGGATGCTGGATAACTCTGCAGACAGGAGACTTTTTTTTCATAATTAAACTCTGTGCAAAATAAAGGGAGATCTTCATCACGCTCTTTGTATTCATATAAAATCTGTTGCCATGGGAGCTAGCGCAGAACAGCAAGGTAGGCAAAATCAGAAATGTTAGATTGCGTTTGCCCTGTAGCCACTGGAGGGTCCCTTAAAATAAAGTCGCCTTTTATCTTTGCTTTCTGAATAAACATAAAACTAGATTTTTAGTGCAAAATCCTGATTTCAAGGTTATTGATACCAGACTAAATTAATACAGTCTGTGGGATAGCATACAAAATCCCCAGCAAAGCCAGGGATACTCCTGTCTTTTGAAAGCTTGACATTTGTTTTTCATCATGAACTTAAAGGTCACCAGCTACAGATGAATCAGGATACCTGCTTGAGTTTACATTTACATGCATTTTATTTTATTCCCATGTGCACTTTTTATGAGATCCATCACTGGAATAAAACTGTAGCTCTCTCTTATTATCCAGGTTTGATAATCTAGAAGAGTTATCAACCTGCTGCCTTTAAGGACGGGCGAGTTGTCTCCAGCGCATCGTAGTGCCGCTGCCGTTCAGTGCTTCACGAAATGTCTGTTTTCTTCACCGCTTGACCCAAGCATCACCACTAATTTCAGCAGTAAATATAATGCTAAAATGTGGCACTCTGTTCCTAATGTGTCATTCTCCATGTGGTGTGTGGTGTTTGCACTTGGCCAGCACTTGGCTGCAGCTAAACTCAGCTGCTCACTCACTCCCCCGACACCCAGGGGATAGGGGAGAGAATGAGGGGCAAGGGTAAGGAGACTCATAGGGGGAGAGAACAACAATGTCATCATGGAAATAAAATTTAAAATAATAATGATAATTATAATAATAACAGTAATAAAATATGCAGATGAGTGACACCCAGTGCCGTTGCTCACCACCCGCTGACCCAGCCCGGCCCGTTCCCAGAGAACGATCCCGGAGCAGCGACAATCCCGACCCGAAACCGCAATCCCGGGAGAGCCAGAGCCCGAGCGAGAGCCAGAGAGAGCCAGAGAGGAAGAGCCCCTCATGGATCTCCTGCCCACGGGGGACAGGAGATGGAACAGCCCCTTGGCAGAGCCCAATGCCCATGGAGCTGATCCATGGCAATATTCCTCACCCCCTGAGATCTTACACCTGCAGACCAGCAAAACACAAAGTCCTTCAATTTCCAGCAACAATGGAAAACATGGGTCTGTTATTAACGTTATTTTGATAAAGAATCCCAGCTGAACCCAACCCCCAGCGCTGCTCCAGCTGCTGAACAGAACCAGCTCTGGCCCAGCTCACCCCAGGACATGGTGTTGTCCTGCTCAATCCCTGAAATGACAGCAATGTTGCATTGGCAAAAGTTGATGAAAAATGGTTTGTGTGTATTGGTGCTTGTTCAATTCTCATTTTATTTCTACAGATGAAGATGCTTAATCAAAACACAGTTTTCAGAACTTCCAGGGATTCAGAATGCCTCATTCAGACTCACAGTGACTTGTGTCCCGTGTCTTCCGCATATGAATTTTTGTTTTCCTTTGCACTAGCAAGTGACCTGTATTGCTGCACAGATTTTTTTGAACCCAAATAACATTTTATTATTTTACCAAAATACCTGTGGAGCTGACAGAGCATGATGCATTCATTTTCCTTGATTTTGTAGTGAGGGAAAAGGCTAAGCATGAATAATTCAAAAATAATGCTGAGACTGTTAAGATTTAGTACTGGAGAGGTCATCACAGTTGGGAGAATGAGCGAGGAGACTATTACTATTCCACGATCTTTGAATCTCAAGGTGACATCATTATTATTTCTCTATATCTATAATGCGGTGCTGCAACCAACTTATTGCAGTGTTTCTCATGTAGGGTAGAAAGATCAATTACATACAGACCTCAAAATGTGAACTATAAGCATAGTGTCCAATAAAACTGTCATTAACAGTCACCACAATTTTAACTGTATGCTTCCAGGTCAAGCTGTTTTAGAAATGATAACTGACATTGAAAGGTTGAATAAAGAGCACTCATTCCAAAGGGAACAATTCTTTACCCAAATAAGTTTTCATTAACAAATTTGCTAATTTTGTTCTCTTCAGTTTCCAAAAGCATCCAGCATTTCATTAATCATCTCGTTGTTTCCAGGATGCACGTTCACAGACAACCCTGGGAGGAAAAAATAATCCTAAAGTTTTCCACCAGACCAGCATCACCAGTGGCATTGGTGAATGTGGATAAAGCATCCCTGTGCAATTTGATTTAATTTATTCCTGTCTTCAACAAGAAACTGGAAGGTATTACCCAAATGGAAGTTATATCCTGGTAATGCTTCTGGCATTAGTTTATCTGTTACCTCAGCTCTCCATGTGCCATTAACTCACCAGTATGCTGGTGGAAGCGTGAGTTACCCAAAATAAACAAGTCAGGAAGATTCAGGGGTAATGTATTGCCAGGAAACAGCCGTTAGGACTTCAGAGGCCTCTCTCCATTGGGTGAGCGCTGCCTTGTGTGTTTAATTAAACATCCATTTCCCTTGGAGAATATTCCTCAAGACTGTAACTCTTCCAATAAACATTTTTCCTACTTGTTTTGTTCTCTTTTTGTAATTTTCACATGAGTTGGAAAGATAAATAAGGCAGCTTTCATAAAGAAATTACAGAGAAAAAAGGGTTGGTGAGCCACCTGTTCTGGACACCAGGATGTTTTGATGTAAGTAGTGCTCAAATGGTGCTAAAAAATATGCTGCAACTCTTTGAGACAATGATTTCCTCTTCTTCTTTTTTTTGAAGGAAGAAGCTACTCTTGCTGCTTCTAGGGCAGCTCCAACACCTCAGTGGTCTTCCCAGGACATCTGCCCCAATGGCTCTGGAATAGTCAATGATTCCTTCATGTTTAGGGTCCAAATGGGTTTCTCAATAATTTTATTTTTAGACATTTTTTACAGTAAGATATAAAAGTATGAATACTAGTAAGAAAGCATACAAGGACCAAACAGATGAAAACATGTAAAAGATTAAGATCCTTTGTTATTTTGCTTGCAAAGCTTTGATGTGTGCACAGCTGGAGGGAAAGGGCACTGTGGCAGGAGCGTGGGCTCCAGCCCTGCTGAACCAAAAGATTAAGAGGAGATTGGTCAGAGGAATCAAAATTAAAGAGGTAGAGATGTGATCCTGCAGCAGGAAAAAGAAAACAACTGTGAAACAATGTCTCTCTAATGACCCCAGGAAAATTAAAACGAGAATAACGCAGTGGCTTCCTAGGTACAGGTTTTTTTCCTGTTCAACCAAACATTTATTTTAATTTTTAGCATTTGGAGGAAAGCCCCATGACTTAAGCTCCAGTTTGCCCTTGTTATGCAACCTCAACTGCCGTGATGTTGTTGTCGGCCTGTTCATAATGATCACAGAATCCCAGACTGGTTTGGGTTGGGAGGGACCTTAAAGCTCATCCAGTCCCAACCCCCCTGCCAGCAGCAGGGACACCTTCCACTAGACCAGGTTGCTCAAAGCCTCATCCAACCTGGCCCAGAACACTTCCAGGGAGGAGCAGCCACAGCTTCTCTGGACAACCTGGGCCAGGGTCTCACCACCCTCACACCAAACAATTTCTTCCTCACATCTCAGCTCCATCTCCCCTCTGCCACTTTCAAGCCATCACCCCTTGTTCTGTCACTCCCTGCCCTTGGCCAAAGTCCCTCCCCAGCCTTCCTGGAGCCCCTTCAGGTACTGGGAGGCCACTGGAAGGTCTCTCTGGAGCCTTCTCTTCTCCAGGCTGAACAGCCCCAACTCTCTCAGCCTGTCCTCACAGCAGAGCTGCTCCAGCCCTGGCATCATCCTCGTGGCCTCCTCTGGAGTTTCTACAGTAGGTCCATGATGTCCACCCTCTGCAGCAAGCGTGGTCCAGAGGCAGCAGTGATTCACCAACTGGGTCAGTGTTGCTTGGTCTAATGTGCTACCCTGATGCTCAGTTTGGGAGTGTTAGAAAATGTGAACATCATCACTAACGCTGGTAGTCTTCTTGTTGGGGAAAGAATTGGAGATCAGAGAAAAAAAGATATTTTATGGCAGAAGTATTGAATACCCTGGAGACTTATGCTTACCTCTGTTTTTATCACAGACATTCTTGTTTTGGGGGCATGACACGATGGCAGCTGCATTTACTGTTAGATTTATGTTCAGGTACTGTAGTGATGGAGCTTCAAAATGAGTTGCAGGATCTCAATAGCCAGCAGCGGTCAAGGCAGCAAGGACAGTCTTATATCTGAACACGGTGTGGGGAGGCTGCAGGTCAGGAGTCAGTGCAAATGGTTCATCTGCTCCAGTATTTCTGAACTTAGTATTGCTCTAATTTGTGTTGTAAAGGAGTCTGAGAACATTTTTGCTGCGAGTTATGCCTTTTAGATGACCTGAGGATTTCATTTGGAGCATACGTGCGCCGCGCGTCGTGTTAAGTTTTACTTGGAAGGGCAACCTGGCTGTAGGTGAGCTTTGAAACTTAAAAAGCACAATAATTATTTAATAATCATGAAATATCATTGACAAAAATGGTGGCTTTGCAGCACCAAGTAGACATAAATCATCTTGGTGTCAGAGATGTCATAAGGTGCTTTGAAACGACACTGCAGTTGTTTTTGGAAGAGGAAAAGCAAAAGCACCCTAGCTCCCAAACCATCCCCAAACAAATATGAAAGCAAACATTGTGAATGGATCCTTTGTGCATCGCTATCCAAACTGGAAACTCCATCAACTAATAATGGATTTTGTAAAAAAGTGTTGAAAAACTACAATAATGAGAAAAAATCCATTAGCATATTCTGGTGACCTTTCACACGTCACACAGCCAGTGCCCAGTGAAGGATGTTGTCCTGTTAGTCCACTAGGAGAGGAGAAAAAGGTGTCAAAGAAAGCTAAAGAGAGTCATTAAACCTGTTTATCATTAAATACAATGTACCAGCTTGTTCATAAGGCAGGAATGCAAAGCATATCCTTCCAGGAAATGCAAACCTAACTGCAACTATTTCATTTCATGGGAGGTTTATGTTAGCTCTCCTATTAAATTTAATGTGTTGCCTCATGAGAAGCAGCTCATTAATGTGAATATGAAGAGCACGTTTCAACCTGCAAACTAAATAACACAAAGATGGGTGATGTTTATTTTCCTTTGGTAGATCTTTGCTTTTTTTTTAAAAAAAATATGAACAAATGCAGTAGAAATAGCTGGAGTCTGGGGCTAAAACTGAAGTGGGAATCCAGTGGTCGTGCTTCTCATTCCACTCAATGTCCTATGCTTCTCATGTGAACCTGAGCAAAAGAAGTGGCTGGAGAGCTGCTCAGCAGAAAGGGACCTGGAGGGTCCCATCCAGCTGAATCTGAGCCAGCAGAGTGCCCAGGTGGCCAAGAAGGCCAAGGGCATCCTGGCCTGGATCAGCACCAGTGTGGCCAGTAGGAGCAGGGAAGTTCTCTTCCCCCTGCACTGGGCAGTGGTGAGGCTGCAGCTCGAGTGCTGGGATCAGTGTTGGGCCCCTCACTCCAAGAAGGACCTGGAGGTGCTGGAGCATGTCCAGAGAAGGGAACGGAGCTGGGGAAGGGTCTGGAGCACAAGTGTGATGAGTTCCCGGCTGAGGGAACTGGGGGTGTTGAGCCTGGAGAAAAGGAGGCTGAGGGGAGACCTTCTGGCTCTGTCCAAGTCCCTGACAGGAGGGTGGGGATAGGTGGGGGTGGGTCTGTTCAACCAAGGACCAAGGGACAGGACAAGAGGAAATGGGCTCCAGTTGTGCCCAGGGCAGTTGAGATGGGATGTGAGGAAGAATTTCTTTGCTGAAAGGGTTCTGAGGCATTGGCAGGGGTTGCCCAGGGCAGTGGTGGAGTCCCCGTCCCTGGAGGGATTGAAGAGTCGTGTAGACACAGTGCTGAGGGACACAGTTGGGACAACCCCAATTCTGGGATCCTGTGAGTATTTTTCTAGCCTGGGATCTCATCAACCAGGGATGAGGGGCTCCCCCCGTGTCCAACCACCTGGGTGATCCCAGCACAAACCTGCAGCCCTGTGTGGGAGACGCTCAGGTCCCCATCGATCACCCCACCATGCTCAGGACACCTATTGGGGCCACCAGACCCACGCCAAAGTTTGTCTGAGGTTTGCAACTGGCTTTAATGGGAACAAGGCTCAATCTTTAAATAGGTGCTATATTTATGGAGCAGTGACGAGCCAAAACGTAGGGGAAAACGCAGCCAACTCTTTGCTATTTTTGATGACACAACAAAGTCTGATTTTCATTAAGTTTTGCACGTATATATCAGGGGTCCTCCTAGGGCCTAGGGAATACATGCACTTTGTTTGAACTCTATTGCTATTATATACTACTTTTTATTGATTTTTTTTTTTTTGCCTGTAATTCTCAATATAGTTCTATTGTGTTCATGGAAAAAATATTTATTTTTAGTCCCACAATTTTCCAATATACTTGTTTTCATCATCATTGTTTCCCTTCTATCACAAATGCTGTGTGATTACAGGTCACATCTTCCCAGTTTTCTAAAAAAAAAAATACAAAAATATAGCATGTAAGATTAAGGATTTTAGTCATCTTGAAACGGCAAAATTAAAACAAAGGATGGGTTAATATATGTAGCATGCTCTCAGATGTGTATTTATAGTTTCCAACAGTGCCCTGCCCACATTTTTGGAAGGAAAAGTTGCCTATGAAGTAAATAGACAACCTTGAGGAAAGTCAGGCTTTCTGTTTCAAAATATTTGCATGAGAAAATTAAATTAGGAGACCAACTTGCCACCTGAAACGTCACCTCATTCGTCACCAGCACGTGGTCCCGTTGGCTTCCATGGGTTTATTCATAAAAGGAGTGCAGGCAGGGAGAAGGGCTGGCACCCACAGACCTGGCATGACCCTCACTCCAGGGTGTAAAACCTTGGTCATCATTCCCATCTCAACTAAAACACCATTTTGGTAGAGTTTGGTACTAGCCCTCCAAAGCTGCAACACCACAGCTAAACCAGGACAGTGGCTTTGCAGATCCTCTGGCATGGCCTGGCCTCAAGAGGAGTCCTCCAACCACCCTGGGCTCTTGAGAAATCTCCTCCCAACCTTGCTCCAGCCAAAGCTTTTGGCCATTTTGGGGCAAGACTTGAGCGAGCACAGTGCTGGAGGAAGGTTGGAGGTGTGAGCAGTTGGGGGAATGCAGGAGGGAGTTGCAGTGGGGATGAAAAGCTGTAGCTGGTATCGGGAAGAGTGCAGGGTCATCGGGGAGCCATCTGGGAAAAATCATTTTATTTATAACTTAAGTAATAGCACAAGCCACACAGCAAATCGATTTGCTTTTGGATTCTAGCTATTGTCTGATTGCCCAGACAAACAGCATCCAGTTTAAGTGGAGTCCACAACAGTAATAACAAAGAAGAAACACAAATTTTAATTATATTTCTAGAAGTCTGTATAAGTATTGAAGAACCACAGAAAAATGATTTTTTAAATATTATTTTTTATTTATTTTTTTTTACTAACTTGCAGTTGAAAATGTGTCATTAAAAGCTATGAGTCTGATTTTCTGCTCTGCTGGTCAGGATATTAACCAAAATGATAAAGTATTCACTCTTTGAGGGGAGAAAAAGTAGAGGGAAATAAATGCTGATGGTTTCACGCTGCAGATATTATGAGAATGATACTAAAATGAGGAACTCTCTTGCCCTTCGCTTGTTGGTCTTGTTCTGTTGCAAGCCAAGTGCTGGAGTGAGAAGAAAGATAGGACAGAGAGAACTGGGCAAAAACATAAGCAAGGAAGGGAAAAAACGTGGTCAGGGTGTTGGCAGCTCAACTGCCACTTGGTTCTCAGGCTTTTTTGTCGTGCTTGGACAGGAGCAACCTCAGCCTCCGAGTGCCGACGGCACGAGCAACGTCAGGACGTGGCCTCTCATCTCACCAATGATTCCAATTAATTTCTGCTCTCCTCCACTTGCATCTTCCCTAATTCTGCAAGCTTGACTTCATGCCCACTGCAACTTACATTTATTTGTAATCTCGCTGCTTACACTCCGCTGAACAATAAAGGAACAATAAACTTAATAAAAAGCCCAAGTGATTGGAAATAGCTCTGGGAATGGCAGTCCAGTATGAAAGCTATAAATTTACTTGTATACTCATGACATTGTCAGCTAATTTTTATGAAAAGCCCATCACAGAACATTGCACCAAAACACTGTGATCACTCGTATGTCACCCATCATACTTCCCCTGATAACAAAACAGAAAATGCATCATAAAATGATACTTCAAACTACAAATTCATCTTGAAATGCTCACTGTATACAGTAACAATTCTTTCCTGACCTTGTCTTGCACCTGAACCTTAAATTAATCATTCCTCTTCTATAACATTAAAGAATACCCAATGGTACTTTTTACTGAATTTAAAAGCTAAAACTTCAACTAATAATATCAGTATTGTTTCGGTTAATATTTCCCTATTCAAATCTAGAGTTCAAGAAGTTGTGCAGTGCAAAGTAAGTAATAAAGGTTTTGGAAATATGATTTTAAATATTTATTTTTTTTGTACTTGGATCAGAAAGTATTGACTGATATTTAGAGGCTGAACCAAAGCCCACTGAAGTCAAAGGAAAACACATATTGATTTAAAATGTTTTTGGTTCAAGCCCTTAAGACCTAATCCTGAAAAATGCTGAGTATATTAAAGCAACATAGGAGCTAAGGATATCAAGAATGCACAAGACTAAATCCTATTAAATACATAGTGTTATCCTGACTTAGACTAAGATACTCAATTGGATTAATTAGGAAAGATCTTCCAGGAGATGGGCAGTGCTATGGCATCACCCTTCTAGTGGGAACGTGGGTGATGTAAGGAACGGGAGGCTGGTACAGGTCGATGGCAGATGTTTTAAGCACCCATTTACAAGTGTCCCCCAAGGAGTTGTTAATGAAGTAGATTCTCTCCAGTGAAATATTCCTAGTTTTTAGTGATTTCAGCCATGGCAGAGCAGCACTTCCTAAACACAGACAGAACCACAGCATCCCAGAATTGCCTGGATTGGAAAAGCCCTTTAAGGTCATGGAGTCCAACCATGAACCCAACACTGACCAGTCCCCACTAACCCATGTCCCTCAGCACTGTGTCTACACGACTCTTCAATCCCTCCAGGGATGGGGACTCCACCACTGCCCTGGGCAACCCCTTCCAATGCCTCAGAACCCTTTCAGCAAAGAAATTCTTCCTCACATCCCATCTCAACTGCCCTGGCCACAACTGGAGCCCATTTCCTCTTGTCCTGTCCCTTGGTCCTTGCTGGAACAGACCCACCCCCACCTCTCTGCACCCTCCTTGCAGGGACTTGGACAGAGCCAGAAGGTCTCCCCTCAGCCTCCTTTTCTCCAGGCTCAGCACCCCCAGTTCCCTCAGCCGGGAACTCAGCACACTTGTGCTCCAGACCCTTCCCCAGCTCCGTTCCCTTCTCTGGACACGCTCCAGCACCTCCAGGTCCTTCTGGGAGTCAGGGGCCCTAAAATGAACCCAGCACTGGATGTGTGGCCTCATCAGTACCATGTACATACAGGAAGGGCTCCTGGCACCTGGAGTTGCCTCTGCAGATAAAGAAGCAAGAGACCTCTCAGCCCAGCCTTGGGTCAGCTCTGCCAGCTGGAATTCAATCTTCACTTCTTAACCTTTCTGCAAGCACTCACAAAAGCATAAGTGCCCTGCCCCTCCTCCTTCCCCTGCCCACCAGCAGCAGCTCAGTCCCTGGGTGCAGCAGCACTGGTGCATCACTTGGACCAGACCTTCTCATGTCCCTATAGTTTAGAATATATCTTCTATAGGAACGTGAACATTTCTTCTTCGAGCAACGTCAGCAAAGTTCGATTACAGCTGAGTAAAAATCAGAGTGTTTCATTGTCCTCACTTTAGGAGAAATGTGACCCAGGCTTTGTCTGGGGCTCTCGCAGCGACCATGGCAGCTACCAGGAACAACGGCGCAGGAAACCTGAGTCCAGGCTGTCAGCCTTCCAGTTTAATTCCTCTCCTGTCCCTGGCAAAACGAGGAAGGATGAAGTAGTAAAGCCTCCACCCTATTACTGAATGCCTCAGCTGAGGTCAGCCACACCCAGATGGGCCCATCCCTCCTGACCAACAACCCAAAGACCCCAGTTTTTATTATCTAGCTTTTCCAGATTAAATTTTGTATTAAATTCTGCACTGAAAACCTGCAAAGCAAATGGGAATCATGCAGAGGCTACAATAAAGAGAACTCAACCCAAACTGAAACACAGAGTTTATAGTTGGAGAGGACTTTGGAGGAGGAAAGGGCTTCTCAGAGCAGCCCAGCATTCAGCATCTCATACTGTCCATTGAACAGCTGCTTTTCTTAGGGAAAAATTCAAATATTTTGTGCCAAGCAGGTAAAGATCATACAATCACAGAATCCCAGACTGGTTTGGGTTGGAAGGGACCTTAAAGCTCATCCAGTCCCAACCCCCCTGCCAGCAGCAGGGACACCTTCCACTAGACCAGGTTGCTCAAAGCCTCATCCAACCTGGCCGAGAACACTTCCAGGGAGGAGCAGCCACAGCTTCTCTGGCCAACCTGGGACAGGGTCTTGCCTTGTGTGGAAGCGTTGGGATGGAACGCAGTAAAGGCCAAAATGCAAAATTTCATAATAAAAATAATCAAGTTCATGCAGGCTCCAATCCATAAAACTTCTCATAATAATTAAACATTTTGGGAGGAACTCATAAAAATTGCTGAGAAAGGTGAAGAAGACCTGCACTCTGATCCTGAACTTGTACAAGTAAAAAGTATTAAGCATTCTACTTTTTTTTTTGGTTACATTTTTGTTCCATTGCCCATACTCAGGAGACCCCTTTATTTCAAATTTAAAATAGTCTATGAAAATCTGTATTGACGTAATAGCTTATTAGGCTACAAGCAAAATATTCCCAGAACTAATTTTTAATTAATATAGTTCACTGAAAGCTTATAAAAGATTCATACATAATATGATAAAAGAAATAAACATCCTCAATACCATGTCAAGTTTCTTTTCTTTGTAAAACATTGTTTTTTTTCTCCTCTGCTACCGGCACAATAAAACCTGCTCCTACAAAATTGACTTGCACTTGTCTTTGGCAGCTCCATCAGATGTGATATTTTCTGAGGTAGAAAATGGTGTTTATTAATTCAGAGGCAAATTCTGTCACCTTTCCTCACTTTGGGTACTGCCTTCTGTAAAAGAGTCTCGTGTTTTTAAGCCAGACTTCTCTTGGAGTTTGTCACCATCTCTCCAAACGGTGCTGGAGGCCACTGGAAAGCATCTCACCAACCTAGGTGAGTTTATGTCAGTCAGAAGGTGATTAAAAGGGGCAAGGTTTGACTAGAATTCATCTCATCTCTCTGCAATCACATCAAAGTGAGATATCAAGTCCAGTCCCATTGCAGTATGTCCCCTCTGTAGGCAGTGAGGGGACATTGGCATGCCCAGAGATGTCTTTTGGCCACGTTTCTGGCAAAAGAAGGTGCATGTTGTGATTGCTGAGCAGGAAAGACTTGCTGATAGTGCCTTAAGCTGGGTGCCTTCTTCAGGAAGATGAGTTGGTCCCACCTGCAAAGTCTGATCCAGCACTGGAACAGGTTGCCCAGAAACTGGTCCAGGTTGCCCGGAGAATCTGTGGCTGCTCCTCACTCCTACTTCTATGACTTTTCCACCAGTGGTCCTTTGGCCACCTTGCTTCCAGACATGCCAAGGAGACACTGGGGTTATTCTATCCCCAAACACTTCCATCTATGAGGAAACAAAGAGAAGGCAATGAAATAAAATCATAGAATCACCGAAGACGTGAGTTGGAAGGGACCCACCAGGATCATGGAGTCCAACTCCTGTCCCTGCACAGGACAATCCCAACATTCACACCATGTCCCTGAGGGCCTTGGCCAAATGCTGCTGGAATCTTGTCAGCCTTGGGGCCATCAGCACCTCCCTGGGGAGCCTGTGCCAGTGCTCCACCACCCTCTGCCTCAAGAACCTTTTCCTCATGGCCAACCTCACCCTCCCCTGCCACATCTTCCTGCCATGTCCTCTGCTCCTAAAAACAGAGGCAACAATGGCTCCCAGCTATTTGTGATTACCCAGATTTATTGCCACTGGTTTTAAACCAGTACAGCAGCCTTCCCTCCACGTGGAAACCAGCATCTCCCAAGGAACTGCAGCTGGTGCGTGTGTGGGGGTCATGGTTTGTGTCTGGAGCACCTCCCAGGCAGTGCAGCTCCATGTTGGGCTTGAAGTGAGGTTGAGAATGAATTAATCACTGACCTCTACAGCTCCTCCTAGGATGGCAGGTCCTTCACAGCTAAAAAAAACCCAAACAAACAAACAAACAAACAAAACAACACATGAAAAGCTCAGATTTTTGGCCAGTGAGCAGCCCCACCTATTTTCTGGGATTCCCAGTATTGACTGCAGCTCCTGCTCCGGAAGATCCACAAGAACAGACCCAGATTATAAAACATAAGAGCAGCAAAAAACCCCACTACAAGTAATTCCAGACAGAATGTCAAAACCTGTTGTTTCAATGAGAGTTTTACACAAATATTTTTCTTTGACTTTTTTTTGATTACAATGAAATGGGAACTTTGAAATTTTTTGTTAAATCACTTTTTTTGGTGTTTTGGGGTTTTTGCAGGTGGTCAGACCCTGGCCCAGGTTGGCCAGAGAAGCTGTGGCTGCTCCTCCCTGGAAGTGTTCTCGGCCAGGTTGGATGAGGCTTTGAGCAACTTGGTCTAGTGGAAGGTGTCCCTGCTGATGGCAGGGGGGTTGGAACTGGATGAGCTTTGAGGTCCCTCCCAACCCAAACCAGTCTGGGATTCTGTGAAGTTCCTGCCTAACCCATGTCTCACAGCTTAAACTTAAGTAATTATGACTGTTCTCAGTGTTATATTTTATTTTACTTTATTAAAAATTGTTGGTTTGTAAGGCTGGGAGTCAGTGAGTTGATAGAAAGAGGGACAGTGAAACCACCATGGGAGCAAAAATTCTTATGGATGCTCTGAAGATACTTTTATCCCATAATACAAAACAGCTGCAAGACCCCAAACCAAGGCTGGTTGAAGACAACGAGAGATCTTCTGTTTGTTTCCATCAGGAGCAGTGCAATGGGGAATCTGTCCAGCTCAGCCTTTGCTTTGCTTCACTTAAAAAAATATATAAAAACTATTTCCTCACTGAAAGAATACGGGAAAGGATGAGAATGGAGACATCCATTCTGGCTCTGAACCAGCCCAGGGTGGCCAAGAGGCAAGCTTCCTATAATTTAAAGATCTGCTATGAAAAAGAAAACCCATTGTTATTGCAGCCTTTATTTGATTGTGTGAAACTCCAAAAAAAGAAAAGAAAAAGAAGAAAAAGAAAAAGAAGAAAAAGAAAAAGAAGAAAAAGAAGAAAAAGGAGAAAAAGAAAAAGAAGAAGAAAAAGGAAAAAGAAAAGGAAAAAGAAAAAGAAAAAGAAAAAGAAAAAGAAAAAGAAAAAGAAAAAGAAAAAGAAAAAGAAAAAGAAAAAGAAAAAGAAAAAGAAAAAGAAAAAGAAAAAGAAAAAGAAAAAGAAAAAGAAAAAGAAAAAGAAAAAGAAAAAGAAAAAGAAAAAGAAAAAAGAAACAAAGAAAAAGAAAAAGAAAAAAGAAAAAGAAAAAGAAAAAGAAAAAGAAAAAGAAAAAAAAGAAAAAGAAAAAGAAAAAGAAAAAGAAAAAGAAAAAGAAAAAGAAAAAGAAAAAGAAAAAGAAAAAGAAAAAGAAAAAGAAAAAGAAAAAGAAAAAGAAAAAAGAAAAAGGGCAGCAAAGTATAACTTTAAAAATTAGTTTAAGAATAATTCTTAGAACTTTCCTTCCCAGAAGCTAGGCTGGCTGCTGGCTGCAGTTAGTCACTACACACCCAGCCCCGATACAATGCCTGGCTTTGGGGCAGCAACCTTAAAATGCAGTTTTGCAACTCCTTCTCGGATGAGTAATCTTTACTTCTGCCCCACTCACGTGAGTAAGGGATACTGAAGTAAGAAATGGTTGAAGGGTCTGGCACGGTGGCAGCAGCGGAGCAATGAGTTGAGCAATGGCTTTTAAAACTGACTGCCAGCATCTCTCTCAACTTTGCATGAGTTTATTTTACTGAGGTTTTAGGCATGGGCACAGCAGTGACCCTGGGCTTAGTAAGCCACTAGTCAGTGCCTTTCACTTTGTTCAATCAATTTCCTTCAAAAAAAAATAGCCAAATTAAGGATATTAACATATTTTGAAAATTTATCAAGTTTGTAGAGGCAAAATATAAACCTGGTTGTGGATCATGGGGTTGTCAGGAGAAAGGTTCACCTTGCTAAATGCACCTAATATTTCATAGAATTATAGAATCATCTGGTTGGAAAAGCCCTTTAAAATCACTGAGTCCCATCATGAACCCAACACTGACCAGTCCCCAACTAACCCATGTCCCTCAGCACTGTGTCTACACGACTCTTCAATCCCTCCAGGGATGGGGACTCCACCACTGCCCTGGGCAACCCCTTCCAATGCCTCAGAACCCTTTCAGCAAAGAAATTCTTCCTCACATCCAATCTCAACTGCCCTGGGAACAACTCGGGGCCATTTCCTCTTGTCCTGTCACTTTTGTCCTATCACTATCATTTGAAAGCTTGGATTGATGATCAAACTTCAAGATATTGGTTTAAACTTACAAAGTTTATAGTCAGATGAGCAGGTCTTTTACATATCTTAGATCTCCCTGAGTGCACTTTTCAGCTTCTGTTAATATTTATAAATAAAGAGTATCTCTGAGTATTTCCACCTTTCTGGAGTCTTTAATGGGAATTTGTTAGTGAGGTTATATCTCGGGAGACAGCTTTATTTTGTTAAATCCCTAACACATTTTGTTTCATGTTGAGTCTTTGGGAGCTCTAATACATTTTAGGTGGGTAATGTTTCCATACATTTACTACTCCATTCATAATCCATTACTTGGATAATTCCTCATTTGTGAGACCAGGAGAAATTATGGTGTTCACAAGCATTTTTTGAATATTTATATAATGTCATAGCAGGGCTTAGGATATCAGTTGGCTGGAGACAAAGGCGAGATCCTCAGTTATTCTCATACTTAAGTGTGGGTTTGATTCCGTGGAAAAAAAATGTGAATTGCAATGTTGGAAAGCAAAGAATTATTGAATGAGGGGATTACATTGTAAAGCAGTTATTTCAACAGCTGCTGCCCCTGAGAGGGGATCTGAATTTTGCAGTAATTTTACTGTACAGAACTATTTGAGAAAGTTAATATTGTTGCAATTAAAAAGACAAACATCCACCCGTTCCTGTGCTGTGCTGAGCATGAGATGTCCTCGTGGTGGTGAGAATGGTCACAGTCCCTGAGCTGAAAGCTGCTCCCACACAGAGCAGGAGTGGTTTTGGGTGGTTTGGTGTTTTTAAGGAGAGCTCATGTTGAGCAGCAGCCAGACCTCTTTGAGAGATGCAGACTCCAGTGCTCCAGATAGAACATGCCTGGAATTTCTCCTTGTGCTGTTATCCCAGCGTTCCCACTACTGTTTCTGGCCAGTGAAGTTAATCTTCACTCCTATTTAAAGGCTTCATTTTCTGCCATGAAAAGGCTGCTGCCTTCCACTGCCTGAGGACATGCAAGTGTCACCAGCAGGTGAAGGGCTCCTCGGGTGGATCCTGGGATTATTCCATAGGCAAGGTTAACGGCTGTCATTTGTGCTTGGCCATTTCCATCTGATAATATCAGTGGCCTTTACAGAAGTGAAAAATCACTATTCACTTAATTTCTCTGAAGTGGAAGGTGGAGAACAGCCCTGGTAAGTGGGTTGCCACAGATCACACAGTGAAGCAGACTCAGAATTCAGGATAAAGATGTCTCCTGAATCCGATTCCCAGTTCCTAGGTAGGAGGTATTTCTTCCTGTCCCCTTCCTTTGCAGCAGAAGTTGTGTTGTGACAGGTACTAATGGATTGCAATCATCAGTTCTTGCATCACGCAGCATCACCAGGCGATACAACAACGAGACTGCAGTTAGTAATCCATTTTGGTGAGCTGACATTGAGGAGAAGTTTATTATATGTAAATAACAGAGGTTTATTATATATAAATAACATTTGATTTAGTTCTGAATCACTTTCAGAGACTCCTCCTGGTTCTGGGACCCGTTGCATGGGAAGGGAATATTGGAAGGGGGATAGGAAGTGGCCACTCTGTGCCACAAATATGCAGCTGAAACGTAATACAAACGGCAAGGAGGGGTTCTAAAATACCACAATGGGAATATTTTTTTCCCTCTCTAAATTGTGCTCAGTTTGTAGGTAAAAGATATCTCTCCATCCAGCTAGGAAATAGTAAGTAATCCCTTGGAGCAATTGGAGATTGCTTTGGAGAGACAGAGAATTGTCCCTGGGCTTATCCCAAAATAGACACGTGCCATCCTACATCCTATGTCTCGGTGTGGCCTGCCCTGAGCTGGTCCTGTAGCATAAACCAAGGACCAAAATTCTGCAATTCCCAAGTGGAAATACAGGGTGAGAGCTGTGGGTGGTCAGGGTGCTGGAGTCAGTGGTGAAGGACTCCCACGTGCATGTGTTTGGGAAGGTGAGGAGGATCTAGAGTGGGTTATCTGGGGTAGTTCAATCTCATAGAAAATATTCAGTACAAAAGCTTTTGCAAACTGAGGTGGGTATTGGTCTGACATGGAGAAAATATTGAAAATGGTTTAAATTACCATGTAGGTATTGACTTTTCCTGGAAATAAGTCGCACTCTCCTTGTCTAAACAAAGCCTCCACATCTTCAGTGGCACCTTCCACTTGCCCGTGTGAAACCCAGGGTCATCAGAGTGCTTGCCCATGGGCTTAACTTTAGATTGAGTTTAGATCACTAAAGTTTAGTTAATTAAAGTTAACTTTAACTTTATTTTAGGCACAGACTTACTAACCCTGCTTAAAACCTAACCAACTGACTTAATTAGGTGGCAAAGGGATGTCCTGGACGCCTGTTCTGCTGCTCACTCAAAGTTACTGGAGTAAATCCATTGTTTTTGAAGGAACATGACTTGGGTTCTTTGGTCCTTACTAAAGAGACATCTGAGTTGTTTAAGGGTAAGGGGTTTTTTTTTGTTTGTTTTTCTTTTATGGGGCTTGAATTTAAGCAGAACTGTTTTTATGGGAAGTGTGATGTTGCTTGTATCGATTTGGCAACTGGGGAGATGGTGTTAGTGGGTGACCTTGAAAAATGTGATAAGTGGCAAGGGTGCTGAAAGGTTGAGGCACAAATGGGGTGGCTAAAAGCATATTTATTTCTAGCCTGTGACGATAGAAAGGGGTGAAGTTCATGGGTCTCTTCTCCATAAGAAGAAGCTCCTCAGTAGCCATGGAGTACTTGCCACCACGTTCTTCTCAGCTTTGCAGAGAAAATATTCACAGCTATAAGAGGGTTATGTGAAACCTGACAACAGTGAACCTGAAAGCCTAAAAATAAAAGGAAATTTTAAACCCAAGACCCATATGCTGCTCTGGTTTGTGTTGAAAATGATACAGAAAGAGATTAAAAATAATAAAAAAAATAAATTGCATGAGTAAAATTGTAAACATTATCTGGCTGTGTGTATAGCAGATGCATGTGAATGGAGTGTGTAGCAGCAGGGTAAGGAAATTACCAAACATTTCCCAACCCCATTCTGTCTGAGATGGAGCAAACATCATCCCCCGGGGTGCAGATGGTTCCTGTACTATTTAGGATTCCATATAAATATTTCTGTTTGCCAGAATGAAGAGGAGATTTTTGGCTGTTAATGATTTATTATTCTCAGCACAGTGATAATTTAGCGGTTTTCCTTGTAAATGAGCCTGAACTCTTCAAAGAAAACTGTGAGGACCAGTCCTTAACCTTGCAAACGATCCAACTTGCTTGTGCAAAGGAGCACGGCTTGGCCAGCTCCTCCTCTAATTAGGGATTAGCAGAAAAATAGAAAACATGCATAAAAAAGGACTTTATAAAATATTATTGACTATTTTGTATTGCAAGAAACTCAGCGAGGTGGATAGGAGCAGGCAGGGAATGCTGGTATGGCTCCGTGGTATTAGTGTAGCTGGGATGAGATGTCACCTCATGGTGGATCCCAGCCAGCAGAAGGAAATGGGAAATCAGGAGACTCAGAGAGAGACACAGCAGGGGAAAAAATAAATAAATAGGCTCCAGAAGTCTTCTTGCTGAATACATTTAAATAAAAGTCTTCTTAGAGATCCTGATGTGACAGCCCTGTGCTCGGGAGGGAAGGAATGTTCCTTCTCATGCTGTCTGCAAAATGTCCTGGAGGTTCTGCCTAATTCTGGGAAGGCAGAGAATCAGAAAAAAAGAGGGAAGAGAAAGTGTCATTCTTTGAGATTCCCCCAGTTCCAAGAAAAATGTGAAGCCTCTGACGTTCGATAGAATCAGTGTTCTGCAACCAGGACATTTGTTGCTCTGACTGGTTCAATTAACAGCAAAAAAAAAAGCAAAGCAGCTGTCAGGTACAAGATTTCTGAAATATTACCAGTGGCCTGGACACCTCATGTCAATATTTCTTATTTTTCCAAGAGGATATTTACTGTTTCCTCATGATTCCTCCAGAAATTGATTGTTTTTCTAAAGTATTCCCAAAGCAAATAAAAATTGGGCTCTTACTATTCTTTCCCCAGTGGATGTCCTGCTTTTGAGCATTTACATTCACTGGCACCTGGAGTAGCCTGATGCAAATCTTTGGATAAACTTTAAAACAAAACCAAGTGATGCATATAATTAACAAAGTGGTTGATAAATGCTCCTCTTCCTGACCCTTTAAACTAGCTGCTTTGTACTCATGAGATTTTTTTCTTTTTAAAGTCAACAAATGTATTAACTTGGATTATTTATATTTGCCTTCTGGGCTGCGGGGCTGCTTTGGAGTTGTAATTTTTCTCTATGTTCATGGAAATTAAATAGTACTTGTTATTGAAGTGGCATTTGAGAGTCTCAAGAAAAATCAGCTGGTTCTGAGTTAAACTTCACAAAAAGATACACAAGATTTTTTGGCACAATGCTAAACATCAAGTATTGTAGCATTATTTCACATTTCCCTCAATGGGAAAGTCCCAAATACATCCTGTTTTTAAGTTGTGTGTTAGAGGAATAATAGGCTTCTGGAAACAGATTAATTTATAAAGTGAAGAACTGAAATTCCTCCTTCAAAGATGTGACACTCACTTGAAGTCCTCACAATGAGCTGACATTGTTGCAGGCACAATTGGTGCTCACTGCTTTATTTATCTCTAGGACTTGTGTTAAGTAGTACTTATAAATGCTTTTGAAGCATCTCATTCATAGAAGGCCTTGAGTTCCTACTGACTGCAGTGAGACTATATTTTAAAGCTACAACTTCCCTCCTTCAAGCAGACTATACTGAAGGTTTCACCTTCTTGGATACCTTGCTTTCATCATATTTTTGTCACTACCATCAACTTCTTTTGAAAAAAAAAAAAAGAAATGGTGGGTGAGTAAAAAAACTTCACAATTAAACCACATAAATAATTGAAGAGCTTTAGTGTTTTCCTTTTGGTATTCGTGGCTCTTGAAACTAAAATATCTGGAGCCACCAAAGCCAGGGTTTGGCATAGGGGCTGTATTTAATGTGCTCAAAAGCCAGTCCTGTCTGAACTCTGAGTTATTTCAACTTTTGTAATAATTCATCTTTTACTGGACTTGAACATAATGAATGTTTTAGTTTCATGATGTGCTTGGTGTTCTCTGTCCAGTTGATTTACCCCAGGAGAGCATGGTCTGAATGAACCTGAGATGTGGTGTCTGCCTCTACTCGGTGGCAGGAGCCAGGAGTTGCCCAGTGCCTTTGGGTCAGTTTATTTTGTGGTCCCTAAAACCCTGATGGCTCTTTCCCTTTGACATGTTGAATGCTATGGACTTGTTTTAATCTGTCCCTGATCTACATCTGTCCCATGGTTTAATCTGTCCCTGATCTACATCTTCCCCTGGCAGGTATTTCTAGGTCCAAGAAGATAATTTGTGGAAGATACCTGCTCCCACCTCTGTTCCCATTCCTGGCAGTTGGACAGGACAGGGTCAGTGCTGAAGGGTTTGGGGCTTGGGGATGCTGCCTGGGCTTGCCATGGTGTGGTGGTGATGACCCATGGAGGACAGTGCTGGATTTCCACCCCTGGACCTGACAAGCTGTGGGAGCTGGGTCCGGCTGTGCAGTGAGCTCTGCAGTCAGCAGGAGGTTGGATGGGATAACCTCTAGAGTTCCTGCCAGCCTCAGTTATCCTATGGATCCAGCAAACCACCTCACCTTTGAGCTCTTGGGTTGCTCCTACAGTGAAATATTTCCCCTTCTAACAACCACTGAAACCTCCAAGCTCTATTTCCTGGGAATTTGGAAACGGGATGCTGGATCTGGCTCTCATGTAGAAGGAAGGACTTTGGCCAAGGGCAGGGAGTGACAGAACAAGGGGTGATGGCTTGAAACTGGCAGAGGGGAGATGGAGATGAGATGTGAGGAAGAAATTGTTTGGTGTGAGGGTGGTGAGACCCTGGCCCAGGTTGGCCAGAGAAGCTGTGGCTGCTCCTCCCTGGAAGTGTTCTCGGCCAGGTTGGATGAGGCTTTGAGCAACCTGGTCTAGTGGAAGGTGTCCCTGCTGCTGGCAGGGGGGCTGGGACTGGATGAGCTTTAAGGTCCCTCCCAACCCAAACCAGTCTGGGATTCTATGGATCCATGAAAATGGCAGCTTCTGAAATGGAGATATTTTCTCTTTGCTTTTTTGAAATTAAGTCAGGTCGCACAGAGCTGAGAACAGAACGCTATTGGAGCAGAAGAGAAGGAAAAAAAGCAAACATTGAGGACCATAGGCCATAACATGATCCAGCTGCTCTGAGCAGGGGACCCTACGGTGGTGGGTGAAGTTAAGGTTGGTGAGGGCTGGTTGCAAGGTACTCCCTGCGTCATGGATGTGAACTGAGAAGTGGTGATTTACATGTTGTTATATGGAAAATTGGTTATCACCAAAAGGCAGATTAGACTGTCACGTGTCTTTTGTTAGCCACGAGTGTGAAATGTCATTGTGTTAGTTCAAAGCCGACTGGAAGTGCCATAGTTCTGTTCTGGAGTCAACCCAGAAATTAATTGGCTTGTCTGAATGCAAAACCTACCTTGTCTGGTGCCACGTGGTTGATTTACTGCTCCATCTTTTTGAAGCTCTTTGTCAATAGATTTACAAACGCTGTCCGTTAGGGAGGAATTCTCAGGAAGAATTTTTTATACGGGATGTTTTCTGTTATCCTTCTACCTACTCCTTAATGTGCAATGTTTATTTATTGTTGTCTGGTGTGATTGCAATAAACAATTGTAGCTGTCAGTTTCTTCTGATTAAATACCGTATTTGTTAAATAAATAAAATGATAGTAATGAACTGGGCCATTCTTCGCCTGTAATGTATGACTTTCATATTTCTGACACTTGGGAAGATATATGAAATGCTGATGTGCAAGAGAAGGCTTGTAAATCAAAGGAAGCTGGGAAAGATTCGGATCTGCTTTCTAGCAGAGGGTCATCTTTGCCATTATAAACTCTGAGGGTACTTTTGACTTCTCTCTGGGCCAAGATGTACTGGTTGGAATAGGAAGCCGGACCCAGAGGACGTTCATTAACAGCTCGTGAAGGAAGGATTTTAAGACACATCAGCTCTCTCAGGATATGCAGAAAGATTTGTGCTCACAATTAATGGGTCAAGGTGCTGGGTCAGGATTCCATGAGGTGTCTCCATCCACGTTTCTGATGATCAGCACCCCCAGGTTGGCTTTGCTGTAATGATTAGTGATGGGTCCCAGCGGAGCCGCAATTGAGGTGCGGTGAATTTTTCCACCTCGGATCCGAATGCAGATAACGCCCTGGCACAACTGGCAGACACTGTCACGTCTGCTTTTTAATTAAACAATTGATTTTATTTTCATGCAAATTGAGCTGTGTTACCCGGGTGGTTGAGGCTGCAGATTTCTCTGTCGATGGAAGGAAGCAACGTGTTAAGTTTGGTTGCAGGAGGTGTTACGGCAGCAAAGCTTTTCCAAGAGCTTCCTCGCAGCAGAGCTCAGCAATTCCCACCGATTCAGTAATTCATGTGTGAGCTGCTCTCACACCTCCTCTTCATTTTATTCTCACTATTCCACAGAGCAACCTTATCTCCACCTATCAATTATTGTGGGATTAATTTATATCCTGTATATCTCTCTTACTTTGCTGTTTTGTCGCATGCTTACTTAAAATATGTCAACGTCCCTGAGTCTGGTTCTATAAAATGAGGCCAGAACTGAACATCACAGGTTTATTTATGGGCTAAGGCCACAGCAGAGGGTTTGTTGTGCTTTTTAAATAATGAACAAAAATAAGATTTAAAAAAGTTGTCAGAAGAGCACCCAGAGATACTGTGCAAACAGGAAGCGTTTTGATTATGTTCGCTGGTGCAAAATTAGTAAAGAGTTTGAAATCGTCTTGTGCTTACAGATTCCATTGTTTTCAAAGAATAATTCCATCTATTTTAACATTTTCAAGTATAATTCCATTGGTAATAGCTCTTCCTTTGATTGTGAACTCCGCTAATTGAAAGGTGTGGTGCAGTGTCTGTTTTGGCAGTTACGCTTATATCTTTTGTTTAAAAACTCAAAGTGTTGGCTTTCCTGTCCAGCCTTCCTTAGTATTTTCTGTTTTGGTGATGTGATGACAGACTTACAGTGTGTTTCCTTGTGTGTATGGTAACAGATGTTTATGTGAATAACAGACTTTTTTATGAAGGCACACACTTTATAGCCAAATACTAATTAAAAATAATTGCATGTAAGCATTTTTGTTTATTCCCTGTTGTGCATCTTTAATCATTTGAAATCACCTGCAGTTGAAAACTGAGGCAAAGATTTGATACTGCAATTATAAGAGGCCATCTGACTCTGTGTTAGAGAGGAACAGCAACATATTTGAAGAGGAAATTATGACAAAAACCTATGCGAACGCCTGCCCTCGCTGAATTTGCTTTTATACAGGATGAAAATACCAATGCATTATTTCTGTTAAACTAATAGGAGTTTAAGGTATCTTATCTGCCAAAACAATCGGTTCTGGACTGACATCCTGTTCAGGACATCTTCTGTGCACTAATAAGCTCATTACAAATATATTTTAATGAGACGTGTAACAGATGGTTCAGAGTAAATACGGGCAGTGGTACTTTTTAAAGAATAGAAGAAAAAAAACCCCACAGGTTCTTTTTTGAGGACTCAGCATCTCAGTTTGGATGTTCTCAATAGCTGATTGAGATAAGCAAAGTGTAAATTACCCTCAAAGGCACTTGAAATCATGAAAGAAGTAAAAACAAAAAGCCCCCACCAAAGCCAGAGTTGGCAGAACTGGATGTGTTCAATAGAGACTCATCAGCACTGAAGTGAAAGGGACATTTTCTCATGGTTTGACAATTATCTCCACTCATAAGCCAGGTAGAGTCTTCTTTTAGATCCTGCCTGTTGCTGACTTGGCACGTGGGTGAAAGGCCACAAGAATTCAGTGACGCTCCCCACGCTTTGGGTAGGTTTGGGTCAGATCCATAACACAAATTCAATTTAAAAACGGACCTTAACTGTCTCAATTTGCTCTGCACAGCACAACACTTGGATGGACAATGAAGGATCCCTCTTCCCAGAGTAGGGATCCTGCTTGTGGGCAGCCTGAAGCCACTGTAGTTGCTGGTAGCCCCATCCATGGTTGTGTTTCAAGATGTGTTTTCCTGGTTGGGCTGGAGGCAGGAATTGCTGCCTGACCTGCTGCAAGCTTCAACTTTCCCAGCAATGACATGGGATGTTTATAAAGAATACAGCAAGTCCTGTTGCTAACGTAGGATGGATGGGGCCAGGCTCTTCACAGTGATGACCAATGATAGGACAAGGGGCAATGGGTGTGAGCTGGAACACAGGAGGTTCTGCTTGGATTTGAGAAGGAACTTCTTCACTGTGAGGGTAACGGAGCACTGGAACAGGCTGCCCAGGGAGGGTGTGGAGTCTCCTTCTCTGGAGACATTCAAGACCCACCTGAACACCTTCCTGTGTGAACTCATCTGGGTGTTCCTGCTCTGGCAGGGGGATTGGACTGGATGAGCTTTCGAGGTCCCTTCCAATCCCTAATACTCTGTGATTCTGTGATTCTGTATAAATCCATTGGTGGAGTCATGAGGTGTACCATCAGGACATGTAGGTGATGGTGCTGGTTCAGCATGTTTCAGTTCTTGTTTTCACAGAGGAGACAATGGGAATGGTTGATCAAGCCCATTGTCTGAAGGTTCCCAGTGAAAGGAACTGCTCTGCACCTCTATTCTCACAGGGAGAAAAGGCTGGTGAGAGGGGAAATGGAGTAATTGAGGTAAGATTCATTGTCATCCCTTCTTGACTTTGTCTTTTACTTGGAGAGGACCCCATGAAACATGAAATAGGGTTTGTTTTGTTTTGTTTTGTTTTTTAAGAAAAGGAAAGAAATCCAAGCATTATGCAGCCTGGTGTATTAGTTTCCACTGTTCAGTTAAAGATGAGAACAGAGAGGGACATCCCTTAAGCGTCATGGTCAGTGTACAGATGAGGGGTGGCCGGAATGCTCTTGCTATCTCTTCTGGGATTGCAGTTTTGGGATTGTGTCTGCTCCAGGGTTGCTCTACGGGAACAGACTGGGCATTAGTCAGTGCATGGTGAGCAGCTGCACTGTACATCACTCATTTGCATATTCTATTATTAATATTATTATAATTATTCTAATAATTATTTTAATTTTATTTTATTTCACTTATTATTTTTTTTATCTCAACCTATGACTCTCTTTACCTTTACCCTGCAATTCTCTCCCCCTGGGGTGGGGGAGAGTGAGCGAGCGGCTGTGTGGTGTTTGGCTGCTGACCGGGTTAAACCACAACAGCAACTTTGATAGAGTTAAGCGTTGTTTTCAAGCTTCAAGTGCCAGCTTTGGCTTTGTGTCAGGTCTGCTCTTGGGACACTTTTCAGGGACAGCATCAAAGCTGGACTCTTGAGAACATCACGTAGAAGCTGGCTTGGGGAACAAAGGGAAAGCGCAGCCACCATCCTGGTGTCATGCGTTGGTTGCTGGTGTGGAGGGTGCCAGGTGGAGGATGTTCTACCAGCTCAGGTGTCTGAGTCCATCACACTTTCGTTGCCTCATCGTGTTGGGATGGAGCCATCTCTGCAACAGCAGGTCACCAGAAGCTCAGCAGAAACCAGAGGTGGCTTGTGGTATCGTCAGGGGCAGGTGGGCGGACACAGGGCAAAGAGGAGAGAACCTGACAAAGTGTCAGATAAAAAGGATCAGTTAAAATATTGGAGAGGCTGCTGTTGCAGAAGGAGCTTTGTTGGTGTTTGGGGGTTAGATGGAAGTTTTGGTATATTTGGTATATTTTGGAATTATCAGGAGCTGAAGAGTGTAACTCCTTAGCTAAACCCAGACAGCTGGAATGCTTAATAAAAGAATATTTGACTTTACAGTAATTAAAATCCCAAGGACCTGACAGCATCCCCCCTAAAGATTAATTGCAGGGAAAGTCTGTGTTTTTAGCACTTGTGATTTATACCTTCCCACTGTTGAAAAAGCAACAAGTGGTTTTCCCCAGCCAGGGCAGGGCTTACAGGCTTCTCCACGCCAGGAACACAATGTGGTTGCCCTTTCCAGGCTGTGAGGATCTCAGGTGTGGAGCAGAGGTTGGGGAAATCACAGACACAGGCTGTGGGGATCTCAGGTGTGGAGCAGAGGTTGGGGAAATCACAGACACAGGCTGTGGGACCTGACTCTGTGTTTGCTCCCTGCTTTTAACGACTCCTTGTTATTTAGTAAAGCAGATACCAACCTCCTTACTCTGAGAAGAGGGGAGATGAATGAATGGATCCTGGAGAAACTTCAAGTGTATTTTTTTTTCCCCTGTTTGTCGCAGTTTCAGGAAGAAGAGAATACTCTGAATTTTTTTTTTTTTAAAAAAAAGACCTCAGAAGGGAGTAAAATTAGAAGGATCAGTGCCAGGAATGTGCCTTCAGTCCTGTGAAAGGGCGCTGTAGCGGGATGAGTTCACATCTGTTTTGTGTTCCCCTGGAAAACACAGGGGCTGAACCCCAGTGAAAGTGGGAAATAAAAAATCACTATTAAATCTGAAAGATGATAGAATACATGGGGGAGAAGACAAGGAATCGGATCCCAGGCAGGGACTGTGCTCAAGGAGGTGCTGAGTCTTTTGCAAAGGTGATGGTTGCTACTGGGGAGGGAAACTGGGAGGGACTGGTGTGCAGTGTGCTGGGGACACACTGAAGGTGATGGAGGTGCTGGAATGAATCTGGTCACTTCTTCCAAGAGCTCTTCATTGAGTGCAGTGATAATAAGAACATAATTTTGTACCTATCACAGATGGGAGGTGTGACATCCATTGTTATTTGAGGTTACAGCACAGGACTCCAATTTGACCTGCTTTTTATTGGTAAAGGTGGTGAAGGAACCGTTTAAGGAAGATGTACTTTGGGGCACGTGCATCCCTCAAGAAGACAGTATTGACAACATTTCTAAAGACCTTTGGATAAAAAATGTTGAAACTATGTGGTCAAATATCTGTTCCTTGCCTAGATCACATCTTACAAATTCTTTCTCCAGTTACATCACATATTTCATTAGTTGTTTTGCAATACAGCAAATATGGTCATGGATAAATGCTGGAAAAATGCAAGTATCCACAGGAAAAAAAGAGCCTTATTCAAATGCTTCAAGGGTGATACAATGAAAATATCTGATCCAGAAATATTCCAAAGTTTTTCCAATTTATTTATCTGTATTTGAGCAGACCTTTGAGATTTTTAACCGTCCCAAATGTGGTTTTCTGCTTTATTTTTGTATCTTGAGGGAATAAATGTCCTTTGAAGGAAAGCTGAACTCTTCTCCAGTTAAGCACTCGGATTGGTCACAGGTTGTGAAAAAGTTCACTTCATAGAGTATTTTGAGTGAAGTAGTTGTTACACCAGTAGAGGAGTGGCACCAGATATTGTTAACTCATTTCTACAGCAATAATTGCCAATGACTAAGGAAGAAAAACGTGATGATGGTGGAAACCACTGCACAAAGGAGAAAACGATATTTATTTAATTCCAATTTTGGCTTCCCTTTCTGCTTTGAAATTTGCAAAACCCTCTGGGTTGCATGGCAGTGTAGGTGCATTTCAGCTGTAAATCTGGCCGTGTGGGGCTTGCAGTATTTTGTACCAGGTGGTGACAGCTTTGCACGTTTTTGCTGCCTTTGTCTTTTGCTCATTTTTATTTGACGCATTACTTATTTTCAGAACGCAATAAAATCTGTTTTAAGTGGGTATTGTTTCTTGCAATATTAAGACTTTTTTTTTTTATGAAGCAGAATTTCATAACTTTCATTCACATCTAAATTTTCAGTCTTTCAGAGGAGGCCTGGCTTGTTTTATGTACCATGGGGGTCTCAGCTGACGATCTCTATTTCAGGTTTATTCCCATTTTTGTGTGTGGTTACGTAGCTATTCCAGCTATGCAGGGCGTCACACACTCCTTTTAATTTCTTTACCATGTTTCAGACTAGGTTTGATGCAATCCCACTCATTTAATGTCCATCTCCACCACACATCTGATACTAACAAAGCTGATAGTGGTAGCACCAGCAAGACCGTGGTCACCCCACTCACCCTGTCCCCTCTTGAGTATTCCAAGATAATTTGCTGTTCTCTGTGCTGAGTTTCATTTCTTTTTCCTTCAACTTTGAACTCAAATGCTCAACTTTATTGAAGAGTTTCTGATTGCCAAGAAATCTGTGGAGAAACGTGAAGCTGTGGAATATGTTTTTATTCTGATAGTTTTGAATAGAATTACCTTTCTGGTGAGTAACGGTTGGATGCAAGATTGATGATTAAATCATTTGCTTTTACTGCTGTACATTAAAAAGTACTAGAAACTAATTTAATTGTTTTTACAGTAAATGTTTAATCTTTATTGGTGGAGTGATTATTTATACCTGACGGACGAACAGCAGCGCGTGCGGATCTGTGTGGCCATCACAGAAGGAAAAGACATTTTCACGTCATCCATCCAACAGCTCTGCTGGGGCTGGCTGGAGGGGCACTTCCACTCCTTCCACTGGGAGACTGATGCTCAGCTCTGTGTTTTATTTCTCCTTTTTTTTTTAATTCTTTTTTTTTGCAGTTCTAATTTCATTAAACTGATGTCAGGAAATAACTGCAGCTTTAATTATTCGCTTCTTTTGATTAACTATCTTAAAATAAACATTATGCTACTCTTGCCATTCCTTTCCTTTTTTTCATTACTTATCCAACTTGTGCTGTTCATTAATCTTGGGGTTTTTCCATGACACCCTAATGGCTCCTGCTGCCCAGCAATCATTATCTCAGTGCCACTTGTCACCGGCTTTTCTATCCATCAGCCCCACTCATCTGTCAGGGCTGCGGGTCTGCAATGGCACCATCCGGGGAGCGCCGGGCCCCCCTCCAACAGCCCCTGCCCAGATGCACTAAAAATCCCCCAAATCCTCAATTTCTCATCCTTGGGCTCTAACTTGGTATTTGTTCTTGTATATTGTCACGTCACACCGTGTGGCAGGACACTGACAGCAGGGATCCAGCCAGATCCATAAAATGAAGGTTTGAAGGGACAAAAATGCAGATTGCAGCCCAACAGGGCCAGGTGATGAGCAGGTACAGAGCCAACTTTGCTGGTGTTTGACTTCAACTTTGCTGGTGTTTGACTTCAACTTTGCTGGTGTTTCACTTCTGCCACCCTTCTGGCTAAGGTCTGCTAGGTTTGGCTGTAATCTTACAGTTCTTGTGCACCTCAGATACTAAAAAAACTGGAAAGCTGGTCACTGAATTCCCTGAGATGAGCATAAATGTATGTTAATGTATATAAATACAGTGATTTTTGTTTTATTTTATTCCTTTGGGCAACACTGGCTCACATTTCCAAAGTGATCTCCAAGACCACGAAGGGTAGAACCCTTTTCCTAAAATGAAAACTGTAACCCTGAATTAACACCATTCCCAAAAACTCAGACTCCCTAATATAAAATATTGTGAAAGATTATTATAAACCCACAAGCAGCCCCAGGAAGAAGGACTTTGCAAGATCTCCTCTCCTGCCCTCTCCAGAGCCATTGAGATGCAAGACACCAGTGTTTATTCTGCCTGTAGACCTCACTACGAGCTCCACCATTGAGTCAGGACATCTCCCAACTTCACAGGCAATGAAGAAATCCCATTGCCTTGCTGAGGGTTTTTACACTGTCTAAAGGGAAACTTCATTCTTATCCTCAGAGAAAGTGTCAACAAAGTCTGTGGGTGGAGGACATCAAGAGAAATTCAACCTTCTCCTTGACCACCCGTTCAATTCCACCACAAAACCCATTTCCATCTTGTCTTGTGCTTCTTCAACACTCCCGTTGAACATGCTATTAACAATTTGTGTAAGTCTCTTGCCTGGAATATTACTGCTCCACCAGACTGTTGACTCCAATTTCATAAATGTGTAAGAAGTGAGCAAATTAAGTAGTATGAACTATGACAGTCCTCTGACACTGACGGTGTAGTGTACTGGCCCACACATGCTGTACAGCATAATGATTACATTACAATCTTGTGATATTATTCAAAATGACTTCAGATAAATGAATGATAAACTAGGGGTTATGCTTCCTTTATTACAGGGCTGATAAGGTAGCTAATCAGTGTCCAAGTATATGTCATTACATAAATTATGAACTAGGGTTTGATGTGTATTCCCAAAGAGCCGGAGCCCGAGTGTCATCTGGTATAAGTCTGCAGCCTGGAAAATGAATTCTGAAAACAACAGTCATTTTTGTCCTAACTGTATTAATAAATTACTAATAAATAACCTTAAAAGGTTGCGAGAGACTCTTTTAATCTCCTAGCAGAATTTCATACTAACTAATCCTACATTTTCTTTCATATCAAAGAGTAACTTTCCATACAAGGATTTGAACCCTCATGCCCCCTCCAAAGGAATGATCTTTTGACAGCTCTGAAAAGAACCAATAAAGTGTACAGATTTCTCTTCTCCTGCTTGGAGTAAACTCGTTCCACTTTGGAAAGCCTGATGGCAGGACTGGAGCTGCTGCCGAGCCTCTCTGCAAACCACTGTCTGGTTTTGGCTGCTGGTGCACACGGGTGCTGCCCATCATTGTCTTCTTCTCGGGGTGGATGGACCATGATGGAAAGGTGACTCCAGGGGTAACCTTCTCCTGCAAACTGATGCATCCTCTTGTTTGCACCAAAATATCACTGAGGTGAAATGACCCAGCAAGAGCTTTGCTGACTGCAACGTTTTACTAAAACCTCTCTGCTCAGACATGGTATTTTCAGCAAAGAGTGAATGAACTTGCTCCAGGTGTTATTTACATGGAGTAGGAGGTCTTCAGCTGGTCTGCCCTCTAGACAGTCAAACAAAGCATTAAAAATAGGTGTGATTTTTAAAGTAATAATATATGCTTGGTTTAGATGTTTTGATTGTACACTTTTCTGAAAAGAAAAAAGGAAAATCCTATGACTCAAGAAAAATGTAGGCTCTTCTAAGACATTTTAAAATACAAAGAGGCAATTTTTAATTTTTCTTCACAGTGAAGACTGTTTAGGCAAGGGGGAGAAAATGTCTCTTTTGTAGGATAGCTGCTTTCTGTCAAAGGCACCTTTTGAAGGTCTTTGACCAGCTCTGTTGGCTGTTGTGCTCTGCCCACACACTTCAGCAAGGCTGAGAGTTGGGGGACAGACATTTGGCTTTGGTTGCACGTACACAAATCCAGTCTGCTCAAGTCTATGTGTCTGACAAGACTTCAAGGTTGAGTTCATCTTAACTGCAACTGAACTGAGCACATTCGAGTGAAGATTGACTTACAGAGCACTCGGATTTACAGATCCTACCAGTAATGTTTACACAGTTCTCTCGGTGTTTCAACCGTAATCCTATTGCTATCAGAATTCACTTTAAACCTTATTTTTAATTTAGTTGCTGAAATATAGTTGGAGAGTCACTTGTGACTTGGATAAGCACAAGAGAAAGAAATGAGGCTTTTCCTTTTATAGTTGCCAAGGTGTGTGCTCTCTATGTAAATTATAGCTACTCCTGTGGTGGCCACAGGCACGGCTGAGAAGCATGAAGATGTGGAATAACCTAATTATATATTTTGCTCTGAGATTTGTTTGTTCAATATGCCTTGGCTGCATTAGCAGTGGAGAGGTTGGTTGTGGCCACCTTTTTCTTGGAAGTCAGCCTTGGTGGCTGCTACAGCAGCTGGAATTAAGAATATTAGACCTGTTGTTCGTGACCATTCCCTTGTTTCATTATGCTCTATCTTCACACACCTCTGAATTTTCCTGGCATGCATACTCCACCTCTTCCAGGGAAGAACCTGCACAAGAAACTGTGTCTCTGATTCTGACCACTTTCTGCTGGCAGGAGGTTCTAGCATGGCAGAGGAGAAGCCACTGACTCCCTGTGCCTACTCTCAGACCAGTATGTGCCAGTTATCAGTGTCAAATTGCTTTTGGAGAAGCTGTCCCAATATCTGCAGCTGGGACTAAGGCAATCATGGAAAGAGTTTTCAAAGAACTGCTTGAAGCATCCTTTAACCAATAAAGACAATGTTATAATGGACATAGGAAATAATTATCTGTGCTGAGATCTCACTAAAAGAGTTCATGTGCATCCAAAGCTGGATAGGAACCTTCAGAGATTTTACTAAGCATAATGAAAGTATCTTCAGGGAGCAACTTGTATTTCTGCCTCTAAACTCTGGTTCATGACAAATTGGAGATGCATAAATCATCCCAAAATTGGGCACCCAGATGAGATTCTGGCAGGTACAGCTCATCACAGCGTCAGCATTGCAGACAACATTGCTCTTTCAAAGACTTTCTTTCAATTGTTTGCTATTTGCCTCATCGTACTAAAGACCCCGTTCTTCAATACCCGAAGAAATAAATAAATAAATAAATGGGAAATTTAATCCTTTCTCTGGGCTTTCTGGTGATTCCATCTTTCATAATTCCAACTGAAACTCTCTTAGCTCTGACTTTGTGTTGTAGCTTGTGTACGACTCTGCATGGTCCAGAAATAGGAGAGTGGACCAGGAATGAAGAAATTTGGTGTTTACTTGTGAATCTGCTGCAAACCAAGTCTGTGATCTTGGGTAAACCTCAGCCCATGCCCACGTGTGCTCATCTACCAGAGCGAACAGCAAACGAGGATCTTCTTTTGCTGTTGCTGGTGGCCCGTGCTGCAGAAGCCAGCACCAGCCCTGTTTTTGGTTTTGAGCTTAGCTCTTGCTCTTGATGTTTAAAATAAAAATCCATTAATTTATTAATGAATCAGATTTGGTCTGCAGTCACTGGTCTGCAAAGGTGGAGTGGCACAGTGCTACTTTTCGAGTCACTTTTCACTGAAGAACTTGCATTTATTATTTTCAAATTATTTTCATTGGTTATGGTACAAAAATGTAAGGAATCTCATTAAAAAAAATCTTTCAATATTGCTCTTTCAGTCTTTAAAAAAATACAACATCAATTCTTCTCGGGAGTTGTCTCTTTTGTCTCTAATTTGCATCAGAGAGAGAAGGAGTTACAGAGAATTACACAGGCTATGGTACCAGCCCTTGAGAGCTTGCTGTCTAATTGAAAACTAGATGAAACAAGTGAAATGGAAGAAGACAAAGAGGGCAAGAGTAAGAGCCATCAGATAGTGCCATCTGCTCTCGGAGATCTAAACCGGATGGCTCTGAATCATCTGAAAGTACTATTAAAATTTAATTCATTAAATGCTGTACACCCTGGTTGCTTCTCAACCATCAACAATTTGTCCACTTTTTTGTAGCTGTCATAACTGTCTCGGAGACTGATGAGGTCTGAATGTTTTGAATAAACATCTAAATTGTGCGTGTTTACAGAAATCAAATCCCAAAGTACGCGGCGTGCTCTGATCATTAGTGAGAACTCATCAGCCGTAAGCGAGAAATCAGTTCCTCCACTCGAGCTCTTCAAAAAGCCTCTCTTCAGGAAAAAAGAGCATCAGAAAGTGAAAATTGGCCTTAACTAACACAGAAGCAGGTTCTGAACCCACCACCAGCTTTTTGGAGATCACAGTGATGAAGAATGAGGGTCCCTGAGAGTCCCTTTCCCATGTCCCTGTCTTCTCCTTGCTGGGAGTCTCTGGAACTTGATATTCATCAAATGAAAAAATGTTTCAGGGAAACTCAGAGGAGGGAAAAAACACAGCTTAGATGGATTACCTGTTTGTGAGTCACATATCTACAAGAATTTAAATCCTGAGTTACAATTTTCCCCTTTCCACTCTGGTCCCCTGAAGCATCCTACCTAAAGCCACAGCACAGCTTGCTGAATGCAGCTTTGGCCATGGTAGCCCCATGGACCATGAGGTGTTGGGGTCTGGAGGTGGATGTTTGCATGGTTCATGATCTCCACCACCTCCAGCACAGGCACCAGAATGAGCTCATGGCCATGGGAAGGGGCTGCAGTGTGGTGACATCAAGGGAGATCTTTGCATTTGGGGCAACAGTGGACATGGTCACCAGGTGAAAGCATTTGCTCAGGGGCTGGGCTGGTGAATTTGCTTCAAGTTTCCTGGTTTTTAGGGCCAAAGCATCATTTTGCTCTAGAAAACCAGAGTATGTGGTCCTCACATAAATGTTGTACGGGGCTGTACATGGAATGACGACCTTGCAAGTGTCTTCAGCAATGTGGAGATGTCCCACCAGCTGTGGGCACCCTGGGCCCCTGCAATTGGGTTTCCATGTCCTAAAGGCATCATAGGAGATCTTTGACTGTTGAATCCAGCTGGAGGCTGAGAACTCCAAGCAGGATCTTTATCAAAGAACTTTTAAAAAGGAAAATGCAAACCAATTTCTTTATCACCCAAAATGAGGTGCGGGCGTTTGACAGCAGAACAATTTGTTCTTGTGTACGATCACAGGAGCTGAGCTGGGTGTATGTACTATTCTCAGTTGCTTCATACTCATATTAATAACAATTAATTATCATTTTATCCTGATATAACTATGTTGACTGAAATAGAGTCACACAAGGGATTAATTTGGTCCAGTCTAGTTTTCCATCATTGCGTTTCTCGCCTGTGTTTTTTTTTTTTCAAAGCGTTATTATAATAAATTAATTAGAAAAATTGTTAATTGTTCAATTGTTAATTGAAAAGTTAATCTTATTCTCCAGATTCTCCAAACATAAAACCTTGGATTCTTCTCAGCAAATATTTACAGCCTGGGACTTGGGCAGTAAGTGAGTGTGCAGCCATCAGAGCTGTACTAAAATCGGAGGACAGTAGCAATTTTTAAACCCAAACACAGTGTTTACAGAGTATGTTGCACACAATGGACAATATTGTAAAAGGAAAATATAATACATGTGTCCAATAAGGAGGAAACAAATACGTTTTCATCTTTTATTTTCTCAGCTGGTATACAAGGTTCTAAAAAGGATTTTTTCCTTTTTTTTCTCCTTAGCGAAGAAGGCGCTGCAGATTTACAATATTGTGTTCTGCCGTATACATTTGCTAACAAAAAATACCACTACTGTATCCACACCAGTGACAAATCTGCCAGAAAGTGACTAGTTGATATGCCTTTTTATTACTGCAGCTGCCTTGTTTTTTCTAGTCAAAATAAAAGAAAATCACAGGATCCTTAAAATAATAGCTGACAGCAGGTAGTTACTGAGAAATGCATGTCCCTGGCTCTTAACTTTGTAGCATCCATCCAGATGGAAGATTAGAGGCTGGGATCTGCAGGTTGGTGACAAATACATGGGTAATAGCATTCAGCTTGCCTAACTGTAAAAGTGAATTCACTATTCCTCTTTGATTGTAGACCTGACATGTCAGATGAGAGGCGGCTCTGGAAGAAGCTGCCAAAGCAATAGCACAAATAAATGCCAGACACAAGCGGCGCTTGATGTAGGATTACAAACACCGCGCCGATCATCAATTCAGATTTAGCTGATATCTAAAGGCAGCGCCGGTGGGTGCTACGGCAGGAGAGCAGCACCAGCGCTGACGGGTACCTGGGTGGGGTTACAGCGATGGGGTGGCCCCTAAGGACTTCTCCTCGTGACGGGCTTGGCCGTGAGAAAACAACGCTCCTGGAATTGCACTGGCGATGGGATGTTTAGGAGTCACTGCCTGGTTTGTCCCTCTGCCCTTCCTGTGTTATCCATCACTTGACTTCTGAGCAGCCCTAATCTATCTCCTTCCCTCTCACTCTTTTTATTTGATTATTTTTCTCCCTCTTTCTTTCTTTTCCTGAGGTGTTGGAGTGTGTCCAGAGAAGGGCACCGGAGCTGGGGAAGGGTCTGGAGCACAAGTGTGCTGAGTTCCCGGCTGAGGGAGCTGGGGGTGCTGAGCCTGGAGAAAAGGAGGCTGAGGGGAGACCTTCTGGCTCTGTCCAAGTCCCTGCAAGGAGGGTGGAGAGAGGTGGGGGTGGGTCTGTTCAACCAAGGACCAAGGGACAGGACAAGAGGAAATGGGCTCCAGTTGCACCAAGGGCAGTTGAGATGGGATGTGAGGAAGAACTTCTTTACCAAAAGGGTTGTCAAGCATTGGATCAGGCTGCCCAGGAGGAGGTGGAGCCACCTTCCCTGATTGGATTTAAAAGATGAGTAGACAAGGTGCTCAGGGACATGGTTTAGAGATGGAATTGGCAGTGTTGGGTTTATGGTTGGACCGATGACCTTAAATGTCTTTCCCAACCACTGTGATTCTGTGATTCTATGATTCTAATCACAAAAACAAACTCAGGAAAGAGGTGGAGCCAACTCAGTGCTAATCCCTTAATGCCTGGGGACTCTTAACATGGGACTTTGCATGGGGAAAGTCTTCCAGCAGCTCAATTACTCCAGCCAATAATTAGCAGCGCACACCAGCTGAGGGTCTCGGGGCTGAGCTTTGCCCTCTGCATTAGTTACAGGGCAGAAATCAGGTGTCGAGGGGGTTTTGCATTGTCATTGCATGGAAGCGATCCAGCTAGGACCAGAAATGATGGTCTCTAGGACTTCCCGTGGTCTCAGGGTGGCTGAAGCTCAGGACCCTCATGCTTTCATTGCTGGTGTTGGGAAGAGGGTGCTGAAAAAGGCAGATGAAGCTCCTCTACCCTGTGGTGGGAGGAACTTCATCTCGGTTTTCTTATGCCACCGCTTTCGCCTGTAACTCGCTGCCATTTTATCAATATAAAAACTCAGTGCCTCTTCTTTGTCACCTTTACACATCTCATTTTTTCGATGAAGATGAAGAGTGACACTATTGGTGGTGTTTGGAAAGATGCAGGTGGAGAAAGTCTTTACCATATAATTATTTACAACTCAGGGTTTCATGTTCATAGTTGTCTTCAAACTCCAGCCTGCTCTTTGTTTGCCATGAATAAAGCACTGGCCATTGAAGGTAGTGTTCTAAAAAGTAAAGGTTCTGTAAATTTCAGGAAATCCCACTTCATATATGGATTTGGTCAACAGGTGTATGTAAGATAACATGAAAAAACATGTGGCAGATTAAATACTTTACATAGGACAAAGAAGTATCCATGCCTATTTTTTGTTTCTCAAATGTCTATTTGTAGTTTGCCTTGACTTGCACCATCCACTCCTCTTGCACAGATCCTTTACACCACTGCTTTTGCTCATTTGCCACTATTTTATTATTTATTTGACAAACCAGATTGAAAATACAAATACAAGAAAAACAACGAAAGCATCGTGTAAAACTGCTGGCTAATGTTTTCCAAACCCCAAGTCCCTCAGACCTGGCTGTGGAGGAATGAGCTGAGCAGATTGTGTGGCTGTGACTTATAGCCCCAAAGAAGGAATGTTCCTGCTGTCTCCTCTCTAGCAGGACCTCAGCTCTGCCAGTCTGTGCTCCTGGGGTGTGAGAGTCTCAGTGCTGATGGTTAAATCGTGCCTGGCATCACACAGGTTTAAGGTTGAATTCTGGCTTAGTTCAGGGGATTTTAAACAGTGTAAAAAAAAAAGCAGAATTTGGCTAAATTCTATCATCTCTGCTCAAAATTAAAGCTCAGCCAGAGGAGAATATGCTTTTTAAAATTTTTCTAATATTTTTTAAATTTATTTTTTAAATTTATTTTTTATTTTTTAATTAAACTCTTCCCAATCTGAGAAAGCCTTTGTAGATCAAGCATACCTGCAGTCTCATCCAGGTCCCTATCAAATTACTCTGTGCCACTGCAGTCAGAACCAAAGGATTAATCTATGTAGAACAACAAATTGAAAAGTAATATGAGGATGTCAAAATCTGATTTTTTTTTTTAAGAGAATACAGGTGAGTAATGAGATTATCTATTGGTTTCTTGCATTGATCAAGTTTTAGTGTTTCACTTAATTTGCCCTGATATTTAAAATTCACCATCTCTCTCTTCTTGAGATGCCCTCTGTCAGCAGTGCTGCTCTGACAGCACTCACCCATCTCCCTTTAATATCCACACAAAGTTTCTTCACTGGAGATCTACTTTTCTCATACCTGATTTATTACCCACACCTCTCCATGTTATTGCATCAATTTTTTCCTAAATGATACTGATGCTCAAATAATTTTGTTTACCAGCTAGTCATCTAATCTTTGCTTTACATAATCGTATTTATATTAAGTAGATAGGAACAATTAACTTTGTTTTAAGTGTAGTTATTTGAAATACAGTAGTGGTAATATCTGCCAGAAGCAAATAAACATATTAGCAGGAAATGCTTAAATGATCTGGATAACCCTATGAGCCAGCATAGCAGGTGGTAATATCCTGTTTTTAAATTACATTTCAGCAAGTGAACATAATAAATCCTCTTGTGTTATATATTTCGCTGGTAGCAACTTATACTCACATTATTCTATTTGACCTCATTACTGCTAATCATTATCACATTTTTAATAGCTGCCACAGTGAGTGAAACAGTTAATACAGTATTTCTTGCCGAAAGAGAGCCTGTCAGGTTATTGATGACAAATTAAAATTAATAAAGAAGATCTGTGTTGAATTTGAGGGAATGGAATAACTGCGAGCATCCAGATGATTGGAAAGGCCTCTGGGGTGCTCTGTGAAGAGTAATGTTTTTGGTGTACGTGTATTGTCTTGAAAGGAACGCTAAAACTGCCAAATCTCTGCTTTTGCCTGGAAGACTTCCTGAAATAGGAGCTGTATTCTTTTGGCCCTCATCACATGTAATTTATCCCTGGGAGAGTTATTTCCCGCTCTGTACACCTCCGCTCGGTGCTGTAATAACAGCCACTCGCTGGGGCTCCGCGGTTTTATTTACCTTGCTGAGCATCTTGACAAGAACCATCACCAGCAGGTCTGGATGAGGCAGTAAATAAGTAAAAGTCCAAGAGTGAATTCCTGCTCTGGCTCTTTGCTGACAATTTCACCTCTTGCTATTTATTTAAAACTTTTTGGGGCTGCACAATCCTCTTAGGAGTCATCGCTACCCAATGTCCGGGTGTCCTCCCTCGCCGCAGAGGTGACAGCGGGTACCAGGCGCTAACTACCTGGGCTTGATGAGGAATTAATGCATTTACATATCCTCCAAATGCTCCTGCCCCGTGTTTAAAGAGCAGTGTTTATTAGAGGTGAGGGCTCCATGGGGACGGGGCAGCTGCGTGGCCATTGGGGAGGGCAGTTCAAGGCCATCCCGAGGTCCTGAATTAATTGAACGTGGCGGTATTAAGCTCAGTCCTTAGCAGACAGTAGTCCACACCGCAGAATCACCAGACATAATTTTGACTGTGCCCAGGAGGCATACCAGAGAGACTGAATTATCTCTTACCAAAAGAGAAAGTAGTCCTTTGAGGTCAACGGCGGAGGTCGTCGGTGGGTCAGGGCAGAGAAACGCCAACGTGAGATCTGCCCTAAAAAAGAAAAAAACCCCAATAATGGCCCAATTACCTCGCGTAAGCAAGTCATGCAGAATTCCTTCACACAAAGGAGGGTTTTTGGGAATACAGAAGGAGACAACAACCAGTAAGAGAAGCAGCATCGCAGGGAAGTACTCACATGAATTTTTTGGGAAGGAAAATAGAAGGTGCCGCCGTTAATTGCTTGGGAGCCGTTAAGCTGCAAAAGCGCTGTGTAGCGTTCAGCAGGTTCATGGATAGCTTCTCAGAGTGTGAAACAAAGCTCTGGTGGATCGTATGCTCTTCTGGTCTGTAATATTAATATGCTTTGGGTACAGAATCATGATGTCTGAAGTTGAAAAGCATCACTGAAATGAGGAGTGGTCAAAAAGATGGTTGTTTCTTTTAGGAGTTACTTAGAACGGGCCTCGTTTGGAGGACAAATAAAGTGGCATTATGGGCTCATGAGCTGTAGAAAACTGGAGTGAATTCAAGAGCTATGAACTCAGCCTGAAGGTTCAACCACAGCAACTTCTTCCTCCACTGCCATCCCAAGACACCCTCTCCTCGCTGAGTCCCGATGCCCAGCGAAGGGCTGTGCAATTAAAAGATGTCAGGCACTTGGAGCTCTGCCTGCACCTAGAAATGCATCTTTTCACCTGGGATTCCTGGGCACTGAGAGCCTTGGCACCGAGGGTAAAACTTTGTGCAGCTCATGTGGTTGACAAATACCACTGAAATTGCTCTGCCAGTGAAATTTGAAATAAAAATATAGGAAATGAGGAGTTAATTCAATTAAATGTTTTCCCACCCACATTTTACCTTTCCTCACCACTCCAGGGAATCATTCATGGAATGTATATCAGCAGCAGACTTATTTTTACCATTATTTTTAACTTAATGAGTATACCTTCCACATCAGAGAGAAAGTACAAAGGTTAAATTTTACATTAAGAGCACACTGCAACATGGTATGCAAATATTCCTATGCAAATCTAAAACCACCAGAAGATAAATGTGTTATATTTTTAACCAGTTAACTATGACTGTGAAGTATGGAGCAAGATATTCAGTAGTTTCATTTTATATCTTTCTTGTAAATAATGCATAAAGTATGTAGATGTTGTCAAAATATGATTAAGCTATTAGCTTTATAGTTTTCATAGTTAAGAATGTGTTCAGCATGTAGCTCATAATAACTCATTTCTAAACGCAGACACCATTATAAAATATTCCTTGTTCAAGTGAATGTTATCATGTGACATAATGATTTTGCTTAAAACCAAGTTAAATGAGGAGTAAAATTAAACAATATTGCATGAATTGTGTTTGACTAATTTTGTGTCACATTATATTAGCCAAGCTTTCAAAATATGTGTTAATGACAAATAGTCTAAGCCCCTAACATACTTTATATGTCTGTAAAATCACCCTTAAGTCATTAGCTTTTAAAGGTTCATTTTGCTTGCAGTTTTTGTAGCCACTGGCTTTTTAGTCATTACTTTTGTCTGTGAAACTAGACATGATTAAAAAAGAGATATTTTACAGAAGTCTTTGGGACTTATTGCCATATTATGGGGGCACACTGTGTACATTAAAACAACGTCTAATAATTGATGAGCTCTACAGTTTGGAGGTAAACATACTTAAGGGTGAATTTTAATGTTGGTGTTGTATTTATATAGGAACCACACTGAGCATTTTATCAACAGTTTGTTTCTTTTACATCTGGATTTAGCTGTTGCCTGCTACAAAAATCTTTTATATCAAATGGAATGAAAAGTCTTACAGATCTCTGGATTTAAAGCAAAAAAAATGCCCAAATTTGATTCAATAAAGTAACTGCTTCCTTTTGATGTACTGTAAGCGCTGCTAGAGTTTGGCAGCCTTCACAGCACTCGTGGAAAAGCTTCTTTGGACTTCTCATCAGTGGGACAAGACTAGAGATCAAGGGGTCATGGTGCTAAAACAGAACAGGGTGAAAAACTGCACCAGTTTCTTTTCTAGAAGGGCAGTAGGGCTTCTCTGATCCTGCACACCCAGATGGACATCTCCAGTCTCTATTTAGCCATTTTATTGGAATTGTCTATGTTTTCTCCCTCTCTCTTTCTTGCTGTTGTGAGAATTTGAAATAGAGAGGGGAGGTGGGCGTCCAGCTGAGCTCCGTGTCCCACCGCAGGGAATTTCAGAGAGGTGGCTGCCCCATCCCCAGTCACTCAGAAACACAGAGTGGTCTTTCCACGTGAGACCAGGGCCAGGCAGGTGTAATACAAGCTCTTGAGTCTTTCCTCAGAGGGGAAAAAAAGAGAAAAAAAGAACTTTTTATGTGGTGCAATCTTCCTATATATGTTTAGCTATTAAAAAAAAGGAAAAAAATCCCTCCCAATGGGCTAGGGTGATGCTCAGTAATGCTAAATGTCTGGGTGGGAGGTGAGGGCAACATAGCAAGGAGGATGGAAAGGTGCAGAGAGAAGGCAATGTGGTGTTTTTTAGTGTTTCAGTACTCAACTTCTTTGATAAAATCTTCATTCTGCCCACCCTACCCTTGTGCCTTAGAAAGCTACAGCTTTATCTCAAGAATTTTCCCTCTGGACACTTGTCAGAACAAAGAGTATGGACTTTGCATATCATTTATCCTCTTGTATATAAGGAGCTTGTCACATCTTAATGTTGAACCTCACCAGAGAGCAGACCTCTCGAGCACTCGCCGCTCTGCTTTGCATTTGGGTGGGAAAAGTGGATCTGCAGTGCTTTTCCAGCTCCTGCCTGCCTCTCCTGGCTGCTCTGCCCACTCCTGCCATGCAACACGTGCCATCAGCTCCACGGCATGGAAGCGGGGCAATAACAGTGTGGGAGAGGTGCCAAGCGGGGCAACAGCCAAGGGAAACTCTGGGAAAGACTGGGGTCTTCTGGAAATCACTTCTGAGGTGGCTGAATTCCTTTATTCCCTGTTTTCATCAGACTTCTGATGTGTTTTTGTAGTATTTCCATGAAATGAAAATTGCTTGTGAAACTCCACTTTGTCAACCCAAGGATGGTATTGAAATGGTGACATTTGTATGCATCCTTCTTTTTTTTTTTTTAAGAAAAAAAGGTTATATTCTGTAATTAACCTTTTAATGTATTGTCAGGGTTTGAACCCAAAGCCTTCATGACTTGGCCTTCTTTTGCTGTGAAAGAAAGAGTATGTTGTCACCTGAGGGAGGCCTCCTGGCACCAAGTGAGAGGGAGGATCTGTCTCAAGTGTTTAGTTCCTGACAGAAGAGGGTTGACATCCACTCAAACACTGAGCCGGGACCAGCTCCTGTGGCTCTGCTGGGTCCAGGCCACTCACCTGGGGTCAGGGTCCCAGTCTGTTATCCCAAGAGCTGGATGAAGAGATGCTCCATGAAGTGCCCAAGAGCTGGATGAAGAGGTGTTACGTTAAAGTCTCAGTGCAGCTTGTTTAAGGTAGAGCAGAACCAGTTGTCAGCTACAGATGCCGAATGGCAAGGTGGCCTCCTACACCCACTCCAACAGCTGAGGCTCAAATTTGAAATTCTCTTCAAAAATGTTCTTGTGTTTGGGGAAAGTTTCTTTGTGTGTGTGCCTCAGACTTCAGAGAGGTGATAGAGTGACTCTCTCTGCATGGTCTTTCCACAGAACCAAAGCTGAGCTTATGTAGACTAAAGGCTCTGTGAGTCCCCAACCCCCGGTACCATCAGGACATCTGCCCACTGAAGTCACTCTGTTTATTTAAGAGGTTCATTTACGTCCAATCTGAGTATAAATGGATTTGCAAAGATAAAGGTGGAAGCAATAACACTGTCCTGTTCTGGAAGATACTGCAAAATTGGATGCTCAAAGCAGCCAGCCAGCTAGAGTTCTCCAGCACCAGCTCTGGAGTCCATGGTCACTGGTGGGCTGCAAAGTGGACTTCGGAGTATGTAGGTGTATCCAGTACTTGGGTGTTCAAAACTACTTAGCCTCAAAATTATTTGCTTTTGCAATAACTTATGTGGTTTGCTGCTGTTACTCATACTCAAGAACTGCACTAAAATGGCAAATGATCTCCATTAGATGTCTCATCTCACTGGATTTGAGGTGGGTTGGTGTACCTGAAGCACAGGTGGCTAATTTGGACCAACCTGGTTTAGACACATGTCTTCAGATATATCCCCCAAACCTGAACTGCAGCAAGGAAAGCTGATGCCATTCCCAAAGGTGTGATTTGACAGGGTGACCCAATGAACAAAGCAGTGGGCTTGGACTCTGGAGCTCTGGTTTAGTCAGCAGCATTGAATGCCGAAGGGTAAGTCACCTGGGGTCTGTATCTCATTGTCCCATTGAGAAAATGGATCTACAAGGTACTATAAGACTTGCTGTGTGCCTGTCCTACGTGAAAACTGAAGAGAACTATGCTCAGCTTTAATTTTGTGGAGTATAATATCTGTCTTGAATTTAGAATTGCTAAAATGAAAAAAAAATGTAAATTAGATTAAATTTAAATAATAGAACATAAACATTTATTCAAAAGATAGAGAAGTCCAGTGCTACAAACTCACACCATCACTAGAAGAATGCTTGAGAATATTCATCTGCAGTAAAGTGGATATCAGTGTTTTTAAAGGATTAGAGCCAAATTAAATTGCTCTTCTGCACAGAAAGATTACCACCACTGCCAGGTGGAGGTGTGGGTCTTGGGCATTGACAGAGAAGACAGCTTGGGAAGCAGGATCTGGTGGTTGTGTGTCCATGCCAACAGGGACTGGCAGACATGTGAACAAGGTAAGGGCCAGACAATTTAGGTTTATTTATTTTTCCATTTTTTTATTAACCAAGTATTAACCAATGTATTTAAATTTAAATGTATTAACCAAAATACATTCTGAACACTGGAATTTTCTGAAAGGACATACAAGAACCATTATGATTCTTTCATTTTGCTATTTTGCAAATTTCACTTGGCATCTTTCAGAGAAGAAAGGCTGTCAAAGAGGATGTTGAACACAAGAATATTTGGGGATGGTCTTGATCCTATTGGCTAAATCTCTGCTGACTCCTGGGTTCGATCTGTCATGATGCAGCGATGGCTCTGCCACAGTATTACAGGGAGTTGATTGAACTGGTGATTTCCACAGCTATTTCTGGAAGATCAGGAGAAGAAAAACAAAGCAGGTGAAATGGATAGCTAGCAGTGAAGCTGTTTAAATATTTATAAAACAGTTAGCTAAGATTCAG